>VZRL01003410.1:914201-1315545 GCA_013397895.1 Origma solitaria | reverse complement strand
TACATTATAATAATTTATATAACTTTAATATAATTTATATTATAAATTAATAAATGTAATAAATTAATTTATTAAAATTAAGGAATGAAGGCTGGGCCGAGTGTGCCTGTACATCAAGGCAGGAGGTGTTTCCATCAGATTCCCCTTACTCATCTCCAAAACTGTTCCACTCTCTATACCAAAATAATCGTTTGCTCACAGGGCCTGAGAGAGCCAATGACTGCAACCAGGTGGGTTAGATGCACCTCTGGGAGTCTCTCATGCCCGCAGGAATTATATTAATCCAGAGCAAGGTGACAAATGGTAAGTTTGAAAGTCAATATTTTAGTTTGAGCTACTCAGATCTTTCATGGGTCCAAGATTATGTGTTTAGCTGTCCAAAGGCTCAAAAGAAAAGCTGTAGTTGAGCCAACAGCTTAACTCTCTTGGCAAAAAATTCTGAGATGCTGACAATGCTGAATAGTCAGGACTTATCATCAAAAGGCATCATCTCCACTCGTTTTCTTTGGTTTAGAACACAAAACTGCAACACACATTTTCAAAACTCTCCAATTAAATAATAATTATTATTAAAACAATAACAAAAGTATATTTGGGATCTGTAAAACTTGAAGGTGTGATTTACTGTGAAATACATTTTTCTAAGAAATTCATCATGACTTTTTCTAACATTATAACTCTATGAACCATTTATACTCCATTAAATATCTATAACAGGAAACACACTTTGGTTTCTCTATTTCCCTAGCAGGACCCCAGAAGAGATATTAAAATATAGGTAGTGAATGAACACAAAATAAAAGTCAAAAGTCTTGCCAGATCAAAAAAAGGCTATTGATAGAATATGAACTCAAAATTAATCTCCTATTCCTTTGTGTTTTAATAGCACTTTGAAAATGCATATACTTTAATTTTGCCAAAACAGAACAGAAATAAAAAGGAATGAAATTGCTATACAGCATCATAAAAGTATTTAAGCAATCACGTAAATGTGAAAACCTCTACCTTATCCTAAATCATTATGGCTATTGTTGTACGAATTTATACTCTCTTATGTGATGGCAGCAGTGATTGCCAACTTAAGAATGATCATATCTGAAATAAACTACAATACTTTACTGCAAGCCCTGGAAGAAATTAAATTAGAACAAAAATGCTGTGGGAAGAGTGAGACATAAAGTCATGGCCTGTGATTTTACACCTTATTGTGTTAAATCTGCAATTTTGACACAGTTTCCAACTGAGGCGTCCTACACAACATCAGCTGTCTGTGTGTGTGTGTGCCATCCCATATATTTTCCTGCAAGAAAGCTTTGGCACAGGACTCTTTAGACAGGGGAATGGTCTGTCAGTACACAAGTCCCCATCTTAATCATTCTCCATCAGAAATAATTATTTGTGCCATTTCTTCAGGACAGCAATGCATATAGCACCAGTTACAGCAGATTCATGGCTGAAGTTCATTGTGGAGGTGTGGATGGGTGCATGCAAATTTCGTTCCCAAATTTTAGGAGCTGAGTAGGAAACATCTATGTCCTACTTCTTTTGGCCAAAAGATCAATCAGATTCTCGATGTGTACATTTGTGAAAACTCTTCGTGGAAGTTCATTATTGTGACAGAGTTTTGACATTACAAAGTCAGCACCGTGACCTGAAAAATGAGTTCTGAGTCTCTAAACTCAATTCTTAAGCAAGTCTAAATATGAGTGTTGCTAACCCAGCAGACAGTAGCTCAGTTTGCTTACTTGACTCACTCCAACGACTAATTGAACGCAAATAATGACATAAGAACGGTAAGAATAGTTTGCAAGATGGGGCAGTGCTAGATGAAAGCAGTAAAACTGTTCAGGAGCTGATCACGCCTTTTTTTTTTCCCAATGTAGCATTTCTAGTCACAGAAAATTAAGCTGAATTTCAGAACTATGGAAAAATCCCCAACCACGTCTAAATAACAGTCTTTTGACTCAAACAGCAACAGTTTCTTCTGAAAAAACACTTTGAAAATTATGAGCACTCTTTGAGCTAGCATATGCCAAAAGAAGGGTTGAATTGCAGCTGTTCCCAGTGCTCAGCACATACTTTCAACCTGTTCTTGGTTTCCTTTTCTATTAAAAATGTAAGAGACTCTTTCTCTGTGCTGAAAAGCTGAAAAAAAAAATGCAGTAACTTATAAGAATTCTTATTCTGCAAGGTTTAAAAGATCTCTTCAGTAAAGCACTGGATTTTTAAAGTTAAGGCTAGGCTGCTTCCACAAGGTTTCTTGCAGCTCCCACATGGAATATAATCTTGTTTCAGGTTTAGAAAAATATAAATCTCTTGCTAGTGATGACCGTGGCTTTCAGCAGGATTCCTTGATGGTTCCTGCAGGATGACAAGCTGTGTGTCTCTGCCCCTGCTGGGTGAGGATGCTCAGGAGGTGCTGGGGATGTGCTGGGGCTCAGCAGAGTCAGTGCCATCGCTCCAGCCCTGTCAGCACAGCGCAGGCAGGGCTTTTCTTCACTCTCACAGCTGACGTTATTTCTTTGGGACGCAAATGGAATTGCAGTGGAGAAGTACCCTCTCCAGGCTGACAAATGCCACAGCACAACAGGATTAATATTTCACAGGCTAAGTGGAGTGAGATGGCAGAAGTCAAAGCAACAGTTCTGGAGATGGCACTGGTGACAGAGAGGTGGTTTTTTTTTTGGTCTGTGTTAGAAAAGATTTCTTATCAAATTAATATGCAAAATCATTAATAGCTATGAGCTGTATTAATGATGAGGTCATGTACATAAACTTACAGCAGTGTTGATGAAACTTTATAACTTGACCAAATGTGATCAGAATATTTTCTGTGGGTTTGTTTTTTGCTTGTTAATAACAAATGAATAAATATTAGCCTGGCAGTTACATAATGAAAGAGGAAAACAAAAACAAAAACTCTGCAAATTTCTTTCCTTTGATGTAGGGCCTAAATAAGTGCACAGCAAAGCAGGCATGAGGGGCTGAGGATCAGCACTGTGCCATCCTGGTTTCCTGTGAGCGCTGCTCTGCTGGGTGCGGTGATGGAGCTGTGAGGAGGCTCAGTGATTCATCTGTAGGTGGCTGCCTGTCACAGGTGGGTGAAGTACTTCCTATATATAGCTTGTGTATGGCTTCACAGCACACTTGAGGATGGCCTGGAATGAAAGGTGCTCTCAAAAAGCCCTGGGTAAGTCATTATTTCATTATTACAGCAAGGTGCTAGCAGCTGTCAGTCTCAATAATTGGATCAACGTTCATATTGCAAATGCCAGCAGGTTTGACTCAGCTGTTTATAGTTCTGTAGCAGATAAATTAAACTCTATGAAACTGATTTTATTTCAGGTGAGATTTTGGGAGACGAGAGGAACAAAGGCCAGACTGTTCTTTGCAGCTGTTAGAGATTTCCCAAAGGATTTCCCCTCGGCTGTGGTGAGTGATGGGCAGACAGGCACTGGCAGCTCCTGCTTGTGGCTGTGGCATGGACAAGTTCAGTTTTGCTGTAAATGAAATCCTGATTTCTGGTCCCTGTCCTGCACAGTGCAGCTCATCAGTGCTGAATCCTAACAGGTACAGGAATGCTCTCACAGCTGACTTGAGCTGTCTGGGCCTTGAAGTCTAATTCTAAAGGCATTTAAAAGCAGTAGACTGGCTTGGCTAGATAACAAGGAAATGCTGCTGCTCTCCTCTGGTGTGAGAAGTTAATCAGAGTCTCAGGAAGTCATCACCTGCAGGGGTGCACAGCTGGAATGTCCTCCTGGAAGAAAAGGCCTTGTCTCCTTTCTAAAATGTGGCACAAACCTCATGTGAGGAGGCTAATCCTCTTACGTGGTAACCTTAACTTTAGAGCTCATATCCAAAACCATACAGTGTAGGTTCAGCTTCTTCCTCTGCTTGAACATACTCAATGCTCTTCTTTTTTAATCCCCTCATATCAGGACAAATTGGGCCATTAATTCATGTTAACCCTCATCTAAACTCACATATGACAAATATTATGCACTGAAGTAATAAAATTTTGCTTTTCCACACTGAATCATAATTGCATCAATGTGCATTCGAAGACGTGTTTCCCAAGATGATCTACTATTTATATTTTAGAAAACTCTAACAGGGTATGCTATGAATTTCAGAAGCAGAGGTTTAAGTCCGAATCAAGGAAACTTACCCTTGATGATCTGTTTATTCACTTTTTCCATCACTGCCTCTGTATTTCCCTGGCATGAATAATGTATCCATGCTTTTTTGGTTGGCTGTTTTGTTTCGGGGTTGTTTTTTGTTTTGGGATTTTTTTTTTTTAATTTGTTCTCTTAACACCTAGAGAAAATTGAGATGTTAATTTCTTACAGTGGCAGCCAAGACAGGCACAATTAAGCAGTTTACTTTCTAGGGATTGCTCACTGAATTCTTCAAGAAGTTTCTGTGCTGCTGATGCAGTTGAGGGCCAAGGCTATCGATTCCTGGCTGACAGCAAACAGATGGCCTGTCAGCAGAACTGTTCATACTTTTAGTGGGGTACCTCATTAATGAAGCCAAATACGAGCCCAGGTTTTCAGCTCCCTGGTATTTGAAAAGTGGTGCAGCACACTGCAAAAGCAGTTTATTAGATCCCATGTGTCATTCAAGGAAATCAGCAATGTGTGTTACCAGTGCCCTGCATTCTTTCTGACAAACTTGATTTTTCCTTGGGTAAGTGCTAAAATACTGCTTTACATGTGCTCTACTTGTAACTTATCTCTGCATTCCCTGATTGATGCCAGTTTTAGGTGTCAAGGGATACAGAAAAACCTGGGACAGCCAGAAGTGCCAACTGTAGGTCCTTTTAGCTTTGTATCACCATTTTTATTTTTGCTTCAGCTAGAAAAGACTAGTCGTTGTGTGTTATGTGTAAAAATTGAGATTTTTAAACACCTGGCTACAATTTCACAGGCTTCACATTTCAAATGAAACAGTGACAGTTAAAGGATCAGTTCCCACTCACTCTGCTCTCACAAATAGTCCCACTGAATCTAAGCCAGCCCTATCAAATGTGGACTCTTGCTCCTTGTTTTGTTTCCTGGAATCGAATTTCCCCAGGGCACTGACCTGTGTGCTCATGTTCACCAGTACAAAAAGAGCATTGCTTCACAGTCACTTACTGCTTGTGCACATGGCAAAACAATAACCTAGCCCAAAATCCCAAAAATGAAAGACTATTTTGCAATAAAGAAAAACAGATTAATAACTGCTGTGAGGCTTAATCACAAGAGGTATATCCATGAGGATACCGACAGCACCGTGGGCTGTGTTACTGTTCACAGAGTCTGCTGTTCTTCAGATATTTTTCCTATGTAATATATGCACTTTCCGAAGAAATTTCTTCATATCCCTCTAGTCATCTTTGTCAATTTAATAAATGCTCGATAGTTTTGTTCAGTAAAATTTTAGAAAGGTTTCTTGTGCGCTGTCACCTTTTATTAGTAAAGTTCTCTACAGGGGAATGGTGATGTCTGAAGGCTAAAGTGGTTGCATTCAAGGGTTTTACTGTATTTTTTAATAAATGACTGCCATTTAAGAAGACTCAGTGTATGGAAAAGTATTGTTCCTTGGGTGCTTTATTGTACCTTTTTTGGCTTTTTTCATGTTCACCATTTGTTATTCTTCTATTCTTTCTCTCTCAATTACTATTGACGTTCGGGATGACTGTCGGCTGATGGCTTTTTATAAGCTGTTCTGCAAGCTGAACACAAATAACATGACAGCTTGCAGGCTACTTGTTGTCATGGTGTTCTTACTTTGCTCTGGGCAATGCCATATAAAGAATATTACATCTCGACTCCTATTTGCATCAACCAAATATTTTAACATTAACACAATACTATCAGAATGGCAGGATGTTTATGACATTACCAGCACCAAGAAAGCAGAATAAAATTATGTTCTGTTTCCACCTACACGTGTTCACCCACTCCCAGCCTCTGTACTACTGTGGTTACAGAATTGTTGATTTCTGTGGAGGTAAGTTGATTTCAGGTTCTAAGCCAAATTATGAAATCTAATTTGAAAGGTCTTTCTGACTGCATTTGCAAGCTTCATTAAGTGAGATGTAACACAGGGAATGTCACCCGAAATGCTTCTCTTTGAACTGTCTTCCACTCATTTACTCTGAGGCTGTCTTAGTTTTAGAAGTTCTTCACAACATCCACAACTGAAAAAGCTCCAAGGAATTACAGCACTGACCCCCCAAAAAAAAAAAAAAAAAAAAAAAAAAAAAGAAAAAAAAATTTTAGAAAAAAAANAAAAAAAAAAGTGAAAAATAATTTGTGTAAGAATATAAGATTACCAAAATTACGGATTACAGAAATTTTCTGTACCAGAAAATCTCTCTACATGTGAATGAATATCTCTACATCTACCCTTCCTGTATTTAGGTTTGACTTTGGTTTATTATTTGGTTTATTAAACTGTCTAGCCCAAAGGATAAAAATCATTTAAGCAAGAAGATGTATTTTAAGTTCTTGTAATAACTTTAATTATTATTATTGTTATTATTATTATTATTATTATACTGTAGCCACAGCTCTCCCCATAGAGCTGGTTCCAAGTTTTTAACAGATCATTTTGAAGCAAACACCTCTTGGTGCTGTGATGTTGGTCATTGGGTACAAGCAGCAGCACTGTGAACATCTCTGATGTGTTGCTGTACGACCCTCTGCAGCTTTGCAAACCAATTCATGTCACTAAATGCAATATTTTGCCTGCAAAGCAGGGTCATCTGCAGTTTTTCTCTCTTCCTCTGTAGTATGAATATCTGGGAACACAAAGAGCAGCAGGCAAAGCCTTGCTGGAAGCCCTGAGGTTGTCAGGAAATACCTGCTTAGAGTAGGCTTCCTCCCAAAAACCTGGAATAATGCAGTGCAGGAGGGGTTGTGAGAAGGACTGTCAGACACAGTTTGGGCACTTGGAGCAGCTGGTGCTGTGGTCGCTCCAAACAGCACTGAAAAGGTGCCATTCCCTGTCTGGGGAATCCTGTGAAACAGGACACTCCTGCCTTTTTTCTCCTCCATCCCAACACCAGCCCTGCTGCCCATCATGAAATGGTCAGAGGAGCAGCCCAGCACCTCAGTCCTTGTTCTGGGCTTCCCCCTGTGCTTGGGAGAAAGACCCTGCAAATGCCTGCCTAGCTGATGAATTGTTTTCCTTCAGAACCTCTCTCAAGCTCATCTGAACCTCTTTTGCCAACGAGCCCAGCCCTGGGTGCCGAGTGGAGCTCTCCTTTGTGGCGGCAGGTGCCAAAACTTATTAGCAAAGCATGCAATTAATGCTGCTATTATTTTCTCCTACAGAGTACATTTCCAGGCAAGACCTAAATGCTAAGAAAATAAAATAAATTATTACTGTATTAACACAGAGAATAAATATCTCATTATTGTGTCATTTTATCTGTGTTAGGCTACAACAAACTTTTAATTTTCCAGCAGCCCAGCCCTTGAGGTAAAGATATCCACCCTTCTCTCCCAGCACTGCAAAAGAGAGAGTCTTGCCTCTCCTGCATTGACAAATATTAAGGACAGACAGAACCACTAGATGCTCCAATTTAATATGAACAAGGGCATACACCTGGGCTTACACCTGAAAAAATACAAGTATTTTAATGAAAAGGACTATTTAAGTAAAGGAAAACAAACAGAGAAGCAAAAGCCACCACCCAAACACAAGTTTTACTTCACTGGGATTTTAATTCCTTTTTAAAAAGCAGAAGCTAAATATTGGTATCTTTTTTGGGCTTCTCCGATGCTTTATGCCAGACAGGGCACAATGGATTCATCTGCGTGTAGTAATTTTTGCACACTGTATCTCACTTTTCCAGGATAGCCTCTCTTGTTATTTATTTCAGAAGAGTTCTTTATTGTAGCACAAAATTAAATATTTAAGGATGAAATTTGCTTAAATTAAGTTGCCAAAAAAAATTCCATCCCCAAAATACTTATTGATTACTTATCACTTTCCTATGAAGATGGAGAACAATTTTTTTTTCCAAAGATCTGAATTCCTAGAAACATAAAAGAAAGTGGAAATTTATAAATAATGTATGTAGCACTTGCTCAAACCAGCTAATGAACAGATCAATAGACAAGCATATTCCATAGACACATAACATATTAAAAAATTAAAGGTCACCCAACAAGTTAGTTCAAACTTTATGATTTTGTGGCTTGTTCTACTCCCAAGAATTGTCACATTTTATCCTTCCCTCTTCCCTGCCCCTCACAGCAAACATTACAGTATACTTGACCCCATCCTGCTGGTATTTTGTACCAGGCCTTTATCAAGACTTTTTTTTTTTTTTCCCTGAATGTTTTTGAACACTTTGGATAACTTCAAAAGGAAAGAAAAATGAAAAATAAATTTAACTTTCATGTTGAATATGGGTTTACCTTTCCTGGGAAATGGGAAAGAGTTTCACCAGGGAAATGTTTTTGGTACAGAAGAATATAAAGTGTCATTCTAAAACAACTCAAAGACTAGAAATGCACCTTTAAGCATCTGTGTGCACGAGCCAGCTTTTTAAGGAATATTGGTCGGAAAGGCAAGAGAATGAAATATTATTCAATAAAGCATGTTTAGGGTTTTGGGGTTTTTTTTTAACATGATCTAATGTAAGGTCAAATACCTATAGATTTTTTTGACACTGAATTATGCCACCTCTATTGTTATAACTCTACAGACAACCAAAAGATAAATGGTTAGACTTCTGGCTGTCTTCAGTCTTTTTAACAGAAGAAGATACAGAAAATGACTGGTTTTCAGAGACACCTAAGGACATGCTATTGCAGGTTACCCCGGGAGGCAGCTGAGCCCCTCTCAGCCACTCACTCCCCCACCGTGGGATGGGGAAACAACTCCGAGCTGCACAAGTGAGAAAACTGGTGGGTTGAGGTAAAGACAGCTTAATAGGTAAAGCAAAAGCTGCATGTGTGAGCAAGGCAAAAGAGGAGCTAAATTCACTGCTTCCCATGGGCAAAGGGGTGTTGAGGCATTTTTGGGACAGCAGGGCTCCATCACACACATCAGTCTCTTGGGGCGACAAACAGCATCACTCTGAATGTCCCTCCTTCCTCTTTCTGCCCAGCTTTAGACGCTGAGCATGATCCGTGTGGTCTGGGGTATCCCTTGGGTCAGTTGGGGTCAGCTGTGTCCCCTCCCAGTGCCTCTGGCTGGTGGGGTGGGGTGAGGAGCAGGACAGGCCTTGGCTCTGGGTAAGCTCTGCCCAGTGACAGCTAAAACCAGGGGTGTTTTAGTCACACTGAAACCACAACACTGAAAGCACACTGAAACATCATACAGGCTACTGTGAAGTGAAGGAACTCTGAGCCAGCCAAAACCAGTGTGAATGAATTCAAAACCAGTTACAAAATGAGAAAGGTCATTGTGATTGCTTTGAACACAATCCTTTACTCACAAGTGTCCTAAAATCAGGAGCCATACCCTGGGAATGTCTTGTTGGCGGAGGCCTCTTTATGAGAGGATGTACTTGCAGTTCATTCATTTAGCAAAGAAGCATAAAATACTTTAATGCTTGAGCCTGTGAAATCTGGGAGTTTTGAATATTTCAGCTGGGAAATGTTAAGATTGAGCATCGTATAAAGTGCTAGGGCAAGTAATCTGTTAGGGAGAGGAAAGGGAAAAGAGCAGTGAGGAAAGGAAGCAATCACAAAGTCTTTTTCAAGAAGCTGCTCTACTGGAAGGGCAATTGAGTTCTGATGCTGTGACAGACCCTCAAGCCTCTCTTGATGCTGCAGCAGGAGAGGTGCCAGGAAACTGACCTGACCTGACCTGACCGAGCATTGATTTCCTGCAGTTCTCATCCAGAGGGAAGGTGTCACACACTGACAGAAAATTACAGGGAATTAAGGACTTTGGAAATAAAGGATGAGCCAGGCAGCATAATGCAAGACTGATTTGGCTCTGCTTGAAAAGACCTCTTTGGGCAGTGGCTGTTCTACAGAAGCTATGACTGCACCAAAACACAACACTGGGATGGCTGCATTTCACATTCTTAGAATTCAAAACATTTCCAAAGAGGTATCAGCACAAACTGAAGTCTGAACAACAACAAAACCAGATGAGAATCTCAACAAAACACATCACTTTAGTGTTTGGTCAGCTCAACACAGAAACCAGCAAGCCTCAGTTGACTGAACTGGGTCTTATTACCATGCCAGCAACATCCTTTGAACTCCACACTTCTTGGAATCAACCTGGTCTACATAAAAAAACAACATTAAAACAAATGATTTTTCTAGAAACCACTTTATAGAAGTTTACCTTAAAACTAAAGATAGCTATTGCAACTGGGAATATTTTTTATGTTCAGAATTTCCAGAATCTGGCAGCTCTGAATATCTGACACCAGATACTCAAAGAGCCAAGAGGAATTCAAGGTGTTTCTTGTGTCAGATTTATTGTGTGAGTGCAGATGATCTTTCAGAATACAAGGTGCAGGTCTCAGCTTTCAAAGACAGCAGGAGCAAGGATAAACATCAGAACAATCTCTTTTTCCCCTGCTGTGTAAAGAAGCTGTGGACCCTCAGATTAGTTTATGAATGACAACCTTCCTATAGAATGGCAGGTAGAGATGATGGAATGACAGCTAATAATGCAAATAGAAACAAAAATTAATTACACTTTTATAAGTTCTCTTTATTTTAATTTCTTTATTTCAATTTTGCTAGCTCCAAGTCCCAGACATTAGTTTCTTCTATGCTTATATCAAATAGATTAAAGAATGATCTGTTTGTGAAAATATTAATCATTTAATAAGATAGATTTATTATTTACTAAAAAGCTTCCTATTTCAAGCCAACTCACATTTTACTTAGTTCTTTGAAGCATTTCATCTCTTCTAAAGCCTTCCAATCTTACAGTTAAATAACTATTGATGATGACTAATCTTTTCTACTTTACACAAAGCTCATGCTTGAGATTTCTCACTGAGTCCAAATGATCACCAGGGCTACCCTGCTCTGCAGTTTCAAATACTTTTTTAACTGTCTTTTTTTATTTCCTAAAGAACTAAACACGCCTCCAAAGGAAACTTTCTTAGTATAAACTCAGAGCAGGTCCATCACTTTTGTGCTTACATAAGTTGGTTCATTTCCTATTCCTCTGTACTTTGCCAAAACCATTTTAAAAATGCATAATTCCATTCAGCTAATTAAATTTCCGCTGTATTTGTTTCCTATCTCTCTTCCTGAAATAAAAATTCATTGCATATTTAACCTCTTATTTAACTGCCTCTCGAATTCCCATGCCTCATACCAATGAGTGATAAACACTTCAGCAGATAAGATCATAGATATTCTTTAATATATTCATGTATTGATTGGTTGCATTTCTTTCAGTAATAGTTGAACCTGAACCTGTAAGTGTTGTCTAAAAGAATCCTTCTCCCAGTTACATTTTGTAATGAAGGACTTGCACAGCACAGTAAACAAAGGTGGGTTGGCACACTGAATTAAGCTGATAGTAATCAGCTGATGCCCATCAACATGTTTATGCTGCTAAACATCAGGATTGTCTTTCATTTCTGATCCAGTTGTCAAGTGAATTCAGCCTGGATGTATCTCTGAGTGCTGGAGGCACATTTAATGTCAAACTCTGAGATGAGTATGCAGAGAAAACATTTTCACAGGAATGCAAATATAAAAATATTCTGACATTTAGTCTGGGTTTTGAGAGTTTATGACAAAAAATCATCAAGCCAGAGATTAAGGATTAAACAGCTCAGAGCTGGTATGGAATAAATAGTAGCATCTTGCTGTCCTCAGCAAAGAGTGAGCACAGTGCTGACGTCAGGGAACAAAAAAGTTGACCGCTTTGCTCTACTTTTTCTGGTATCTACATAAGCCACAGGCTCTTTGGTCTGCAGATGCCTTTGCACCTTCCCAAAATTAGCAGAAATCCAGTGTCCCATATTGGTCACCTCTCAATAATTGCAGAAGTGCAAGATTATTCTCCTAGCAGCTGTAAAGTTTCAGAAAGCTGAAGTGTCAGTGTGGTCTCTTAAGCCATCTGTGTCTCTAAACTATTTTTCCATATGAAATCATCAATATTCTGATCGCCACAGCCACAGCTGGGCTTTGTTTGCACTACAAATACAATCAGTTACACATTACTCAAGATCTAATTATATTGGGCTGCAAATGATGTTGAACTAGGTAATTTCTTTGGAATGATAAAGTAAATTTATCAAACCCTTTTTTGCCACCCAAACAGAAATTTCCCTAAGAGGATTCCTTGGGTTCATATTGGTTTGCTTTCACATTTAATGCTGTTTCACAACAAATTGCTGATACAGCTTCAGCAGTGCTCAGTACCAAACATTTGCGAGGAAATGATTAAATGGCTTTTTTCAGTTTTAATAAAACTTTATCTGAAACATCACTCTGGTACAACTTTCCAGAAATATATATTCATAATTACTTGCAGTGCTCTTCATTCATATTATCATGGTCTGATTATTTAAAAGGATGTAAATGTCCTGGTTGGCATGATTTACATAAGAATATAAAATATTTTTAGACTTTCAATATTTTGGAACAAAGACTAATAAAATACAAAAAAAATTCTGAATATTATCTTTCTCTATAGCAAATAAAATCTGCTTAAACATTGCTCACAAATCAAAGACTGTTCACTTATGAGAACATTCTATAGGAAGCAAGCATGAGAAATTTGATTTGACCAGAAAGATTCAAATCTCCCCAAATATATATTTTTCAATGTGGTAGATGTGGTAGAATCAGTAAAATAATAAGTAAGTCAGTGTGTGCCACAAAGTAACACACGACTCCAAGGTAGAAAAAAAGAAATGGTTCTACAGAAGGTGATCTGACAATTAATGGACCAAAAACGGAACAGTGTCCTCAGGGCCAGAACCCACCAGGAGACATGTGGAGGAATGTTGTGCCTGAATTCTGTCACATCGTGGGGCACAGCTGGAGTCCCACATCAGATCTGGGCACAACGTTATGGCTGGATCAATGAAGCAAGTTCAAAAAGGAGCAAACCCCAAGACTTTTGCAAGAAAACCTGTGAAGAAAGCAGGAAAGTAATGCTTTTATTTAGCTGAAAGAAGACCATGGGGCAAAATGAGGATCTACTTCAAAAGGCAGCTGATGTCATCAAGAGATTGACAAAGAGAGGAAAGCACTAATGTGCTCTCCAGGACAATGAGTAATGGATTTAAGTTACCGTGAGGGAAACTTATCCTATACATTAAGAACATGCAGAATGGCAAGGGAATGAAGAGCTAAAAGAGAGAAGATGGGGGCCCTGCATCACCAGGCTACTTTAAAAAGTGGTTGGACAAATGGTTGTCAAATATTATTCAGGTAAAGTTGAATCTATCTGGGATTATTAAAGGAAACCAGTGACCTCCTGAGGTCACATCAACCCTATTCTTATGGGTCTGCGTCTCTCTTCAGACTTTTTTAACAGCTCTAAAACGCAGACTTTGCTGCATGTATTGGGCTGAAGTCAGAGCCAAATCACACTAATTTTAACACAGCCTGATGGAACATTATCACAAACCATCACTGGGTCAATAATAGAGACAAAGCCTTCAGCATAATGTCTGAGTTTTATTCAAAGGGTAAAAGCCTTGGTCAAGAGACAGTTACCCTTATTTTTATTTAAGAAATGCACGAGGTCCATGGTAATTGCTGAAATTTGGTTTAGTAGCTTTAAATATAACAGATTTGTGGTCCTCTTTTGCCTTTCATTGCATTTAAGACATAGTAAAAGACTGCTAAAAATAATGAGTTTGCCTCATAAAAGTTAGGCGTTAAAATAATAAGTTAGAGGCCATAAAAACAAATGTCCCTTAGAGATTTTATCCATCTGGACTGCATAGAATATATAGCCACTGCAGTTATTTTGCAAACAATGTTAACAACGTTATTCTAAAGCTTTCACATTGAATCTTAAAACCCACAACACATATCTGTTCTGTCCCAAAGATTCACAGGCTTCAGATTTACATCTAAAACTCACAGATGGCCTTACACAATAATGGGCCAACCCAAATCACTGACTCAGGGAAAAATCTAAGCAACAGTTAAATCCATCTTTATTCAATAAAATATTAATATGTGATTAACTTCAATAATGCCCACATTTAAAACAGAATCTATTCTGCTCCCATGGACTTTCACATATGTTCGGTAACGCATTTCAATTCTTATTAATACAAAAGAGGCCCCTAGAAAGGACCAAAGTTTAAATATCCTCAAATGTAAGATTGCTGGGGAGCTGGAGCACAAAGCTAGATGCAAGTGTCAAGGTCAAGCTCTGACATGAAACACTCTGTTGCCCATTAACAGCGGCAAGCAGTGCTCATGTCCACACCTAATTTGAATGGAAATGCATTACAGAGCGTTTCAAGGAAAGAAAGCCTGACTGATCAACATGAAAATGGCAATTTTAGATTAGTGTATCTTTTTTCCGGTTGCTCAGCACAAAATATTCAGTTTACTTTGAAATTACTTTGTTCTACTTTAATGAGGCTGATCAAATTCCTAAAGCCTTAGACCAAAGTGGTAATTGACAGGCATCATATAACATTTACAGGAAGAAATTAAAAATCTATACAGCATCTGTGGGTGATGGAGCTTTCCCAATGAATAAGAAATGTTTGAAACAAGCAGCTATTACGGATAAACAATAAATAAATTAAATATGAAGAAAAAGTCAAGGCTTCATGACTATCTTCTTAAACAACTTGGTACTCTGCAATAATCAGCAGAGATCTGGAACGACAAGCTTTTCCCAGAGCAAGAGAGGTTGTCAGCATCATGTGCAGTATTCCCAGAGCAGCTAGGGAACATGTGAAATACCTCCAGAGCTGCTGGGAGGGATGACACTGACTCCAGATCCATGGCCACTAATGCATATGCTCAGCTTGAAATAGGGCTAAGCCACAGAGCTAAAACAGGAACAGCACTTGTAGCAAATGACACCAAAATCTGTCATTGAAGGATGTTATAGATAGGAGATAAGCAAGCATGGTGATTTAAAATAAAATATATTCCTGTCTTTAGTTGGCCAAGTTGTAACTGAATTTAAATTCAATCGCATTTTCTTGTACCTTTTATTCTTTTGGTTCTGATTAGGATCAGAAGTGGGAAAAGACAAAATACCTGAGCAAAACATAACAGAGTACTTTTAAAGTAAAAGTGAAGAGAATAAAATCCTGTTCCTTAGCATCTTGCCTCAATGTGTAGATAATACATCAAATCTACAGTTAGTTCAAAGCAATTCAGATTAATATGATTGTCTGAATTAAGTGATTACTAATTTGAACCATAGAGTCTCAGTTAAGTGATTCATCTGAGAATAACAAGCTTTGTTTTTTCAAGGTTTTTAAACTTATTTGCTACAGCTTCTACTTGCTGCAAAATCTACCACTATCCTGTTTATGAATCATTCATACAATGTTCCTAAATTCAACAAATGCATTTCCTATCAATAAGTGTTTGCCAGATAGTCTGGGTATATAGTTTTCCTTCTCTACCCTTTTCTTTGATCTCTGACTACAGGACCAGTCATTTTTCATGATTTCTGACATATTTGGTCGCCTAAATCACTGAGAGTTATTCCTTCTCCTTGACAGTGTGACTGAGGCTTGGGAAAAAAAAATGTATATGAGAATTGCAAATTAGAAAAAGCCTCTAAGATCATAGGATCTGCCATCTTGGTATAAACTATCTTGCATACAGTCCAATACTTTGCATCTGACAGTTTTCAGTACTTGGTCCTTCAAAAGAAGGCAGAAAAAATCTGTAACAGCAAAGAGAAACTAATCAAGACAACTCACGCAGTTCTTTGCCTGAACTCTGACAGTTAAAAGTTGGTTAACATCTGCAAGTAGAAGTTAAAATGCTTTCAAATGCTGCCATCATTATTAATTCTATCTATGAATATCCCTGATACTTTTATGCATGCCAATTTGCTTTCCATTTGAATTTTTTTGCTTCAAAATAGCAAATGACAAATATAGCTTTGATGGCACAAATGCTTAGTCAAACAGCCACTTACAAAACTTTCAGAATCAATACATTCAGCAACATAGAAAAGCTGTCAAAATGTGTGTCTAAAGTACTAGGAAAACAGACTTCATATTTCTAGTCATGAAATGGAAATTTTGAACTCTTAACTAACAGCATTAATAAAAAAACCTGTGGAATAACAGAATAATCCCTGAAAATTCAAACGTGTTTTACATTTTTTATGATCAAGTGTGAGTTTATAAAATTTATATTGGATTCTTTCTGGGGGAAGATTGAACACACAGATAAGGTTTGATTACTTGTAACTTAACCTTCAGCATATGGTTTTTTACCACGGAAATTATGAAAAAATCCGGGGCTCAGATTACCAATAATCTGAGTAAAAGTATTTTCACTAAAATGTACTGTGATTCTTATTCCCTCCTAATTTTAGCAATGAAAACATTTAGGCATTTAGACAAAACACAGGTATTTAGACTACATTTTGGGACAATGCAGAGATAAGCTGATTTTAGAGTCCACCTGAGAACACCTGTTTGAGACTGGGATGAATCACTCCTGTTTTAGACATCTCAGACACCTTGAACAATCTACGTGCCTCTTTTTCTGTGCTCATGAGCCAAATTCTGTGAATTGCTAAGCACCCTCAGCTTCCTGTACAGACCATAGGACTTGAGAGCACACAGCTCTACCCAGGAGCAGCTCAGCTCCTCTCAGACTAAAGCTTTAAGGAAGAGAATTCTCCTTTAGTAATAATCTGGCAACAGTTTAATGAAAAGTGGAAACATAGGGAGATAGGTGTTTCTATATTTCCATTAGTGTCACCGATCAAAGATTTAGAAAAGTCAGCGTTTAGTTCTTTTGAAATCTCACTCCCAGAAGCACAGTTCAGAACAATTCCACTCCATTTTATCAGAAGGTTTTACAGTAAGACCCTTATTAGATTGCAATTGATTCACAGTAATCTATTCATTTTCAGTCAAATTAAAACAACCTTCATTGTGGTGCCGCAGTTCATGCTGATACAATTAATGTGGTGTGAGAGCATTTCTATTATGAAAATCCTTTATTCCCTGCCTTGGTTTATAGCTCAAGCATAAAGAGCTCAAATGGCACTGAAACTTGTCAGACAAAGTCTCAGCCCAGGCAAGAATGTTACTCTTTGAAACATAGAATAGTATAAAAAGAATTTGACTGCTTTCCCCTTGCAGAAATACGATGAAGGTGAGAGAAATTGGAAATGAGCCACTGGAGCTGACCACTTGCCTCCATCAGATTAGCATTCTTTAATTGTAGATGACTAATAAATATGAGGACCAGGAAAACAGGTTAATCTGTTTTGTCTTCACTATCTGCAGTGTATATGGTATAAGGATACAAACTGAAGACACGATTCCATATAGTTCCCATTCCTTTATATGCATTCTTAATTTTGAGGAGTGAACAGAGGAAACAGTCCCAGGGAGATGCAGGAACTGCAGACGGATCCTAAAGCACAGAGCGTGTATTCTCACCACAGGCAGGAAGAGTCTGCCCCAGAGGCAGCGCCAATGGCTAAAGCAAAAAAAGAAGCTGTGTGTGATATAAAGTCAGGTTAACTCAAACAAGCTGGGAAAGAGTCATGGAACTGCAGATGTCCAGATAAAAGATAGACTGAAGCACATCTTTTACTCCCTGCATCTGGTATTTATCCTGGATTCATGCTCTGGGCTGTATTTTTAACTCAGTTAATGGAAGTAGCACAAAACAGTGCTTGGCAGAGAGAGCACACTCCTATATCTTCTTTGTGGGCTTGGTGATGCATGCACTAATCTGGGTAGCACTGATTTACAAATGCAAGAGATATACTGAGACCAAATTCCAGGCCGAGGTAAACTTTTCTCCATTTGCTTCCTAATTTCAAAGCAAGCTGCCAGTCTTTCCTTGAGCAGTGCCTTCACAGTTTCCTGAGCACTGAAAGCTGCTGCAAGGCAATGTTGCAGCTCAAAGCCTTCCATATACTCACAAAACCATCCCTTCACTTCAGCCAGAGGAAATGTTCAGGTAGCTGCTCAGGGAACTGATCCCAGTTTGACTCACCTGGCAAAATAAATACACAACAGCCCCCAGACCATGGGGTTTTACATCCCTGCAAGGATCACACTTGTGTGAACAACAGGTGGTGGCTGGAATGAACAAGTGGGGAGAGGATTTCCTCCTCTGGCGGCACTGAAAGACTTGGCTGACTTAAAGTGCTCTTCTGTGTTAAAGAGAGTTTCCAGAAGCTGCTTCTTATGCAACTTCAATTTACCCTTTCCCAGCAGAGCACAGCAGTGCAAAATAACACCAAGGGACTCTGGGCTCCAACAGCCACCTTCGCTCGGAACATGTGGCAGCTACTCTTTGTCCTGTGGAGCTGACGCAGGAAAGCCTGATTTGCTTAAAACTCCCTTCAAATGGAAAATGGACACCAATGTAATAAGCAAACAGGAAAAAAAAAGCAAAATTCAATGTGGCCATTTATCCTAAAGTCTTCTGCTTCAACACGAGCAGCTCCCCTTCCCTACATCTTTAAATAGCAATTCTTACCTCTATTCCATGTCCTGTTTGTCCTGGGATACCAGAAAATTTTTTACAAAATGGTGGGTCATTACTAACTTAAGTCAAATTCTTATTCAGTCACAGGTTCCATATGCTATCCCAGCTGAGAGACCACAGGAAAGATGCTGAAGCCTAAGGACAATTTTAACCAGAGCTGCCACCTCAAAAACATGTGTGGGACCTTCATTCCCCATGGTATCACGTTTCTGTGAACTTTTCTTTACAGATATTTGCTGCCCTAAGTCTATTCAAACTGATTACTTGACTTTTACACAATACTCTAAAACTTACTCTTTTTTGGGAAATCGTCTTCTGAAATACCAGAATTACCATTAGAAACACCAAAAATTCCTGGTACAGTTGTATAAAAAAATACCTAATATCACATTAAAATACCAGGATTGTCTCAGGAATCTTCTGGAGTTGAGATGCCTTGGTTATTCTGCTGTCCTTCATTTTCACTGCAAAATCATTTCCTGACTACAAAGCCAAAAGTGTCATTTAAACAAAGCAAACTAATTTAAGCATTAAACATTAGAATAGTTTGAGGAGCAAACGTCAATGTCATGGAGTATGTACAAAAGAACAGCAATTGATTTAATGCAGGAATAGTGTCCATGTCAAAAAGGGAAGCAGGTAACTTGAGTATTTCCCAGTCAAGCAGTAACCAAAGAATTCCCAATATTGCAACAAATTTTACATTTTTAAGAACGTTTTTTCCCACTTGGTTAAACTTTCACACAAAGATTGAACTGCATTTTCCAAACTGTCAGACATTACCTGTGCAAGTATAGCTTTTTCTAATAAAAAGTTGTCTGTAGAATTTAAATACAATCACAGCATACATACAGTCAGAACAGCCCAGATAAAGTATCTGAAGCTGTTGTTCTGGTTTTATCCAGAATTGGGAACAATTATCAGTAAAGCTTTCATCAGGTTCTCTACAGGTTTAGTGTTTGCCAGAGAAGGAACACTGTTCCTTTTCCATTATTAAAGTCAAATCGAGTGGATTTTTCCCATACAAAGTTCATTTGATTGAGAGCTTCTAGTCAATGTTTTAGGGACATAATCCTGGTTGCTATCATTTACTTAAACATGCCCCTTACAGTGGCAGAACCAGAACTGCCCACAGAAACACTAGAAGATTTCCAATTACCTAAGAAATGAGCACTAAGAACGCAATGTGCACTTTTGGGAGCAACTCATTCCGGCTGCTCTTTGTTTAACCTTGCGTGTGACGATCGCGAAGAGCTCTCGGTACCCAAGGGCAGGGCTTCACTCACCACTCTCTGCCCCTCATTAGCATTCAGATGCAGGCACATATTAGCAGGTAAATGACTGATGAGAACACATGTTGCCATATGCTGAGCGAGGACAGAGCTGTCCCTAACTCCAGCAGCAGCTCCACACCCTGACCCCAGAACTGTCACCCAGCAGATGTTCAGAGCCTCCGAGCTTGGCTTCCCATTGAGGGAGAAAGCAATGACAGAGGAGCTGACTAAACTCTTAACTGGCACTTACTGAATTTACACATGTAAATTTACACATGAGCTTAGGCATGGAGCACACGGGACAAGCACAGCTCCAGAAAAGGTGCCTCTGGACATCTGCACCTATGGCACTTCATTTGTGGTTTTGCAGGCAGAAAATAAGCTTCTGATTCAGAAAAGTTGTCAAAGTTTAAAAAACAAATGAATAAAAAAAAAAAAACCAAACAAAAACAAAAAAACCCCAACCCCCCCAAAAAAAACCTCACAAAAAAACAAAAACCAAACAAAAAACCCCACAAAAAACCCCCAAACCAAACAAAAAAACAAAACAAAAACAAAAAAACCAACAAAAAACAAACAACAAAAAAAACCAAACAGAAAAATAACCACACAAAAAATCCCACCCAAAAACCACAAAAAACCCACAAAAAAACCACAAAAAACCCCACAAAAACCACAAATAAAAACAAATAGAGAAACAAAATGCACACACACACACACAAAACAAATTTAAAAAAACAACCAAAAAAACCAACACCAGACTGAATATCAATAAGTGTTGAGGTTTTCTATTTTAAATAAAAGGCATTTTTTAAACACACCTCTCCATGAATTCTCAGGTACTGGTGATACTGGTACCACCTGGTACTAATTTATGGCAATATTCTGTAATAAAAACAGCCTGAAATAAATCATGCAGCTGGAGACAACTCAGAGAAAAATTAAGAAAAAGTAGGTGACAAGTTTCCTTCTGATGTAAAAGGCAGATGTATCCTCCTAGCTTATCATATTCTGGGCTCTTTTCATCATCTTGCTGTCTTCACACATAATAACTAATCTGACTGTTTTATGTTTAAGCTGTTTAAGACAATTTAAGTTAATTAAGAATAAACATAATGCCTGAAGTTAAAACACAGAGACCACATCTAAGTAAGAAGATACGGGCAAATATTTCCTCTCTCAATATTAAGTATATATTTACATAAACAATTGGACAGATGTAATTTAAAGAATGTGCTTTAAGAGTTTTCAGGTCTGAGCATCTAACCTGTTCTCCAGAAGAAGAATGTGAATCTTTGCCTGTGCTCAAGGAGAACGACTGCTCTTAACATCTGAAAATCAATCATGGAACATGCCAGACTGCAGATGAATGAGTCTCAGTCTGAACAGACAAGTACACTATTTTTGGCATTGGTGCTTCAATTCCTTTTTGTTGTAATTGATCTCTATTATTTTACTTATTTCTCATAGCTCATAATGTGCAAGCAAGTCAAATATGCCTACAGCAGTACCTTGGCTCTATTGAGCTGTAAGTCTTATTTCTCATTCCTAAAAAAAACCTACTCACAAGGGTGTTTTACATCTCCGTACTGGCTGTTTGTGGCATGCTCTCTCTGGATGTTGTACAAAATGCCAACGTTTAATATTTCATGTAGCCACCGATCCTTTTGTTCACATTTGCACTGTAAGGAAGACCTTGAGCAAAGCAGTAATTTATTCCAGCCTCATCATGTACACCTATAGGCTTTTCTTCTTGTGCCTCCTCCTTTTATGTTGTTCACTTATATTTTACTGTAAACATCAAGGAATATATGAACTATTTTACTGTCCATGTGTCACAAAACAATGTAATTTCATAGTAATGGTCTACCAAGGCTATTTCAAGCAATTAAGTAGTTGTAAACAAACTATATGAGGAATCCACAATTTACGCCATAAATTATTTTATATATTAAATCTGGGATCTCTTCCAGGAGAGCACAATCCCCCCAGCTGTTTATAATTTATTTATGTTTTATTTAAGGAACAGCAATGGAGTTTGATTTAAAAGACAATAATAAAAATAATCACAGACTGATACCCACTCCAGCTAATTTCTCATGTAAAATTTAAAAAATATTTTATATAAAAGCAGTGTGCTAATATTCCATATAACTTTTATCAAATATTTTCCTATAAATGTTTCTTAAGTTAGGATTTTTTAAGGTTTTGTTCTGAAAGCCGTAACAATGCTTTGATTATAATTTTACTCAAAGATAAAACCAGCATCAAAATGTTGAAATTCCTCTTGGGACAGAAATTTCTCTTTCTCAGCAGCTGTAAATTTCATACATATAATATGCATACACTTCCAATTTGTGTAAATAAGGCATACAGAATATTTTAAATTTCATATCTTTTTCCTCTTCAGCCTCCTTTTTTTCTGGTAAACAAACAATTTTTAAAAAGCTTATGTATCCCATGTATAACACCAAAAGCATGAAAGCCAGATTGATTTAGCAAGTACTGAAAAGTAACATTTAAAGAATACACAGAAGTGAAAATCTTCTGAGCTGAAGTTATGAGGCAAGCAGGACCTAAATCCAGGAGCAGGTGTGTACCAGCTGTTTGCACATTTTAATTTACTTTGAAGGCTAAAAGAAATGACAGAAAGATTCACCTCTTGTCTGCAACCTATGTGCTCAGTGTTTCACCCTTTCTTCACAGAAATTCCTCCACCTGCTCAGGGAATCCCAGTAAGTGAAGCATCAGTCCCTGGAGTGGCAATGAAACGCTGGACACTGCATGGTAATGTCAAGGAATTCAGCCCATGGTTTATAGGGGATCCTCTGAGACATCCTCTACAAAACCTAGAGCTGATAAGAACGGAGAATCAAACACAATCACTCCCTAAATTCCTTTACTAACGTTGCTGAAAGAAATGGAAAACACTCTGCCATGGACACCACCCCAAAGCCAATGGGGTGGGGAAAGCCCCTTCTGCCAGAACCTGACTGATGTGCCTGCCCAGAAACCAGCTCAGCCTTCAGCTGCAAAAGGCTTCAGCTGCCTTCTCTTCCAAGAGATTCTTCTGTCTCCTTATTAACTACTGTTATCATTAATGACTGCTTAGGCTGAGGGCTGGATTGTGAATATTACACAGGAATTACCAGTCCTCTGCTGCCATGCACCAGTGACATTCCTGTCTCATACTGGTTGTTGCCTTAGTGGTTTATATTTTAATATTTTTATTACAATTAATATTATTATTATAAAGCACAATATTTAATTGTGCTTTCACAGAAACAGTAAAGTACCAAACTCATGTTGCTTTTTCCACAGTAGGAATTTTACCATAGGAGCTCAGGCTATTTTGGGAATACCAGAATAAGCAAGGTCTGTAATATCCTCTTGAAAGATGACAATCTTTGTGCTACAAAGAATGAAATTTCCTCTATTAATTACACTTTTCTGCAGCTCTGCATCCTCAGATCCAGTCCTGTATCCTCAGAGGTATTTCATTATCTCCTCAGCCAAGAAAGGCTCAGTATCCATTACCCAGCTTCCAGCTGACAAAAGATCTTCCCCTAATTACAAAGAGACTTTCAACGAGTAAAGGTTACTGCAAAGTTTAAGTTGTTGCTGCTGACACTCACAACGGCTCTTCGTTTCTGTGATGGTCCTCTCACCACTCCACACACCCTCCTAGCAAACTCCAGTGCAGCTCTGCAAAAATGCAGCTGGTGATGGCTACACATCCCAGAGTTCAGGGCTCGGTGCTGCGCATGGATCCCTTCCACGTCAGTAATGCCGAGCTTCAAATCACGGAGCTGTCTGCAGGTTCTCTATGGTTATTTCCAAACCACAAGCTTTGAAATAGTGAGTTATAGCTGCTTACTTCCAACTAACAGAAAGATGCACTCTGACACCTGATTTGCTCTCTGGAGAGAGAGCTCAAGCTCCAGCCAGATGGCTCTGAGGCTCCTGCTAGGGCTGATCCACGCTGGCCAATTTATAAGAATTGGAGACCATAATATTACACATTTCGCAGTCTCTGGTGTTAAAATTTGGTGTGAAAAATGTAACTGAATCAGCTAGTGACAGCATCTTTTTATATTTTATTGCATTGTGGCTCTAATATCATTAGAAGATATTGCACTCAATTACTCAAAAGTGAGAAAATTCCAGGATGAACACTTTCATACACAAACAGAAAGCATTTGAAGTACCTAAGGGGTATTAATGTGTAGGAAATCTGAGTTGAACACACTTTTTAAGCTGCTGTGGAAGAAGAGTTCTTTTTTTCTTCCCTGTTTCTAGGGATGAACATGATTATTTTACTGAGAATAGGGGAGAAAATGGAAACTAAGCAAACAACTGCAGTTCCAGAAATTCTGCTTCATAAATTATGCCGATAAGGAAAATGAAGCTTGGTGATTTTACAATGCTTGAGTTTCAAATTGAATTAAGTAAAAGTGCTTTATGTGCATTGCCAAGCACTTTTAAGAGGCTGTTTCCTGTCTTTCATGATGCAGTTATCTTTTAATGAACTAGGTGTTTGGGTTTTTCACTAATGTGATGCATTTTATCTGAAACATCTTATGCTACACAGGAATAAAATATTCATAATTGAGCACCATGGTCCTTTTAGTCACTTATCCTCACAGTGAGATTCTAAAAAGAGCATTACTTTACAATCGTTTAGATTTTATTTTCTTTAAAATTTTCCTTCTCTGTAACACTTACCAAGACATCCAAGGCTATTACAAATCGCAAATGCACACACAAAATATTCTGCCTGAACTCAGAATGCCTTAGATCCTTTTCACTGCAGAGCACAGTGGGAAAAGCTGACCAGAAGAGATGCCACTGTGAATTCACTCAGATCTACCTTTTGCATGTAAGTGTAGACAATTCCTGTCTCCCTTATTTCTGAATAATTACCATATACACATCTTATTTCTTAATTTAAACCTGAATTGTTTGCTGCTTTCCATGAGAGGATACTACATGTACTGGGAATGTGTATGATGCTTTTCATGTGTTTGAGGTCAGCATTTTACCTTTCGATGATAAAACACTGAACAATTTTTAAAAACAGGTGTGCATTCTTAGATATGGGCCTAAGAATGTGTGCCTAAACCAAACCAAAATCTTCAGAGAGTTCTTTTATTAACCATTCAGATGTGGAAGCTTCATTCTCTTGCATTCACACCCCCAAGCCTTTGGTCATTATTCAACCAACAAATTGCTCCTTTTGGCTTGTACACACAGAACACTTTTTCCTCCTTACTTGTATGAAAAATGCCCCACTTAATCTCCGCTTCTTTGCCCAGTTTCTCCATATATGAGAAACCTGCCAGACACCACTTATTTCACAAATATTTCATCTTTTGCTCCTTTATCTGCAGCACCTCTCTGCCTTGTGTGATACTGCTATACAGAAGTATTATACACCAAAAATGTCCTTCTTAGTCACACAATGGCTCTTTTACAGAAAGCCACTTGAGAGAATTCAATGCTACTATCCTAGATTTTCCAAGTTGGAACCTAGAAATAGGAAAACATCAACAGAGCTACAAAATTCCTTACTACAATAACAGCAATATATTCTGCCTCTTAAAAATTTCGTGTTAGTCTTTCTGTAGTTAAAAAAATTACTATAGTGTGATTTACACCCTAGTATATTTTGAACATCAAAGAAAAAGCTCTAAAATAAAAAAATACGAGTTGCTGATGACTGAACATAAATGAATATATTTTAAACTTCAAATTATATTAATAAATTAGAAAATAAATTGCCTGCACATTATATTTCAGGGATAACCCCCGCTTTGTGAACTTAAGAAACAAGAGATTTGACTTTCAGATTTCATGGCGTTTTGTTAAGATTTAAAAAAACTGTAACTTGTCAGGGTCACAGTTTGAAATTTATTCACTGGATATATTTATCTTGAAGTCTTCTAATATTTTCAATGGTCCGGAAGGAAAACTCTAATTGAAACATGGGAAGTCCAGTGCTTTTTTTCGTTATTTCTACCAACACTGAGCCTCATTAACTTTGTATACACTGAGAGTTTTAGAATCCTGGCTTAAACTCTTATTCAAAGACTTCTGAAAGTCCACCTAAGGGAGGATATTTATTGATTCAGTCAAAGAGTATCAAATGCTAACAAACTAAGCACACTTTTTGTGTACATTTCACAAACATAATATCTTTTGGATGTCTGAAAGAAAAAATACCATTTAAATGTAACATTACAACAAAGAACTGAAGTTATAATAAGAACTAAACTGAGTTAATATGGCACTGAATTAAGACTCATGAGACACACATCTCACTTTCATTACAGTTTACCATTACTATTAATTTTATTTAAGGCTCAACTTGATGAATTCAATTCCCATTCTAATTCTAATTTAATTTTCTTTTAACTTATGTTAAACAAAAATATGCAGAACACCCTCATTCATTGTGCTAAAGAAAGGATCTTCCTTTTAAATAGATTGAATTTGCTCAATTTTCCAGTCCCTTAAAAGTACAGGGTGTCTGTAACAGAGATGATGGTGAAACACAGCTGATAAAAGCTACAGGTATTGTGGCTGCTGCCCATGGAGAGCCTTGGAGCCAAATGGACGAGGAACCAGCACCAATTCCAGGAATTAGTGTGAGGCAGAGATGGAGGTTTGGCTCCTGAATCCTTTCCTGAGGGAGGGATAAATGCTGGAGTGAACATCGCATCCCTGGCTGCTGTAGCAACGCCTGCTGGGGCGCCTTGGGAAATGTCACTGGGGTGGATCCTCGCCCGAGATTCTGTAAGGGGGAAGCATTTCAGGCTTTTTTGGGCCAGGAAAGAAATGGGGAGTGTTATCCTGAGGGCATGTTTTGTCTTCCTTGCCAGCATCAGAGAGGCCTTGTGCCGGCGCTCCACAGAAGTGACTGAGAGGACAGGGACAGCTGAATTCCCTGCAGCTTTTGGGAGCTGTGTTGTCAGCTGGTGAGATATAAATCGAGATGAGCTGGACCTCTACCATTATTAACCTTCCCTTAACTGTTTTCAGCTGACAGGAAGAGTGAATCAGAGATATGCACCGAGATACAGAAGTATTTACAGTAATACAGAAGTATTTGCAGTAATACAGAAGTATTTACGTCAGGGACAACTCTATCATGAATGGTTATTCAGGTTTACCCAAATAAACACAGATAATACCTCTGTGTCATTTCTCTCCAACATAGGTGGAATATTTATTTGCTCATTCTAATTTAAACTTGTTTTAGAAACTCATTCAGTTCTAGTCAGAACAATGCAAGAAACAGCCATCATAGATTTACTAAGGAAAGACTATTACTCTAAAACATATTATGAATATAGGAAGTGGCCAAGCAGCATAAGGAAATGAGACACTCAACAATAGAGTAAATCTTCCTTTTCTGTAATGGTGACAGCAGCTTGTTCTGACTATCTGATGAAAGAAACACGGAATTTGCTTTACTTTGAAGCACTATCTTTGCTAAGTTATTTTGAAACAGGTGTCCATGGTTCCAGTAAGACTAATGGTAGAATGTGACTCATTTTGTTTAACCCTTTAGATATAAGTTTAATATATGCATGGAAATTACTTCGACTTGACATGAGAATAAATAATTCAAGTTGGTTTTAACGAGATCTAAATTACTAAGTGCAATATGCATTGTTCTTCTTCGTAGACTGAGCACAGCAGAGTAAATTTTAATTGTGATGCTCAGGGATTTTCATTAGCAGTGAAACCCCTTGTGCACTGAAATGAGAGTGCTCCCTGGAGAGTGCAGGAGCAGGCAGAGAGAATATGTAATGAACTGAGCTCGACAAAATGAAGGTCAGAGCCAACATTCACGCAGAAAAGAGGTCACCTTAGGAAGCTGTGTTATTAAATACAACCTGGAATGTCTACACCTTGATGAGCAGCAGGAGGAAATCGCTCCTTTTTCCACATATAATCAAATGATAAAATGTAGGTGAATTTGCAGTGGGTTTGCAAGCCAAGATACAGCTTAAGGAGCTGGTGTTTACTGATTTGCAAAACAGAACATGACTTTATTGGCCATATTCTTGGCCAAGAACCCAGTCATACTGGTTCAAAACTGACACAAAGTATTTTTAAGAAATATAGATGTGTAAATGATTTTGTCTCACCAATCAAATGGAATTCAGCAGAGCTACAGCTACAGAATTTACAGAAGGGAGAATTATAGCTTCATGTTGCAACAGAGAAAGAAACAGAGAATGTAAAATTTAAGTGAAATTATATTGGGGAATGAACAAAAAAACAACAGTGGAAAAAACTCCTTCAGACAAATAATCATGCGGTGGAGAGAAATGAACTGGATGATAAAGAGCAATCAGCACCATGTGAGTTACCCCTGGGAGAGACAAAATACAGTAAACACAAAACACAGGATTCTATTATTCGGAGATTCTAATCTGGAATGTCCACAACATAAGGATCTATCTTCAGGTTACCACCTTCACCAGAACTCCTCTAGAAGAATAGTCATGGATGACTATTTGAATTTTACTTTTTTCAACCTATACATCTTCTTAAAGAGCTTTTTCTTCATAGTTGTGTGTCCCAGAGGGGTTTTAATTTCCATAGTCTGTGACCTGAGTAGCCTGATGAAAGGAACTGTGGGCTTTCAATCAGTTTTTAATAGTGTTGTACTCCCTTTTTGTTCTCAAAGCAATTTACATATATAGCACTTGCACCTACTGATCGGAGAGGCTTATTACAGTTTTCACTCACAGTAAAGATTATAGCACTGCTTTTTACTATTGAAAGAAACACAATGGTTAAGCTTCCAAACTTAATTCTTGTGCCACTGTGCTATTTTCTGGGTTCTTTTCTTTTTTTCTTTTCCCCAAGTGTATGAATACAAAAAAAAAACCCCAGAAACAAGTGTTGAAAGTAAAGATGCGATTTGGGAATTCAGTTAAATGGAACAACTGGATTATCCTCAGCTTTGCCTGTATTCACCCACATATGCATCAAAAGTAACTCAACTAACACCAGGAGAGCGACTGTGCCTTTAGGGTGGAGAAAGCAAACAGAACACAGCTCACTCCTCACTCAGCATCTCTGACTGATGGGGAGATGTCACACTAACAGCTACAGCACATGGCTTTGGACTGGCGTGCAACCAAAATCCATTGCAAAATCAGAGGAATGCCAAGACAGAAAATAGCTCCTCCTCGATGACAAGCGTAACAGACTTCACTGTGATGTTAATAGACAGATGAATGTGTTTTGCATATTTCAAACTATTTTAAAAAACCCAAAAATTTAAGTCCTTGCTACCATGCCTGCAAGCTTCCCAAAAATATGAGAGTACGTGATGCTCTCATCCAACCCGGAGCATTTTCTCTGTGAACACTGAGCAGATGTGCTCTGCCCCTCCTTTCAGCTGACCAGCAGCAACAGTTTTGTAGCAAGACGGAACCTCAGTTAATCTCCTGCCACCCAGCTGAGCTTATTAGCTTGGGCCAGTGTCTCATTAACCCTGACAATGTGGCTGCTGCTGGGGTCACAGGTCCCACAGCATCTTCGAGGTGCCTGCAAAAGGCTGGTGAACTGCACTGCATGTACTTAAACCACACCAGCACAGAGATCCTAACGTGATTTGGGGCACGGCATGTAGGACCTCCTGCCTTTCCACTATTTCAGTACAGCCAAATTCTGCATTTTAAATGGTGCTCAATGATCCTATAATGATGCTTAAAACAAGTCCATTGAAATGCATGACCTAATACATTTTTAAGGACCATTTCCCCAGTCTACTCATGTCCTAACTAAACAATTTTTGGGGATTGCATTCTATTCAGGCAAGTGGGAAAAAATAACTGCTTGGGCCAGTAACAAAATTTCTAATGGCAAATTAATGCCAAGTAAATGGAATTATGAACTGACTAAAGGAGAATGGGAAGAAGTGAAAACCTTTGTGAACAGAGCTGGGGAGAAGATCATGACAAATATACCAGAGGAAGAACTAAACAGCCTTTTCCTATGGCTCATGGTTGCAGAGGAACAGCAAAGTAGGATAGTATATCACCTTCTGTAAAGTGTGCTCAGATGGGATACCAAGGGTCGTGCCCTGACCTTTTAACAAGGCAGTTGTGAATCTCATACATACAACCTGCACCTTGCTTCAGAAATCAGACTTGTTCTGAATCAAATGGACACACATCGTGACATGATCACAGATGCAAACTGTTCAAGAGGTCTGCATAAGCCAGAGGTAAAGCCCTGGCAGGGGACAAAAGAAAAATCTCAGCTAAGAATGATTTGATAGAAGATTTAATTGTGTAAAGCTCTGGAAGGACTCGAAGACTTGTTGATGTGAATTTCAATGGAATATTTATTTAGTCCATAAGTTGTGCCCCATTTTTCCTACTTCCCTCTTTCTTTGTGTCTTTACCATTTCTGTTTCTTTGCCAAGCAAGTTTAATCAATTTAAAATGCATTATTATAGTTCTATAAAGCTCACAGCATTTACAGATATATCAACAAGCACTGCCCACAAAGCTTCCTTTCAGAGGAGAACACCTTAAATGGCCACTGGCAGGAAAGAGACTTCTGCTTCTAAAATTCAGAATCTTACAGGAAACCTGGCAACAAGATGATATGAAGAAAAGTCCAAGCCATCTCTGTTTATGAGTATCTGTTTAGGTTTAGTGCACACTGCTGTTAAATTAGGGAACATTTTTTTCACGAGGGCACAAGGAGAAAATATTAGGCTTCAAAAAAGAGAAGCAGCAGATTTTGCAATCTCAGAATGGTTTGAGATCTCAGCAAAACCTCAGTGGTCCCGAGACCATCCAGTTCTCCGCAATAATTTCTCCAAAACAGTCAGAATCTTTTTTTTTTTTTTGCAGCCTCTTTGCCTCCCGCAGCTGACAGATATTTGACAGTGTTAATGATCACAGTGGGTATTGAAAGCCAACAGCCACTAATAACCTTCAGAGTTAAACAGAACAGGGTGGTCTGTCTCTTCTCCTTGACATAACAAGACAAATTTTTCCACTGCAGTAATTGACTATTATCCTGATAGTGCCCTACACACTCAGTGATAATTTGCAGGTGCAAAAGCAGACAAGTTTCTCAATGTACATTCATATCTAGGCTCTGAGAAGATACTTTTTATTTTTATAAAACTTTTTATAGGAGTTTTGTTACTAAAAGAAATGTCTTCAGTCCCATATAAAATTCCAGCCTCTTTCCCTTTTGCATGTTAAAAATCAGGAACTGAACCCTGTAAACAGACTGTTCAAGTAAAGGAAATACATAATTAGATCTTAATTTTAGAGGAAGGAACTGATAATTGTGTGATTATCCTTCAGCTATGGGAACATCTTGCACCAGTAATGGTCCTATTGAATTACATAAGGCCACTTCTGAAACAAGATATCCAAATATTAGTTGAGAGTCTTAAACATGAAACTAAATTATTTCAACAGTACTACAGAATATGCACTTGATCTCAAGTATCCAGACCTTCAGATTTTTCTGTTAAATACTGTGAAGTCAATGCTAGCAATACTGCCAAATTAAAACTTATACACTCTTAAAATGCAAATTCTTTTATCTATATTTATTTTATGTATTAAAACGTGAAATTGCTGCTTTTCAAAAATCTGATTCTATTCTCATTTTCTCTTTTCTAGATATTTCCCCATTCAAGTTATTTTTGTCCTCCACGTCTCATTTGGCAATGGAAAACATTCTCAGTGGCTTTCAACATATATGTAACTGCTTATGTATTGGGATTTCAGGGTCTTAATCACCACAAAATGTTGCAATGACTAGACTAAAAATAACAATATAACATGTTAAATTCCAAAGTGTCACAACATTTCTTTAGAATTATAAAAGGCCACAAAAAAACAGCAGAATCAATGTTATGGCTCATTAAAACATTATTTTTACAAAATCTGTACCTACAGACTAAATCAAAATTATTGTTTCCATCTTTAAAATTGAAAAATAAAACATTTCTAGATCCATGTGAGCAGGTTTTAAGTAATAAATTTGAAAGGGTAACAAGCAAAAAATCAAAACACCTAAAAGACTGAAGTACATCATGCAGCCTGGGACAGATCTTTATTGATATATCACATCTTCCTCGTAAAAAATAGCAACTAAATAATGGATGTATTTCCCTCTGTTTCACTAGCTAAAAACTTCAGCTAAATAAACTCGAAGACTGAAACATTATAGTCTGTCAAAGCGATTTTAAAATATATGTATGTATATATAAGAACCTGGAATTTAAACACAGCAATGAAACTGCAGTGAAAGTTGTACAACTGTGCTGATTTTTGTTATTTAAGATACAGCCTTAAAGCCCCCTATGCGATAATTGGCTGTATGCAATTGTTCAAGTATTTTTTTCTGTTCTATTTTTCAGCCCTACAAGGCAAAGTTCAGCAATTAGAAATCTTACTCGAAGCCAATTTCAAGAGAAAGACAACACATTTGCTATCTCTAGCTCGAAAACTGAAAATTAGTTACCTTCCCTCACCTGCCTGCAAAAAAAGCATCCTGCAGCCCACTCTTGCATCGAGTGGATCACCTGGAAGGGCCCAGTGATCAGATTAGACACAAGTTAATTTCTGCCTAAATTGCCTCCTGGCCCTGCAGAAGCCACCGCACGTCTCCCGGAGCAGAGCCCCCGTTATGCGCAGTGACATTACCCGCGATCTGTCATGTTCAGCAAGCGCCATCCCTTTAATTGCCTGTCATTACAAAACACTTCTGCTTTAAATAACAACAAACCGCAGCCACTTTCTTCCCCTGACTGATTTTTTACAGTTCCACGTTGGATGTTAGAGGAAAGGAAGGAGAACGGGTCAATGTCTACAAAGGAGTGCTGTCGAATGACTGTGCTGAGCAGAGTAGAAATATATGGCCACATCTTCCAAACAATATCATCATCATCATCATCCTTGGAGTGCCCTCCAGAAGGACACTTTAAAAAAATTGTCTTTTAGTAAAGCTGGAAAGAAAGATTTGCTTGTGAAGGACCTTGGTGCTCTTTTACACATGTCTGAGCTGGCTGCTCCTCTGCAGAACTCAATGAGAATGAGGTGACCTCGGCAGAGCAATGGTCTTTGAGTTAAATTGCAAAGGATTTTGGAGCAGCTTAAATCCAGACGGCCTTGTAACTGCTGGGGTTCCTCAGGCAGAGTACAGAGAAAAGAATTCTTGTAAGGTTCTGCCTGATTCCTCCCAGCGTGAGGGAATGCAGGGCAGTGTCTCTCTCTGGCTTTGTGCTGCTGACCCTTTCTCGTGCCTGGGGGCTCTCAGCTCCTGGGGAAACTGAGAACCCCTGAGCCTGTCTTGTCCACATGGGTGCTTGGACATGGTTTGCCATGTTCCCTTTTGTGGCAATAGACAAAGAGCGAGCCTGAAATGTGATTAGGTTAATCCTAACGTGGACAGTAAAATGAAACTAAAGGGTACAAATTAGATTCTGAGCATTTTTTGGCAAAATCTGCTAACACACCACCACCCCCCATAATTAGAGGCTGCAGTGGTTCAGGATTTCATGGGCTGCCACTGTCTCCAGGCTACCTGTGCCACAGTCTCATCTTTAATTTCATCTTTTATGTACGTCACGAGAAAGGGGACTGTCTTCCCTTTCTCAAACCTCAAAATACCAAATGTTTCCCATGGAGTAAGAGGCAAAGGCAGAAGTCAAAAGGCAGAGAAACTGCTGTGTTCCTTCCTGCAGAGACTTTCTGGAGGATCAACAGGAGAACAGCACAGGGGGCAAGACACTAGTGTTCCAATATCCTTGCATTAGGCAACTTTTGCTCTCATCACTAAATTTACAATCATTAAAAATAATTTCTCATTTACAAGAAAAGTGACCAGGCACTTATGCACTACTGCAGCCGCAGAGTCCTCATCCAGCATTTCAGCCTTGAAGACCACAGCTCAAACTGGGCATAAGTTTCCATCTAAAAGAATTTAATACCATCACCCTTATCTGTAAGGCCTGTTTATTTCTCATGTTGAAAACAACAGCTTGCTGCAATTGGCAACCATAGCTAAAAAAGGAGGGGCAAGGCATTACATTACAGTGGCATTAAAAACATCCAAGTACAAAATCTTCTACTGCTGGGGCTGGCAGGGGAAGTGCAGGGGGGAGGCTGCCTGAAAAACAGCAGCTCCACAGCCAATATGGCTCAGTCTTGTCTGTAGCCTCTCCAAAAACTTTAGCCAAAATTTATTCAAAGTTAACTGTGAAACAAATGCTTCCCCTTTATATTTTAAACTTCAGGGCTTAATTCTATTTTTCTAGAGGTTTTTGAGTCTCCTTGTTTTAGTTCATCACTAGCACACCTGTTAGGGACCCTTTATGGACTAGATTTTTAAGCACATTTAAAAATCCAACTAGGCATAACATGAACAAATCCAAAGGCATTGATTCAATTCTAGAAGTTTCTGATAATCTAGAAAGTTTCAACTGAAGAAAGTGTGAATTATAGGATTTTGTGTTGGACACATGTTTCACAAGATTCATATACCAAAAAAACCAGACTCTTTATCTCACCCTAGAGAATGAGATGGATTTTTCTGAGAGGTAAAGCCTTACTCAGCTTGCTATTCCAGTCAGTCCTGTTGACTTTGACAATATGAAGTTAACTTGAAAACAAGAGTTCTGGAAAATCCCAGCGTGCTTGTCACTTAAACAGGAAGAATCTCTTGCTCACATTTAAGCTGAGTTCTCTGACTGAAAATTAAACAAGCCTTTTTTGTTGTTTTGTTTCTATTTTATGAGACTCAGGATTTTTAGCTGGTAGTGATATCTGTCACGAGCAGACTGACTCAGTGGGGATTTAACATAAGCCAGGTTCCTTTTATACCAATACTCAGCTTTGGTACTGCTGATAAGCTTCCATGACAATGGAACAATTACACGACTTGAAAATAAATAATGCTTTAGTCAATTGCACCTTATTTTAAAAAGGATTCATAGCAATTCAATGAAAGTAATTTGTTTTTCTCACTCCTTCTGTAATTATTCTGATATATTGCTTGCAGCTGAGCCAAAACATTTCATAGGTCAAGGAGACTAGATGAGATTTCTTGGGTCAGCTACTTTTCTTGGGAGTTAATAATTTAACAAAGCCCAGATTACACATTTTTCACAGCCACTTGTAGATGGAAAAGATATCTGGATATCTGATTTCACAACAGATGAAAAGGGGAAGGAGGGAAAGGAACAACCAGTTCATATCAACCCTTTACTTCACTGTGCACATATGTAACAGCTTAAGGAAAGTTCTAATTAGGTTAGGGAAATTTTTAATGGTCCAGGCTTGGCATGAAAACCTCTATGGTGGGACATTTTTACTACCAATAAAATTGACACTTTGCCCCAGCAACTGAGGATTTACACAACTTTTTTCATTTTGTGCTTTTTTCAGCAGATGCAGGTATTTAACTCAGAGGGTCTCTAATTTTATTACCTGGGAAACAGTAAAATACTGATATGATGCTAACCTCTTCCAAGAGTCAGATACTCAGGAAATAACACATTGAGCTTATTATTCCATTCATAAATACCAAACTTGGTGATTTTTCCAACATCCAAGGAAGTCTGCTCAGTTACTGTGTTCTCCATTTTCTATGCAATCAAATCAGATCATGAAAGATGTTCCAGGCAGTGCAGAGCTGCTGCCTCTTACTAAAAACTATGCATTAGACTTTTAAGAGATACAAAGAGCTAAAAAGAAAAATAGTAAGTCAACATATGAAAAACAGCATACTAGTACTTTTTGAATTCTTTATTTTAAAAGTTATTTTTCTGTACTAAACCAGGCTGAAATATCATGACAATCTTGCAGTACTTTGAGCTTAACATTCCCTCTAATGTACTTAATTTATTTTACAGATTATAGAATAGACACCAAAACTACCAAGATCCTGAGAAGCAGAATCTGAATAAGATTCTGTTTCTGGCTTTGTTCCTGATTTGCTAGTTTAAGACAGGCAAATCACTTGAGTTTATAGATAAACCTGAAAATATACAGATATATAAATTTGACTGCAAAAAATTTGGGAGTTTTGCTTCACATTAATCTAAATCCTTGAAGTAGGGAGCTGATAATATCATGGTGGAGGCAGGTTGATAATGGCTCAGTAAGGGAACCTAACCCTTGTTACTGTGTGACTCTGGCAGAGATTTCTGTTGCACCCAGTGATAAAGGGAAAGTTTTGGTGAATACTTTTCAGCCCTCCTGATGAGTTCCAAACTGCTCTCTTTGACTGCCTGATAGCTGTTATTCACTGCGATTTGTGACCTAAGCCAAGCAACTCCTCTTTTTTCTGCTGTCCAAAGAGATGCCTGAACCCTCTTCGGCAGGAAAATTGAGAACACTAAACAACAAACACTGAGCAGCAGATGTGAGTGTTAGAGCATGACTACCTTTGTTAAATTCAAATTCAGGTATTCATATGGCACCCAGATATTCTCTAAAAATAGTGCAGCGTGTGAGCAGTCATGCTTGGCACGCAAGGTGTTTCATGAGGGTTGAATGCAACAAATTTCATGGGATTCACACTAATGTTGTTCATTTCGTTTATTAGTATTTATCTGTCTCCAGGTGTTACGAGAATCTTATATGAGAAGCTGTAAATTTACGCAAAGTACAACACAGTTTTTTCTGGATATCTAAATCTTTTTTTTCCAGCTAAAAAAAACAGTCAGGTATCTACACAAACACTCAGGGAAGTGCTCTCTCTGTATTTGACACTTATTTTTAATTTACACCTATTGCAAAATACACATGCTTAATCACTCCCTGCGAGATTTGTAAATTGAAGAATTACAATAACTTTCTGCCTTTGGGGCAAGGAGTAGAAAAAAATTTCCCAAACATACACTGTAAAACCCATTCCCAAAATAGATACACATGAGAGTGGGCTTCTGTACCTATTTTCTTCAGTTTTAGGTGAACTTTAATCAATAACAGGGATCTTATATAGAATGTGCTACAGTTCCCAAGCAAAGTCAAGAAATATTGCCAGCAAAACTACCCAGATTCTGATTTTATGCTCCTCTCCTTTCCCTGTCATTCTAAATGATTATGTCATGCATTTATTTTAGTGACAGGAGAAAATAAGAAGCTAATAATCCGCTGGTATTACCAGAATTGCTCTCCAAATTTAGGCATTTCTAGATGATGGAGTACCATGCGGACAAGTCAAGCTAGCACAAAACCAGAACTTGAGGCTGATTTTTCTTCACAAGCCACCTCATGTGGCACTACCAATTTGGGTCTCAGCCTGAGCTCATTCTAAGTGTGTTTGAGCTTCTATTCCCCTGGCATGTACAAATCTAATACTAGCAACACATCCAAGCATTTCCTGGGAATTGCAATGCCAGGCCCTGGTTAAACATCCAGCTTCCATACCTTCAGTGACCTTCTGAGGTAACCCTGCACCTCCAGCTGTGCATCACCCACAAATGTGTGCCACGCTTAGCTGTGTGATCCCAAGTCAATGGGATAAAAAATATTTTGACAGAGCAGTTTTGCATCCACATCCTCTACCCTGTCAGAAAGAGTAAATTTCTCTCTCAACAGATCAGTAAAGTCGAAATGCATCATGCATGCACTGCTTTAACCTCCTGTAATACAGATTTTAACATACAGTTTATGATGTGTTAAGGATAGAAACCTTTTGTAACATTTCTTTTTGTTATTTATTTACTTACGTATTCTATGTGCTTTCTACTTTTCCGGGTCACTACAAACACAGCACTTGTTAAAAGAAAGCAGAGGAAATCCAGCTCTCTCTAGAGGTCTTAACACAGCAGAAACGCAGGGAACTTTTCTCTGGGACATCCCCTCCACCTCCTGGAATAGATGATTTTATGTTCCCAGACTTCCAGACTGTGAACTGCAGTAGGAGAACTTTCTACACTTTTGTCCTTTATCACTCAAACACCTTTGGAAATCTCACCTGCTATGGCTGAAGTTTTGAAAATATGTCAAGAACAGAAGCACAGTGACCTCCAGGCTTTCAGTTAGTCCCCAAATAATTTATAATTTCCCATTAAAATTTATATACTTTCTTGAACTGGCACCTTTATGTAGAACGGGGAAGAGTGGTTAGTAATACTAATATTTTTAGCAGATACCTCATATGAAGAGTTCATTTTACACAGTTACACTCTTTCACACAGATAATTCAACAGTACTGAAAGGCAAATAAAGTCATCTATTTTGTTTTGATAAACTGATAGTGCAGAAGTTTTTGATAAATCATCTCTTTTACTATAGGATGAAATTACTGAACACTGAAAATGTTCAAGTTACAACACACCTAAATATATCTTATATGTTAATGCTGATTTTGACCCCAGAATGATCTTTTTTCATCTACCTAAATCTGTACATACAGAATAATTTACTGTTAAAGCAAACCAATTAGATGACAGCATAATATCTTTTCTGCAACTGACCAGAAATATCATAAGAATCCAGATACAAATTTGACATAATTAGCAGTACACAGTTAACCAAATACAAATTAAAAGAATTAATTTCCATTTCAAAAATAGAAGTATTGCTGAATATTTGTGTCACTCTGTAATGGGTATCAAACTCAGTTGGAGAGCAGCAAAGGGATTCCTGTGATAATGAATAATTGCATTCATGAATACCATTATTTCCACTGAAATACTGCATTTCCAAAGAGCTTAAGGAGCTCAAGGTAAAAATGCTGCAGCAGAAGAAAGCTGGGGGAGGTGGAACAACCTCAAACACTGTGGGGTGAGTGGTCAATACTGCTCTCACAATAATCATGAAGATATAATTTTTTTTTAAAGCATCAAAGCAATTAAGAAGGAAAAAATTGAAATTAATGGGAATTAAAGGTCATCCCACTGCTGCTGGAAATCTTATCCATATTCTTCAGAGGGCATTACAAAGCTAAATGACATCAGGGAAAGGTTTTCATAGATCCAGGAGGACAAATAATTGCCCAACTCCCATTAAAAAGTTTTTGACTGAAATAAACCCACTAGAAACAAATATAGGGCATTAATTTATGGTTCAATGGAAAACAAACCTTTTTTCTCAAAGCATTATGAATTGCAACAGTAAACCAAGAGAGACAACAATTTAGATAACCCTATCATTCAGAAAGCAGAAAAAAATCATTTTTTTGCATTGAACAAGTGAGTGATGGTAATGAGAAAGGTATTAAAATGACAGTACAGAGACATTCATTAGGATAAACCTACCCACAACATCATGATGATGATTTTTAGCAAGTTCATGACATTCAAGTATTTGACATCCTTCATGAAGAAATTCCCTAGAGCAGCACTGAGTATTTTGTCTTAATCCAACAAAGCACAAAAAATACATGGAACAATGATTTTAAGAACATTCTTAAGGATGAGAAGGTAGTGTTTGATTTGCTAGACAGTGGACAGTTGTGTCTGTGCCTGTGCACATTCTACTAAAGATGAACTTCAAATATTAATATAATTTTAATCTGACTTTTCTGCCTGACAGAAAAGTGTCTGGAATATATAAAGGCATAACCAAAATATCACAGGCATTTTTAAAAACTTTTCATTCAGGGTCAAAGTATTGGTTTGCCCTCATCTACCTAAATGGAAACAACAGGATCTAAATTAAATGACTTTAATTCCCCTTCCCCTCCTACCACAAATCTTGGGAACAGCTGCAGTCCTGGAAGTGTGAAGAGCTGAAGACGTATTTTTAAAAAAACACAGAAACCTTTTGAGCTCTCTACAAATTATATTGCAGTTTCATGCAAACATCTTTTTTACAGGAATGTGCTTTTATTGTAAGTAGAAAGGCATTTGCCAGTGTGGCTCAGATGGCGACTCCCTGAAGTTAGGACTCTGTAACTAGCATGATCAAATATATTTTATATATATATATATATATGTCTGTGTGTGTGTATATACATATATATATATATGTATGAATATATATAAAATGCAGTCTGGGAGAAAGTTCACTGAGCTCTGGAATTCTGTGGGGGGAGGACATAAAGGAACAAAAAAAGGCACCCAAAATATGGATTGAAATCTGAAATGTCTTTTTGTTTCACTACTTTTTAACTTCAGAGATGCAGTAAAATCTGTTTTCAGCTAACTGATAGTTCTAAGGTGATTTAATATCTTCAGATGGAAGTAGCCATATAAAAAGGAAGAGACAATAGATTGGTATTTTTTATTTCCTGGCATTCACACAACTTTTTCTCGTTTATGTGGCAACAAAGTGAAAAAATCTCAGCACGGTTTATAGGTGGGGAACACAGAAATCATCTCCTAAGTGCCATTTACACAGGGCAGGACACGTTAAACCAAAAGGATTGCAGCAGTTAAGAGAGGCAGAAGGAGCAGAAGTTTCTGGAGAGCAATGAGTGACTCCTCCCAGGGAAATTCTGCAGCGCATTTCCCCTGAGAGCACATCCTGCCCCTGCTCACCTCACACAGCTCCTGCTGCCCTGTCCTTGTGCCCAGGGCCTGCCTTGCTGCATCTTGATGCACTTTCAATGAACTTTCACTGGCCAGAACTCTCCTGCTGAGGTCAAGGTCAAGGTTTTTGCCGCCTCGGTGTTGCAGGATGTTTTGGTGGAGAATAAGGAAGCACGTATTCACTCCTGTGACACTGAGTGGGTGTTTTATCATTCCCCTGAGGCTGGACACAACTTGATCACTGTGTCTTGAATGGAAATCACAGGCAGTGGAGCCACAAGGGCAGCAGAAATAATGACTAGGCTGTGGGATCTGGTGATCTGACAGGGCCTTTCTCCCTCACCAGTGAAAAGCAGAGCTGAATTGGCACTATAAAGCCACAGAGCAAAAGAGCGCAGTTATTCCTGGCCAAAATGTTTGCTATCCCTGTTTCTACAATGTCATTCTAAGAATGTTAATTCTCAGAAATTTTGAAAATTCAGTTTTTAGCAGACATCTCATTAATCTTAGATTTTTTACTTCCTCAATATCTCAATTTTCCTTCAGTAACTTAAAAGCCTACTGGCCAATCTTAACCAAATCTGATTAAAGACAGTTGTTTCAGAGAATTTAACACAAGTTTCATGGATATCAGTGACCAGTATGGGATAGATGCCATAGAATAAAAGAGTCAGAGCAGACCCAGCAGGATTAGATCCTAGGGAACCCAACCAACAGGCTCGCATGTCAAGAAAAACTTTGGACTCCAAAAGTTTCATTGCTCAAAGCACCAAATCTTCCACAATCAATATTTTTCTGTTGTACCATGAAGCAGCAATTAAACAAATAAGGACTATCAGCAGCAACTCCACACTAATAATTCACAGTTGGTCAGAAGCCATTAATTTGTGTCTCTGTGGACTGAGGTAGGTGAATTATTCTACAGAATAAAAATGCTCCACATTGTATCCACCACATGGATAATTAACAATCAAGCAGCTCACAGGGCTCAGCGTTAGTAAGGAATGGTTGGGACCAATTATCTGTTATCAACTAGTTACATTGTTAAATTGAAGAGAATTTCTCTTAATCCTGTCAGAAAGTATGGAAAGCAGCTTCAGAAAACTTGTCCTACCAGACTTCAGCCTGATTACACACATCAATTGGAAAATATAGAACTGATTACTTGATGAAGCCAAGAAACTTCCCGGTTCCTCCACACTGGTTTTTTAGTTTTTATGAGAGAAAGAAAGTTCTCCAAGAGTGTGATTAATGCTTCCCAAGGTCTTTTTTCTGGAGAAACTGCTTTGACTCTTCTTGTGTCCCACGAGCACAAGAGAAACCTGCGCTCAGATTGTTACCACTGGAGCTATAACAAAGAAAGAAAAGAGCTTCTCTCCAGGATTCTGCCCACACATCCTCCTTTAGGTGCACTTTGGCTCACAGTGAAATCTGTCTTGACTGCTCACTCCAGCTGACATGACAAAGATCCTTTGCCTGCAGAGATCCTTCAAGCCTGGCATCAGAGGATGTTCTCTTACTGCAGGAAATTGCCTAATGAGCTGCATCGGTCTTTTAACATCACATCCCATAGGATGATCTCTACAGAAAACCACCTGAGCAGATGCACCTGTCTACTGCAAAGCCATGCTGAACTATGGTGAAAAACGAAAAAAAGGGTGGGTATGCAATAAAACATTTCAGGAGAGATCACTGCTACTGCTACTGCATATGAATTGAACACTTGCTTTCATTACATTTCCCTTCCTGCCATCCTGTTCTGTTTATTAATTTGCTCATCTCCTATGCCCTGGCCTTTTCTCTATAAGTTTTTTTGAATTTGGAAATATCATTAAGTATAAATATGTACAATTGCACTGCATGAAAATATAGCATGAACTTGTCGTCCTGCAAGAACTTCCCCAAAATAAATTTTCATAATAAAGCCAGCATGGAAGGCAAGGTAAGAAAGAAAGGGCTTAGAACTGATGTACAATGTAAAGATTTTGCAGTATTCCCTCATCCTAAATCTAGTTCCTTATTCAGAAGACTAAAAAAATCTTCTTTATTATGTAAATTGCATCCTACGTAACAGGAAACTAAGGGAGATTTAATTCAGTTAATTTACAGCCAATTCACTATTTTGATAGTGAAGATAACATATTTGTCTATTCCTTATGATTTAGAGGAATTAAAATAGTGGAATTATTCATATACATGCATAACATAGATAGTCAATAGATTTATCTTTTACCTAATTGTTATGCTTCAGATTAGTCCCCATCCCTAAAGACTATTCCCGGTTTTATAGCTTCAGGCATACATACTGGACTCTTTAGGTGGAAATAATTTTAAAATTCACACAACCTTTCTCAACAACTGTTTTGCAGATGATACTTTGTCATATCAGACACATTCACTGACTTTTCAATGAATAGAATCAGAGTATTATAATGCTGGCCTATGTTTCATCTGAAGTCAATTGTAACATGTTCTGTGGAAAAAGAATTAGGAAATATTTTTGAAATTAAAAGAATACATACATACACACACACATATATATATATATATGTATATGTATAAATAAATAAAAACCTTGTGGAGTCAGTCTGTTTAACAACAAATACCAGATCCTGAAGAGGTGAAGAGGTTTTGCAGACTGGGGCTAACCTCCTTAAGAAGTTTTACAGGAAATAAATATTTCTTGGAAAATGGAAAAGGATTCACAGCCTTTGGTTTCTATCTGCAATTATAATTAATTCACACCCTTTCCCTTGTTTCAAACAGTGTTTCTTTCTCAGATGGAAGTCTTCTCCTACAATTTTTGTTCCCTTCTGTAGGAGGAAGATTGAGCTCAAGCACAGGAGGTTCATCAGCAGTCCACCAACCCTTCTCTTCTGTAAACCCTAAAATATCAGACTCCATGAATTGATTTTCTTTCATTCTCCGCTTCGGGTGTAACTGTTAATGAAGTTGCCAGGTCTGTTGAGATTCTAAAGATTTATTTGTTATACTGAATATAATGTCAAGACAGAGAGTTATTGGCTGCTTTACCCTGACAGTTTTATTCATGAAGCAGAATACTGGAACTTACAGGAGCTTAGCTCACTCAATACATCATTTCTGAAACTTAGTTAACAGCTTAATGCAAACTTAGTTTAAAGGAGAACAATTGCCTTTAACATGCAAATACTTTATAAATAAATTGCCTTAAAGCATCTAAGTGAATTACTTTGTCATATAATCACTCTTAGTGTAGTTGTGGACTGACTTCCTTCTATTAACCCTTAATCAATCCAAACCACAGCAGTCAGCATTAGAAATGATCCTTTAAATATCCTACCCTGTTCAGTTTGTCTCCCTAACCCCTCTCAAACTCACATTTGAGCTCTGCTGCATGGAGGCAACTTAAAAAAACCCAACCTAAACAAAAAAAAAAACCAAACAAAAAAAAAAAACCCAAAAAAAAACCAACCAAAAAAACCCCCAAAAAATCTTGAAACTTAAACAAGAAATCAGTATGACAACCTTTTACCTGTATAATATATGTCATAGTTTAGAAAAAAATTGCTTCGCTCTGAAATGAGCAGGAGAAAAATTATTGAGGCAGATGAGAAAGTTTTTAGAAACTGAAAGCTCACCAGAATGCTTTCAAATCAAAGGCAGCAGGACTTAACATTTTGAGAAAACACAAATTAATATCCTGAAATAAATGCAAAACTATGTTTCTAGGTGGTAGTTTTTCTTTCTTGGAAGATCTGGTAGAGAAAGCAACTTGTTCACATCTGCAGAGTCTGATTTATGCACATCATTGAGGTAGGAATTAGGTAAGGAAAAGCAAATTTTATTTCTTGAATTTTTTAACAAAAAGCATTTATTTCTTGAAAATCTGAATTTACCAATCAAAAAATAACATCCTGAACATCAGAAACATTTGAAATTTATTGGACCTGAACTCCTAGCTTGAATTGAAGCAAGGATGCTTGCATCTTGCAGCAAAAATAGGCTTTTCTATGAGTCCCTGCTGCTACAAATCCAGTCCAGTTGCTACAACCACCTGCCCAGAACAGGCTTTGGATGTTCGGTCCCACAGGTAACACTAGTGACACATACTAGATACCAAACAAGCTCTGTCTTAAAATCAGTTTGACTTTTTTCTTTTCCTCCTCAGTCCCACAAGATGGTCAAGTGCTCCTATTTGAAAATATTTGCCCGTGAATCTTAAAATCCAAAAATTAGAGCAGAACCTACAAAACACGTGAGCTTAATGGTACAGATTCGCCATATAAAGGTATGCAAGTCAACATTTATGATCTCAGAGGGGAAGATTCATAACAGTGATGAGAGGCAGGAAGGCATTTACACGTTTGGGATCATGGCATTACTCAGGGAAGGAGGACTAAATTCCAGTAAAATCCTTCACACCCTTACACACTGTTGTGTGTTCTCGATATACTTTCTCTTGTAGAAAATAACAATTTACAGTATTTTTAAAAGACCTACTATTTTTTACCTTTCTCTTATAGAACAAAAGGAAAAGGAAAAAAATATGACAAGGACTGTATTTAGGACACAGAATGAGAAGAGATTTAATGAAAACATTGTGCTGCTCTATCAGTGTTTTGCATCTAAGTGCTACTCACCCAAGGATTCCTTTGCTTACAATAAAAGAGGTCTTGAGCCATCCACACACCTAGGCCTACCTGGTCTTATACTGGAATTGGTTCAGTAAGAAAATGGTGCTATTCCAGTTCACATTAAGTGCATTTCCTTAGTGCTCCCCAATTACTCTTTTGTTTTAATTTTCATTGAAGCTCAGGACATTTCTCCCAACCCGAAATTATCAAATTACATTCATGCTTTCACTGTTTTGTTAAAAAAATCCCTGTTCAAAATTTTTTGCTTCCTATGCATCACTTTAAAACATTTTAAAGTGTCTCAAAACAAAAAGATGTTTTATGACCATATTCTCCCCCTACCTTCCCCAGAAAGCATTTTCCCAAGAAAAGGAAAAGCCAACAAATTAAGAGCAATTCCATTCCAGCCAACTTGGTTGGTGTAGGTTTTCCTTTTCCTGCTCCTTTGTTCAGCTACAAAACTGAATATTGCAACTAACCCTGACCAGAGGCACAGTACAATGTACAATTGTCACCTGACCATAAATATGATCCCAGGGATATCACCCACAAACACATGATGCACATCCTTTCTGTGAAAACTCCTCTCTCAGTAGTCTCTAATGTCTGGATTTGTCATTTGACAGAAAGAGCTGAAGATAGGACATAAATTATATATTTTTATGAGGTGATGGTACAAGTTTCTGTAGGAGGGTCTCTCAGCCAGACTCAGGGCAATGACAGAATCGTCGTAAACCTGCAAAATTGGCCTCCATCAAGAACATTATTGCAAGGACTCACAGATTACCTCATCTGTATCTCCTATGAGAGTGACTACTTTCATTAGACACTACAAGATAACAGGAGGTCAATAAAATACAGCAGAGTTCCACAAACCAGGGAAAAAACCTGAATTTTCTGTTCAAGGTCATGGACCCAGCCTGAGCTGCTGTTAAATTAAAGCTACCCTTTCAAGATGCTTAAATTATCTGTGCCATGTGGATTGGGACCATTGACAGCTGATGAGAAAATTACTTCTGTCCTACCTCAGGGGAATTCCCACACCTATTAGACCTCAGTGGAAATGAGATAAGTTTGCTTTAAGCTCCTTCCGGGCTGGATGCCAGAGTTTGGCAGAATCCATAAAAGAAACAGAGCTCCCAGGCCTGCAGTCACTTAGGCTTGGATTCGGTGTTTGACAAGGAATGCCTAAATGAGGCACAGGAGGAAAAATAAGTGCCTTGCTTTGATTAGATGAATCAGAGAGTACACTGTCTTTCAAAAAGGTAATTTTAAGAGACAAACATCTCCTTATTTCCAAAGAATTGGTGTGTGAAACGATGGGATAGAGTGCGCAAGAAGAGCTGAGTCAGCAAAGCAGCCAAGGTTATCAATTTAGCAGCCACAGGTTATGAAATATTCTGTAAGACTATTATGGATCTTGATGTGTAATTTCTCAAGTGCACATGACAGATGCATCATAAATAATAAACCAATGCATAAATGTAGCTTATGTCTTTGGGGGATAATGCCACATTCTTTTCATTCATAGGTCATTAGCTGTCATTTTAATTCCTAGGATTAGGGTCTTCAGCATTCCTCAGCACTGGCAGTCCACTTCTACATAAATAATGCTGCTCTCCTGTAATTTGCTGGGTTTTTCAGGCAACAGAGTGTAACAGGGCAGAGCAGCTGTCCTTAATTGTCACACAAGGAGCAGGGAAGCTGTAATTTTATTCTAATATTTGGTCAAGGCTGATGACCAAAACCACCACAACCACACCCTGACCCTGCCAACTCCTTGCTCATACAGGAATACTACATCCCCTGAAACTCTTCCGTCTCTCCCTTCTTTGCAGTAGAGCTTCCTTTTAAAAACTCCTGAAGAGAATCTGGATTTTCACGTCTCTTTTAGCTGTCACAGAGCACATTACAACTAGAAAATCCTGCAGCTAAATCCCTACTTGTTTTAAACCTCTCTAAATTAGACTTAACACAGATGTGTTAATCTGTGCATGTGTTAACTCCAAGCATCCAAACTGCCTTTTCTCTGAACATTCTGGGTACAGGGCAGAACTGGTCCAGTTTAAGATTAACCAGGCTCTCCTAAAGTCTTATCATGTTGTCATGCTTGCTAACTTTTTTGTCTTGACAAGAAGAGCTTGCCTCCAGGAAAAGGAATTCACGAGGTATTCCTAAAGTCCCTTGAATGATTCTGGTCTTTCTTCATCTTCTTTCCACATCCTCCTGGCTCAGTAGGCTTTCCATGGTGCCTTCCTTATTTATGCTCACAGCCCTCAACCCTCCTTGCACAGACATCTTTAGGCCCTGAACTCTGTCATTAAACTCCCCTAGGGTCCTGAAAATTGGCTGATGAAAAGCAAAAATTACTTTATGAATCTACTTTGGTCACTCCCAGCAGGGCTTGGATTATGTACTCTTCAGGACTGTTGTGATCATAAAATGGAACAAACATTATTTTCCTAGTGCCTTATATCCTCCTGGTGAAATGCATAGCAACAGATCTCAAATTAAATGAGTGATGTCAGTCAGAAAGTTCTGCCAAGACACCTCAAGGTACCCACCCAAATCTTATTACTTATTAGAGCAACTATAATAATCATCATGTTCATTATTAATGTATTTATATTCTTGTTTTAGTTTCTTTTCATTGACGCAGAGCTAGAGAGTCTCCTTCAGAGTTTTCTGTTAAGCCTGGGTTTACTAAGGCTCTACAGAAACATTTTCTTTTCAGGTAAAGGCATTAAAGGTTTACGTGTGGCTTTTCTTTTTGCCTCAAATTTATCTTTTATTAAAAAGCCACAAGAAGAAAGCAGTGGAAGGACACCACAAAAATGGTGCAAGTACTTGCCTCATGAGGCCTCAGCTGTCATCTGACTATGGACTTTTAAATGACAAACTACAACACGCAAGTGAAAATAACATGTCTTTTCTCTCACCTACCTCTGGGTAAGTGGAATTGGCATCAAGAAAAATAAAAATCAAGGTAATTTATTTTCACTTGACAGCAGGAAGTAAAAGTGCATCAATGCTGCTGTCATGAGTGGTATCTTGGATTACCCCATGCCTGATTGAAGGGGAAACTTGTAGAGCCACAGGCAGGGAAAGTCAAGCTCAGAGAGAAAACATCAACAGATATTTCACATTTGATCTTAAACTTAGGAAAGGGATAAAGGTTGAGGAGCTTAAACCTATTTCCAGGTGTTGCAGATGACATTCATGTAATGATCAGTAAGGTTATGTGTTTTTCCCATCAGCCAACTATAAACATGCTCAGGCAACATCTTCTCACAGAACAGATTTGTTTATATAAAACACACTGATAATTGTCCAAGTGATAATCCCACAGATCAAAAATGTTCCTTCATCCTTCTGGTTCAAGGGAGTTAATTTCCACCTGTGAGACACCTGTCCTCAAATCTCAGGGCTGCAGGGAGTGTGAAAGAGAAGGGAGCTACTAAATAGTTCAGTTCTGTCATAATGGTCCAGGACTGGGTCAGTATATCCATCAGCCATCGGCTGAGCCGTGTTTTCTCACTGTCTCCCTCAATATTCACCTCAAAGTGCTCAAGTACAAGGCAGGATCAAGATGTAAATGAGTCAAATTTAATTTAAACTTGAATATCCTACAGCTCAACCAAAGGGAGAGAAAAGACCTTGTTATTATGGATTCCCATACTGCCCCTGCTCAGTCAGGGTCCCCACAAATGAAAAGCCTCTGTCTCCTTGCCTTCAATTCCAGGCCAAGCTGGAAGTGCATTAGGATACTCTAAATTGCATCAGCCTTCTTTGTCATTATTTGTGCTAGAAACTCCAGGAAAAAAGGTGTAAAGGACCATCTCTCCTGCTTCTGGTCACCTGGAATTTCACCAATTAAGAGAATCCATAGTTGAAACCAGCAAAAGTGGAAAAATATGCGTACAAGACCTGCAAGAGTAGCTAGGCATAAAAACATCTGATCCAGTGTCAGGCATTACTTTAGTTTCTTTTGTATACAACTGATGAAACAGAAAAAAATTAATCTCCGCAGAGAGCCTGCAGAATACATTTTAAAATGTCATGTGAATATCAATTTCCTTTGTTCATATTCCTTTTTGTTTGCATTTCCCAAACACTCCAGTGAAAAAGCTTTCCTAGCACAAGTCTTTGCAAAGATTTAATATGGTTTGCTCAAATTGAAAATGAGGAATGGTACACTCAAATATGGGTTTCACTTTGCTTTTCATTGTAAGTTATTTGAAGAGAGGGCAGGAAAGTTGCCACATCCATTCTTTAGATGAAAATTCTTAATTGAGCATTTTTGAGTGACTGAGGATTACTGACTTTTAAAGATAAATTGGAATGTTTACAAATAATTGAGTAACGCATAGAGCAGAGAAGAGTGGATTGAAGAGAATTAGACAAATGGATACACTTCAGAATGAAAAGTACAACTTTTTGAGTGAGATGGCTAAAACCCTGCTTTCTTTATTTGGCATGATGTTTACCAAATACCAAACTGTCTATGCTGGCCGCCCTTACCCAGTGAAACCTTTCTTTCACTTTCTTCAAAAGTGGCACATGTGTGTACTGAAAGCTGTGGATGTGAGAACCTCAGGTTTCTTTGCCTTATTTAGGGTGCTAAATAGGATAAAAGACTTACACTTGTGGAAGGTGCCATTTTCTGACCCTCAGCTTGATGTCATATTGGCCAAGAGCTAGAAATAAATCACAGCCAAGCATACTATGCTTTAACCCTACCCAGAGTCCCCAATTAATTAACCTAAAGTGAACGAGTCCACAGAGCCTCTTGTCAGTCTTGCATGAGAAATTTTTCCCTAGCTTCCAAAATTTGCAAACAAAAAAAAATACCAATAGTTTCATTAGCACAAATTCAGGAGAGTGTGCTGTTTCATTACCATAAAAACACAATCCCTGTTTACCATAAGAGATTTCCCTGCAGAGGGGGTACAGAGCTATCAAGGCCCATCACTCACGAAGCCTAGGGAAGCAGAAATTGGACTCCTTAATGCTTAAATTACAAGAAGGAAGGTGACTCTGACTGAAAGCATCTCCAGACCAAAAGTGCGCTGAGGGAAGAACAAGAGTGGGTGCTGAAGGGGGGCCTGGGTGGGACCCAGGGGCAGGGGCACATCTGTACAGCAGCTGCTGGGAGGAGAATCAGAGAGTCTCACAGAGATCTGATCTCAGGCACCCTTGAGTTGAAGATTGTGCTGGGAGTGAGCACCATTGAAAGCCAGGTTGCCATAGAGAACCTGCAGGAAATTCTGTGTGTGCTCATGCACACAGAAATAAAGCTCTCTGCTTGAGTCTCTGCTGGGACAGGCAAAGTGTTCTCTTCACATACCCACTGCTGCCGTCCCTGCCCAGCCTCAGACACTCAGCAATGGTCACTCACAGCTCACTTTTCTGGATGTTTCCTGTTGCTCTGTGTGCTCCTGCACCTAAAGGGACACATTTTGCGATATTTTAATCAGGAAACGCATCTGCTGTAGTGTGTTAGGGCCAAACATTTACAACTGAAAGATTGTTTTGACTCCAGAAGAGTGATTGAGAGACAGAAAAATTAATTGTGACTTTAAATTTAGCCTGAAGAAAAAGAAGCAAGCAAGGGAAAATGTTGATTTTTTGGGGAAGTCTCATTTCACTAGAGACTTAAGGATTAATAGGGTCTGGAACCTTGGCTTTCCCCACAGAAAGGAATATGTCCAATGGAGCAGAGTTTTGTTCAGTGAACATGGGGCCTTTGTGAGCAGAAACTTCACAGCCTGCATTGATTTCCTACAAGAGACTGCAGTATTCCCTCATGTTAAGTTAATTCTGCTTGATATTGTTTATCTGGCTAGGACACATTGACATGGAACATTTCTCAATATAAGATGACTTCGACTCCTATTTGTGACCACTTTCAGAGAGGATTCCTGCCTCATTTGGCTGAGAAGAGGCAGGGAAGGAAGGCAGCCCTGTGAGATTTGCCTACCATTAGCAGCACGCTGTGTTTCCAGGTGTTGTCACTGAATGTCACTCTGACATATTCCCTCAAGAAACCTCCCAGTCTGACTGACACCAGCACAGATGAGATGTGTAATGTGTAACAACATGCTCGGGAGCCTGAGGCTTTCCCACTCAGCTTCCCAGGGCTGCATCTGCTTCCACAAAGACAGGTCTGTTCATAGCTCTCAGAGATGGCACAAAAATGGTTTGCTTCTTTCATATTTTTAACATAGGTTTTTCCTTTCTTGCTGTAGTAGGCTCAACTATCCCCACCCACCAACTACTTCTACTTCAGGGAGCTGTTTTATGACTAACTCCACTTAAAGGGTGTGTTGAAATACAGATCAGATGGTAAGACTTAAATACAAGGACCTCAAGCCTTGGCAAGCAGAGAATGAAGACCTAAACATTTCTCTTCTTAAATTCAACACAAAGCACAGTCATGAAAGGCAAAAAGTGCTTCTTCTCTTTCCTTTCCCCCCAATCCCCTTGTGTTTTCTTCTGTTCTATAAAATTACGCTTGAAAATCTTCTGGATAGAAAAAGAAGAGGTCATAATTACGAATCCTGTTCCGGTCTGGCAGTTAACAAACCCTCAACATCCATTCACACAAACTTTACACACTTTAATATAATTATGTGCATCCTACTTTTATTTTTGGTTCTTGGTAAGTGGTATCAAATACCCCAAATTTCTTTTGTCCCACCTTTTACAAGCACTCACCTATCCTGTAAGAACAGAGCAACCAATACTTTTATTACAAGCCAAATTACTTTAAAGGTAAAATAAAGATTTTGTATTTGAACACTATCTCAAAAAGAAATAACCTATATCCTTTCTAAGTTATTTTAATGAGAAAGAGAAGTTTGAGCAGTTCAGTCCCTCAGAACACTGGGGACTTATCAGGTAGCTGTCAGACAGCCCTATTTTTGTAATCAACAGGTGAAGAACCAGTGGAACTGTCATGAAGTTTAATTGACTTCCTGGACTGAGACATTCATCTGTTGGGAAGTTAAAGATGAATCCCTGGAGCAAGGCCTAAATTTCTTTTCATAAGCCCGAAATGAAACGTCTCCTGCTATGACACCAGGCAGCATTCACTCCATAAACAAACCACCAATATCATATCAGCACATACACGCCAGAGCACATCCCCAACACGAGTCCTAGTGGAACTGCGGCTATAATAAAAAAAATCCCACAAGTGAACTTCACTCAGCAGTTCCTTAATTCATACCAGGTCCTCAGAACACTCTGAAATTTAAATGCTTTAATCACAGGCTGCACTGCAGTTCTCTAATTAGCGAGTGTTCATAGAATGAGCAGCTCTGCAACAGGACACATCCCACAATGGCTCATAATTTGAGTGGGAAGGTAACAGACACATTTAATAGCACAAATTAACTTGATGGTAATGAGGAAGCCTCTCCGTCAGCAATATCACAAATTAAATTATCTGCTACCTCACTAGTGATGAGGAATAATTAAGAAAGCTACACAATTGCTTACAAATAAACCAGCACCAGACCAGCTGAAAAATGTCTGTCTTGGAATCTCTTCGGCATAACAACATCCATTCCCTTAACTCTGATACCGTTTGTTTGTAGGTAAACCAGATCTTCAGCATTATCTTAATTAAGCTTTTAAAATTTAATTTCCTTTTTCAAAGCAGAGTATCTTGGGCACTACACAGCGAGTTTTCATTAACAATGCAGCAGCTTCAACAGAGCACTTCCAAGATGAACAGGAAAAAACTACAAAAAGGGCTCTGTCAGCTGATGGCCCTGGGGGGTTGAGGGAGAGAGGTGCACCTTGCAACACAAGTCTCTCAACAGTCACCCTAAAACACAATAGATTCCCCAAAGGAACTCAGACACCAAGCAATTAAACTGCAAATTATGTTTTAAGGCCACATAGTTCATTTAAATTAAAATTCTGCTTTGCAGGCAAATATTATAGACTGCAAATACTTGTATCAAGAGTTCTTTTCAGGTTTTTTTTTGTTTGGTGGGGTTTTTTGACATTTTAAGTTTTAGCTGAAATTAGACCCTGTAGCCTCTTTTTTTTTTTTTTTGGTTTGAAAACAATTGAAGCGACTAGCAGATTATTTTCCTGTAATTAATTAAAACAGAAGAGGATTATCAACTCTTGTAGCTCATTCATAGAGATTCCAAGATCACTCTTGGCAGTTCAGTAATTATTCATATTAACTACTGATGCAATACCCTCACTTGGCACTTGTTAGAGCTGCAAATTGAAAAAGCACCAAGACAATGAGCAACGTAAATAGCTAAAGTATGATGGACTTTTAAAATTTTTATAAAGTGCAATGAATCTTTGGTATCAATCAAGACAGAAATATTAGTCCTCTCCGCCCGCCCTGTGCATGTGATTTTGGATCTCTCACTTAGCTGCAGAAAGTATAATATTCAATGCATCATATCTGGCAGCAACTGAGCTTTAAATTTCACAACTTACACAATACAACAACAATGCATTTTGAGTAAGTGCAGATAAGGCTTGTGAGTATCATGTGTCGGTGTTTTAATTCATACACTCGAGATATTCTGCAGTGTTTTGTAGTTCACATGCAATTGTAACCAAGTATGCAGTGAAAAACACAGCTGGGCCAGCAATGTTTTGGCAAGCAAATAACAAATAGGCTGCTGGTGATCTTCCAGTCCTCTGTTAATCCAAGTGATGTTAAAATAGAGATACAGAATAATGCTGGTCTGAGCAGTTTCAGTCAGCAGGGTATGCCTAACAATGATGGAAGTTTCAGAGTAGTAATACACTCTCCTCAATTGGGGTTTTCAAGATTTACTGGAGAAATAATGTTTTAGCAGTCCTAGTCACCTGGAGCATAAAAATACTCACATATAAATGTATCAGGTCAGAGCAAGCATGCTGGCATTACATTTTTTTTATAAGGTGAAAACTCAATAAATAAGGAAAGGAACTAACACATGGTTCTCAATGCCCCCTAAGATAATAAGAAAAGGTAATGACCTTGGTAGACATAAGTAATTTCACCCAATGGTGCTGGACAAACTGCTTGGCTGTAATTTAGGGAAGATTACTGTTTGGTTAGATGCACTAAAGTTGAAATAACACCTACAAATAATCCATACTTTCCCTTTCCCTGCTTAGTATGGAGATTCCTGCAATAGTCCTGATTTTATGGAACTATATTTCTTTCTATGTGAACAGCAAGAGATATCATCTTAAGTACTGGAGTAGTTTTAAGAAAGTTCTTTCCTGTTCACAAATAATTCACAGATTGCTTCTGCTGAAAAGAAAAGCTATTCTGCAATAACTACTTTGCAAATTAATGAAACTAGGCAGACACTGGAAGAATATGACAAAATATATTTGGTTGAATCATGTCTGGAAAACTTCAAAGATCTTGAATAAAAATGAGATTTCTCAAATAACAGTATTTAAATAAAAGAAAAACCATATTCAAATATCCTATGTTAAAATTGAAATAATTATAATTTTCAAATCAGGGCATATATTAAAATATTACATTCTCTAGTAAAGTTACCTAAAGGTTTATAATCATAGACAGAAAACATGATTAAAGGGAAAATACTTATTTATCCAAAGTATTTGGGATTTGTAAAGTATCCCAAAAATATCACAAGCAGAAACAAATATCCAGATAACTCTGAAAGTCATTTCAAATCTAGTAACAAGCAGTTTTCATGTTTCCGCATAGATAATGGCATTTATAGCAAAACACACAATAAAACACCCAATGATGAACCTAGGTCAGCAAGTTTTCAAGGCCAGTAGTCTGCCAAGAGACAAATTATTTACTTTACAACATAGTTGGGTGCAAGTAATTTTTCTGTCTTTGTATTTATTAAAGATGAAAACAATTCCAGACCCCTTATTCATGCTCTTAATCAAACTGTATTTCCATATTTTGCAATCCCACTTCAATCACATCAAATTCCTTTCACTGTTTTGTGCAACCACAGAACTGTAGTTGATCCTTATTCCTACTCACCTTGGTTTGAGACATATTCCCAGAAACAACAATGACAACTGAATCAAAAGCACTAAATCTGTTGGCCTTCTATGAGCAATGAAATGTTTATTAAAGACTTGCAAAGCTGATGAGCAAAGACAGGCCATAGGCTACAAAATAATTTCTTCCATAGCTGCCCACCTTCTCATCCCCTGATCTACACACATGCAATTTACAGCCATTATTGTTTATTTCCCAAAAAAAAAAGATCTGATAAGGCAAAATGTCCATGACCTTGGTGACCCACTGTTGCTCAAACACATGCTAGTAAAATGAGTTTGTGTCAGTGCCACTTCTTTCCCAACAAACAGCTATAATTTGCCAGAAACCTTGAACAGCCAGACAGTTCCACAGGCACTGAGTCTGTAACTTCCTTTTAACATTTCTTAGGCAAATCTTCCAAATATAAACCCCTGCTGTTACCCCGAAGAACAGTTAAGTATAGGCCAGGAACAAAGCAATTGTGTTTGCGAGGCTGTGCACAGTCCCCTTGCGTGCACTGATTGCTGCAGCCTGTCACCTCCTGGTGATATGAGAAACAAGCTGCACGGCAAAGAAAACCACACAAATACAGCTCCAATGCACAGGGTTTATCTAAAAGATTGTGATATTCTACTTGGACTGGAGTAGACCCTAGCAACAAGAACATATAAATATCTGTTAATGTCTGCACATGTTACTGGTCACTTAATGTGCATCAAAGTCTCAGAAACTACACAATCAGAATGGCTGACTAGCAAATGAGAATTTATAACATAAATAGTACAGGTCAAACAGCTTAATTTTAAGAGACTACTTATTTTTAAAAAGTTTTCATTTCAAACCATTTTCTTTAAACGTAAACTTACCACAAACTCTTGTTGTACAGCATATTACCACAGAAAAGACTTCAATATTTTGTAGTGAGGGTAAATTTAGCATTGAACCCTAAGTGGCATCTGTCTCCCTTCCCTGAGAGACTCTTCATCAGCCTTCCAGATTCTGTTTCCAAACCTCAAATCAAGCAAAACTCAGGAATAATCCCTAATTCTTTTCCGAATAACAAAGAAGAAAGCTATAGTCCCCATAAGTCTGAAGTGGCCAAAGGATTTCTCACCAACTCAATTAGCAATATAAATTCCACCCAGATGAGTGTGTTAAGGTGCATGGTGAGATCATTAACCTTATTATGCCACCCTGTCTTTTTTCCAAGCTTCCCGCTAATCTGTTGCTAATAGATACAGGTGCCAGAATTATTGCCTGCAAAGGCTCTTCCTTCTAATGGAAATAATTTGTTGTGCTGCCATTTATCTCTCACATTTCTAAGGTGTCTCTTATGTTAACATGTGGACCACATTTCAAACATTTTGTAACTCCATGGAGCGATGTGCAGTGCTCCTGGTTTCCTGCCTGTTTTCATCTGTGGAGCTGGCTCATTCCAGAGCCCTGTTGTTTGGCTAATATCTCGTGACACAGTAGAGGATCCTGAATTTTGAGCTGTGGGTCCTGTGGCCTCCTCCAGAGGAAATTCTCTTTCCTCTGCACTATCCTGACAGCGCAGTGCTCAAACGCAGACCTTACACCCGGTGTGAAAAGCCTCGGAGTGCACCCCTGCCTGGAGGGACCCGACAGCGATAAAACACAGCTGCGATGAGGACGAGTCTCTAGCTGAGTGAAAAATGCTCATTTATTTATCCGCGTTATGCTACAGGGACACTGATAAGGACATCGACCTTGGACTGTCTGGCTCAGAGGGCCAGCAGGGAACAGCTCAGCTGAAGCTCTCGGAGCTCTCTGCAGGCAGTGCCAACCAGAGCCTTGAAGAGCCCCTCTACTCAGAGCTGTTTTCCTTTGCAGAATTCCTTCTACTCAGAGCTGTTTTCCTTTGCAGAATTCCCTCTACTCAGAGCTGTTTTCCTTTGCAGAATCCCCCCTACTCAAAGCTTTTTCCTTTGTAGAATTCCCCCAACTCAAAGCTTCTTCCTTTGCCGAGTCCCACCACTCAAAGCTTTTTCCTTTGTCCCAAAACACAGTTTCCAAAACTTCTGCCCTACCTAAGGCACTCTCCCAGGGCTCTAGCCAGAGCCTTTCCACTCTCCTGCCTCAAAGCACAAGCCAATATGAGCTAATTAGGATCGGACACTTCACGTGGCTTTGTGACTCACTACAATCCATTTTAATTAATTTGTGATTTGCACTTCCTTGATGGTTTTGGTACAAGCATACAGCATCCTCTGGACACATTCTTTTCTGCCACATGTGTCTGTTAGCTATTTCTTTGTATTACTAATGATTGCAAGCAACACCTTGAGGCAAATCTTGATTAGCATGTTAATTAGGAAAATCCTAGCAGGCACTTTGGGTGACAGCTTACTCCCAGTCACCAAGAATAAAAGAACACGTTCAGATGGAGACATCAGGTTGAATTATAGAGATGGACACACTGGAAATGTTGTCAAACAAATCAAACTCCCAGCTCCTTTCCCCAGGTTCTCCAGTGCAAGCCCTTGAAAAGCAAATGCTTGTACAAAAGCAGGCAAGCACTGGCTCCCCAAGCAGCCTCCTGTGGCTCTGTTGGACTTGCTTTTATTTCTTCACAGATGCAGGACTAGGGGCTATGAAGAGCCAGGTTAGCCCAGAGCATCTCCTTGCTAGCTCAGACCTGATCCAAGCTGCAGCTCAGGAAAGGCTTCGGGAATATTTCCAATGAGTGTTGCAGGCTTTGAGTAATCTCCAAAAGGTCAGATTGTGAAACAAACCCTACCTGCTCCTCTGGAAATTGCTTCTCACACAAAATATTTCTCTCCTCTACTTCCCCCTTATTCATCCAAAACAAACATAGGGCTGCAAATTAAACTGGGCCCATACGGGTTTAAGTACTGTTTATGTAGCCTTAAAAAATATATATGTCTTTACTATTTTCTTCATTGCTGTTGTAGGGCTAAACTTCATTTGTAACAACTCCACTACACAAGCAACAGTGATGAAACACAGTTGCAACAAGAATCAGTCTCCAGCTGAGTGAAGAATGATGATTTTTTAATTCTACATTGGTTAGTGAGACAGGGAAAGTGTCCATCACTGGTCTCTGTTGAATTATTTTTCTTTTCAAAAAGGTTTTTTTAATATGAACGAATTCTCAAAGTGCCTCAGTTCTCTCACATAATTTCCTACTGAGCAGTGCTTCAATCTGGAATTAGTTTCCGTATTTTCTATGGGGCTACACAAAGAGCAAGGACTTTTACAGATAATTAAGCACTAAGATTAGGTAAGATTTGAATGATCCCAGGTAACTACCCTAACACAAGGAGGAGAGTTTCTAACCTCAAAACAATGCTTTGTTTGTCAATGCTGCATCACCAAAATAATTAATTAAACCAGGGCTGAAAGTTGTTTACATAACATACTGGCAGGTGAAAAAAGATACAGCACCCATGTCATCATTTCCACTCCAAGGATGGTAATGCCCAGTAGGCGTTAACTCTGCAAACTTTGCCAAAATCAGAGCTCCACAGCTCCAGGACACCAGCATTTTGCAAGAGATAAATTAATCTCATTTATCGTAAACCACCTGGAGTATGGACACCTGCAAACCAACAATCCTTCTCCATCACCATCCCCCTCCACAAGAGGTAGTTTGGGGTAATTATTCAGCTTTGAATAGTCAGTTACTGTTAAGGAGGCTAAGGCCAACCTCAACCTGCTTTTGGTGTGCCAGAATCTAGCAGGGTTTAGCAGAGAAGGGGTGAAATCAATAAAACCTGCGGTCTTCTCTCATGGATCTAAACCATAATATTCACTGCTTGCCTTTGGATCACTTTTCCTTTCACTAATCTCAGTGTGGATTAGGTCAACACAAAACTCACTGTGTCAACTCTAACTCCCTGTTGAGACATGAGACAGACAGAAGCACATTCAGGCCAAGAAATCTCCTGCAGTAAAATTCTGCCACAAAAGGGAATTTATTCTCTGCTGGTGTCCAGCTCAACCCATAATTTATTCTGGTGGCAATAAGTTATTGGGCACAAGGATAGGGGGACACATCCAGATGAACAAGATTTGTGTTCAGGTAAGTGAGGTTATTAAAAAGCAAGAAAAGAGATGCTAATTTTCAGTCTGAATGTTTGAGATGGGGATTGGGAGAGCTACTGTCACCAGTTTAAGACCCTGGTAAGTAAAAGTCTTGGGTAAGAGCAAACACTAAATTTAGACTCTTTTTTTGTTGTTGTTTTGTGCTTGGAGAAGACTGAAACAAGACATTCTAGAGACTTACTCGTGAGTTTGGAGACTCAATGGAAGAATAAAATACATCAATAAAAGAGGCACAATAAGACAACAAAGGTGGGAGAGAGAGAGAAAGGGAAATTAAGCATAGAGATATTTCACTCCAGCCAATATGGAATATTGGAAAATAAAATATGAAGCAGTGAAAAAATAAGTTCCATAATAGCTGCTTTGCCAAGAGTGATCTATTTAGAAAAGGTGAAAAGATAGCAAAGTTGATCTACAGCAAAATTCTCAGCCTCACAGAAAGATGTTTCCACAAACCAAAAGCAGGTCACTCAAATAAATTGTTTAAGAAATTATTGTACTACTGCTAATTACATGTAGGTGTAGTATTCCTTATGTAAAGTTTATGGAAAGTTTAGAAACACAGGGAAAAAAAAACCTCACAAAGAAAAATGCAAAATCTTCAATCCTATTTGATTAAGAGAAAGAAAACTGAATTATAGTTATATCTACATTAGCTATTTTCCTCTTTGAAAGTAGTATTTAATTACTTTTTCAAGACTGAAAAATGTATTATGCATAATTTATTCATGAAACAGAAAATACTACTGGGCAGGTCTTTGTAATAAATACCTGTATGTTGCTTATATTAGAATAATGACAAATATAGGCAATATTTGAGACAGAGCTGTTCTGCATATTAAGGTATTTACATTTACTGTTTGCCTGTAAACATTTCTAAAGTAGGAAAAACTAACACAGTAGAAGTACAAAACATCAATATTATTGACTTTTTACCAGAAAGGTATTTACATACAGCTTCTGAGGCCTATCCCCTATGAAAAACAGCACTTTAATGCAGATGCAGAAGAAAAGTATGTTTTGTAGAGGTAAAAAGCAGAAAATGAATGCAATATTCCTACATATTCATTGAAACAGAGCTGCAAGGGATGTAGAAATACATAGAATATAGGCATTGGACCTGTACACTGATATAAATTTGAAATTAAAATAACATAATTTGAAATCCTAATAATTTCAGACTGCATCCAAAAGAACTGAAATGTAGCAGTAATATAATTTTCAAGACTAAGGATTCTTTCATTACTTATTCAAAATATATCACAAAACACTATTTTTTGTCCCTCTGCAACTCCCCAGGTTTCCAGATTTTACTTATTTTTCCTCAGGGTAGAGAATAAAACAAATGACAGCAAAAGAGCAGACACTTCCTCCTCTACCACCAAAGCCTGAGAAACCTGCATAATAAAATAAGAAATATGGTTTTGCCCTTAAGAGTTTGATATTGTTTTCTTGATCTCAGATCTCTCTCTGGAATGTGGAAAATGGAAGGGTTCTTTATTCAGTTTACTAATTTCTTGCCTTTGATAACCTTGCTGGGGAGCTACAAGAAAAAGCCAGGTGGGACAATGCCTCTCTTGGAAGACAAGGGGAAGGAGTGGAACCTCAGTTTCACCCAGGCTATTCATTCATTTATATGCTACAATTCTTAACAAAGTGGGGTTTTTTCAGGTTATACTTCACATTCTCTTTGTAAGAGCAGCCTATTAGTGTCAAACTGTAATAGCATCAAATTAGCTGATGTGAGCACTCAGACCCTTAAGCCAACTTTTTTTTTTTTTTTAAATATTATGTCAAGAATGAATGTGTAGAGCAAATCACGCAGTCCCAAAGCACGTTGGTAATCTTGGCTTTATCTGTCCTGTTGTGCTGCTTTACTGAGGAGAGAAAGGCAAGATAAAATCCTTGAGATATGGCCCAGAGCACAGAACATTCAGGTGGCTCCACTCCTGGCAGGGAGATGTGGGCTCTGAATGTGCTTTGAGCATAAAGCAGCCTGAGAGAGGAGAGTGCCTGCCACCAGTCTGGCTTTACAGAGAATGTGCACTAGGCGTTGGTTTCAAAAGCTGCCTGGGTCTAATCCAAAACCCTCTGAAACAGGTGAAAAGTCTCCTACCGGCTTCAATAGTATCCCTTGGTAAAGCATAGCGTTGCCGCCAGCCTGGTTTCCCGTTGAGAGCAGAGTGGATTATCCAGTGGTTTATGATTCCTGAAGATTTCATCTTGTTTCAGTATTAGATTTACATAGAAACATGTGGATGAGAACACTGTCATCATCCCCTCAGAGTGGGGATTATTTTCCCCTCTATTTTAAGCATCTCAGAACCAGTCTCCTTTCACCAACAAGGTTAATAAGTACCCATGTCCCACAAATTCTGTACTTAAAACAGTCAAGTGAAGGAATTATGGTAACACTTTTCACAGACAGTAGCATAGGGCTGCAGCCTGTTTAGACACCTCATTTGGTTTTAATTAGTAGAGCAAGAAGAGAAAAATCCTGATTCCTTGACAGCACTAGAAGGTACATAAGGACAATCACGTTTTTATCAAGTCACATTTTAATTTCTAGCCAGTAACTTGCAGCTATTTGAACATATATGAATTAGTGTACATTATGAAATAACTGTCTGTTAGCATGAGTGAGACTGTGTGATTGGGATGGCATATCTCACTAAAATTGTTAAGACTGGATAAAAAAAATGCATCTACTTAAATTTTAGGAAGGTACTTGTTTTAACTGAACAGTACCCCGTGCATGTACAGCCTTGCTGCAATTCTGTAATAAAGAATATCCTTTAATTATCACTGTAGCTGTTAGTGGCCCTATATAATGAAATATTGGTAATGTCCTTGACTTTGTTCTGCAGAAAATTTAAGAATTATCCTTTATGTTGCTGCAGCCCAGCTACAGAAGCCTATTGAAGTTCTCTTCCTTGTTGGCATATGTTTCTTGTTCTGTTTTCTATAATTACCATGCCTCCAGTATACACTCAAATACACTAGAGACAAGAATAGAAAACATAAAATATTTAATACTAAACCTTCAAGGTGAGTATGCACAGAGGGATATGCATAAATGCCCCACTTCTTATTAAAAACCTGTAGCTACACTGTTATTTTAGACTGAGCACCTAAAGAATCTTTCCTTACATCTTAGCAATGCTACAGGGACCATAAGCAAAAACAACAACAACAACAAAACCAACCACAAACCACAAAACAAATAAACAGTAAAGTTACCTTCCAATCTCAACCTTACCCAGAGCAGATGCAGCAAAATTCATACCTCCTATGCGGGAGTCTCTTGCCTGTCATTAAAAGGCAGCACAATATTCCAGCAAGCTTCAGATAACATTTGTCTCTCAGGATATAGTAAGATATTAACACTGATTAAGAAGCCCCCAGATAGGTATAATCTGTGCCAGGGCTGACAAAAAAGCAGCTGCCCATTCAGAGGCAGGAATGGTGGGTTTGGGGCCCTGGTGTTTGCCCTGTCCAGCAGATACTGAATGAAGAGCTATTAATTACAGCACATATTTATGGCAGTGTTCTTCCCAGGTGGAATACAACTCAGTGCACTTCTCTTTGCGGAGAACACAGTGGATTTTAGTAGACTAGAGGGAAAGATAGACCAAGAAATTGTAATTTACTCACAGTTCTCTTCCCTCTGCCCCTTTTGTTTGAAAAAACATTCTGCAGGAAAAAGCCTGTAGAGTGCATAGATTTCAGCAGACTCATGATGGACTTCTTCAATCTTACCCCAACTGGATAAAAAGAAACTTGTGTCACAATACCTACAAAAATTTGAGGACCTTGAAATGTCTTATTTTATATTTCATTCCTTAATTTTCCTTCCAGTCTGTCCCTTTCCCATTCATTTGGACAAGAAACCATCCACAAACTGTCGTAATATGAACACTCAGCAAGCATCATGATACAAATACACAAATGATCCTTCTCTCTGTATTGCTCTGGCTTTTACAGGAATGCATGTTTAGTCTGACTCCAAACCATAACACTCCTTGTATTTCACTGTTTTCAAACTTCTCACTGTAAGCAGAGCCATGCTCTGCTTGCTTCATCAGGACTCTTGCTCTCAGCCAGAGATCAGATCCCCTCTCTGCAGCTGTCACTCAAACAGCTACACTCTGTGGCTCACTTCTCCTGTCACCGCAGCAATCTGGGGGGGCAGGACAGCCTCGCTGCTGCTCTGCTGACCCTTGCAAAGCCAGCAGCAGTGCTTCTCAGCACAGCAGATTAACCTGCTGCTCGCTCCTGCTCCTTTCAGCCCCTGGCTGCAGCTGACTTCTCGTCTCCGCTATGAAATAAGTAAATCTATAGTCACAGCAAGCCCGTGTCAGTCAGCTGCTGGGCTTCACCCCCTCCTCCCCAGAGAGCAAGGTGCTTTGTTTCTGGGTCCATTTTCACCTGAATTACTGAAATCAAAGGGGACAGGTCTGGATATCGAACTTCATTCCCACTTAGGCATTCATCACAATAAGCTCAGCTCCCAAATCAACGACCTTGGCACTCCTGGGGAATGAAATGAAGTTACCACAGTCTGTGCTGGGAGCGCAGTGACAATCCTCCCACACAGTGGATTATGGGGCCATCTAGGCAGTAAATTGGGATGCTCTTCTCAAGTTATCAGCAATATTGTAATGAAAATGCCAATAGATCTATTTTCTAAGTTACAGCTGCCTGGAGTAGCAGGGAAGTGGTGGTAGAGAAAAAGCTAATTAAGCAAGTAGTGGAGGCATCTTTTACTGCCTCCTACATTAATGCTTCATTAAGGATCTGGAACTGCACTTAGACTGGAATAATAACAGCATGCACATATTCAATAGACCATAAATGAGAATATAAAGTGCAGGACAATACAAAACACAGGTTTAAATGATAATCACTCTTAACATAATCTAGAATTTGTACTTTGATTTCAAAATATAAATACCAAGAAGGGAAAACCCTTATTTTCTTCATTAAAACAACCTACAGCCTTGAATGGAGAGGAGTTTCTTTCCTCACACCATCCAGAGGCAGGTCAAATGGAGAAAGGCACGTGTTAAAACCGGTTTTGCTTACTTATGATTCTCACACACAGGATCTGGCAGGATGGCTATACACACATTTCACATCCTACCAGTGTTTTTCATTTTCTCCTGTAACAAATCTCTGACAAACAGCAGCTGAAGCAGCAGTGTTTTCACAGAAGATGACTTGGTTATCAAGGTTCCATGACAGCTTTCCATAAAAATGAAACCTGAGTAAAGACATGGTTGGGCTGTACCAGCCCAGGAGAGCTTCTCCATGGAACTGTTCTCCTTCACGTTTGTCAGCTGGAAAAATGTGGGTGCCATTTGTTCACAGCCCACTAAGCATTTATAATTTTTCACAGCAAGGTGACTGCTTTGAATATAGAGGCTGACATTGCTGGGTAAGACAGACTGCACAGATCTCTGGCAGATGGACAGCTTCAACCTGTCATCAGATCCTGGGCTTTCTTACACAAGGAATAAGGAAAGCCCTTTCAGGTCTGATACACACTTGATGTGAAGGCACATTCAAATCAAAAAATGGCATTCATGTGTTTTGTGGAGAATTGCAGATCAGCCCTTTCCTGCATGGAAATACTTCTTGCAAACTCTTGACCAAAATTGAGTTCACAAGTTTCACTTACATTTAAAATTCCCCATACTGAATACTTCCTTCTTGTTAATTCTCTACCATGAAGAAAAACATTAATCTATCAACTATGACCTAAATATTTTGATTAGATTCTTAAAGTCAGTAAATTCTCATATAAGACACTGAAAGACCAAAAAAAGAGATCTGCATGTTCCATAGAGAGCAGATAATGAAGGCTGTGAAAATGAAAGCTTTGAAGCCCTGGCATTTTTCATATTCATTAAAATCAATATAGGCACTTGCCTGCTATGCCCCACACCAAGGCAACATGACACAATCTTCTAGTGGGCAAGATTAGCATTCAAATCACAAGACTGACACAAGAAATATCTTAGAGCAAAAATTAAAATCCTGATCAATCCCCTGTTAATATAGAACAGATAAATTCTAAGCTGTCCTGCCCTTTTTTTCTCTTGCAGTTTCCATTTTCTTCCTCGCAGGAGCAAATAGTTTCCAATGCAGAATCACAACAGGACAATTTTATACATTTGGCAAATATATGTGAATGTTAGGATCTCTGCAACAAATAAGGGAAAATATTGAAATGAATGACATGTCTCTACTCATGAACACATCCTGTTTAGAGATACTTCTCGCAGGAAAAGGGACTGCCAAATCCAAACCTCTGTAATCAGTGTTTGGCACCTTCTACAGGGCAAGGATGGGCTCTGTCTGCAGAGACAGCTGCCATTCAGCCCTTCCTGTGTTCCAGAGGAGGGGATGCTATCAGGACATATCTCCTCATTGATACTTTTCAGACTAGAGAATGTGGCCTGGAAGCTTTTACTAAATGCAAATGTGCAGCTCAGAAGCTTGGATTACACCAGCATGGCTGCCAATAGAAATGCAAGGGAAAAAAGGGCCTTTTCTCCGTTGATTACCAGTTTAGCTCTCCCCTTTTGCTCTTGATGTCCCAGCTAAGCACTGAGCTAACCATCATTATCCACCACGGCACACACTGAGCAAATTTCTCAGTGGAAAGGCTCTCAGTTCCACCAAGCCAGGCTGGTTGCACTTCTGACAGAACAGATCGTGCTGCTCATGCTGTGCTGGTGATGAGGCCAGCAAGGCAATCGGAAAGTTCATGCATGAGAATGTTATTTCCATTATTTAATACACCAGGTAGTATTGCTACTGGTTTTTATCCAAATTATAGCTGGGCAAAAAGAAGTGGATTCACATATTGAGAGCATTTATGTTCCTGTGTCACTGTGCTACCCTGGACAATGGACACACGGCACAATTGGGCATGTGTGCTCACACATGGAGAAGCAAGATTGAAACTCCTTTCAGACACTAATGGGGGGAGATTTTACACACAGAGCACAGACATAAATGGGTAGAGAACCTACAATTTAGCCTTTCCTAATGATAATAAAATTGGTGTTACTGAATTCTTTTTTTATTAAGAGAACATATACGAAAACTGCATGTTCAGAGTGGCTTTCCTTTGCTTACAGTACTAAGAGCATTTGAGAAAATTAATAGGGAACTGTTTTCTGAATTAATAATATCCACTCCCTCTGGCATTACATAACAGAGAAACAGATTCTTAGAATTTACTGGCTGTGATTGATTCCCTTAAATCACGGTGGAGCCAAAAGTAACAAAGAGAGGATCCCTTTCCAGCCCATGTGCCACAGTGCCATTGCTCGAGGAGCTGAAACCAGAAGGAATGTTACAAGGACAGGAAGGGTGGCAGCCACATCTCTCTAAGCCTGCTCTCTTACAGACAGGGAGATAGATATCACTTTTGTTCTGCTCTCTGTGGAAACAAATTCGTGCTCTCCAGAGCTGAGTTTGCTAGAAAAGGAAAGGCAACTCACTAAGTGGCGCACAGGAGCTGAATCACCTGCTGATGCTGGGTGGGGCAGAAGCTGACAAAGAAACTCTGATTCTCTGCTCTAATATTTTGTTAGAACATAAATTAAACAAACATCCAACACAGCAAAGGCTAGTGAAATTACATCCTCTGTTTGTATCCTCACTGAGCAAAGCTTCCCCAGGCCTGCTCTTGGACCAAGCAGCTTTCAGTGCCACCTCCGGACACAAGAGCTTTGTGCAACACCACAGCTTCTCTGTAAAAAGTCCCTTTCCTTCCTACTCTCAGGGGCCTTACAGCCTGTCTGCCTCTGGCTCTCTCAGCAGTGTCCTGGCTTGCCCTGCTGCCCAGGGTCTGTGCTGAGTGAATCTCACACGAGCTGTGTTAGTGCAGCACAGGATTTCCCATGGCTGGGGTAGAGATCATCCTGGAGACACGGCCTGAACGAGAGTGCCCAGGTGGGCACACAGACACTCCTCCTCTGCTCTCTGGTGCCTTCAAATCAAACCAACAAACACAAGGAATCCTCCTGCCAGAGACAAACAGGACGGGTGGTGTCTGCCAGAGCCCCTCACACCAATACTGATGGCCAGCCTCGAGCTTCTTGATGCTCTGCGTTCTTATCTGGGCTCTTCTCTTGCCAGCACAGCAAGTTTAATTGCACACAACTGCATTCCAGGGCCGTGCTGCCAATCCCCAAGAACGTGGCAAAAGCATTAGAGCTCAGCTTTAACACCACAAGCAGCAGCTTTTGCGCATTAGAGGATCTCCAGCCAGCGCTGCCTGAGCAAAGGCTCATTCCTCAAGCACAGTTCTGCTGCAGACATCCTCCTGAACGCAGCCACATCTGCTCAGAGCAGAGCAGGACTTAGTGCAGACGTGCACAAGGACAGATCTTTAACACTAGGCAGTAACATTACCCACTTGTCTCTTACCACCATTATGAAACTCATCTGTAAAGACAGAGGCCCCTGTGGTTGTGGGAATCGTGCCACACAGATGCTGCTCTCTGCTGTTTCAGTCCTTTTGTTGGTCTATAATGTGCCTTTGTTCCTCCACAAGCTCCAGAAGAGAAATGAACAGCTGGTGATTGTCTCCAAGTTTATATGCAGCTTATATTTAAAAACTTCACCGAGCCTCCAACCTTCCCAGCAGACTGAAATATAGAATGAGAACTCTTATTTACAATATGCATTCCTCCTTTGCTTCCCTACCGGGCATTCTGAGTCCAGGTTGCTGGGTTCCCTCTCCCCAGCTTTATTCCCTGGTGTCCTGTTTTCTTGCAGGATGTACTTAGAAAGCATCCAACTGGACCACTAACAGATGGCCTGCTCTGACTTCAGACACTTGTAGAGCCAGGTGTTGCCATATTGAAGCTATTACAGATAATTCAATCCACACTATGATGCTTTTTGAGATGCTAATGCTCGCTCTGATTTAAAGTGCAGCAACATGAATTTTTTAAAAACCATATGCTGTCACTGTTCTATAGATAAGGCCAACCATTCAAATTGGTTGGTCTAAATTGGCATAACCTCAAAGGAAACTCATAGAATAAGGTGATTTGCATTAGTATCAACCATGGTCTGCAGGTGGATCTTTTACACTGCAATTTATTGCTGATGGATTGAAAATTCCTAACCTGTGGAAGAGGCTGCTCTTATGTCCTGAGATTTCATCTGGCTACAAGGGAGACCCCCCAGCTGTTAGAGAACTCTACACAAAATCTGCTATGAGCAGTTTGTCAGACTGGATGCACCGGAAGGTGTCACAACACATGGCACAGACATCCACCAGAGCACTGCATCTCCTGAGTGACCCAGGAAATATCAGCTTTAGTCAGTGTGCCTGGTGTGAGAATGCAAGCATCAACCATTCCACTGCAGGGAGAGAAACCTAGCTTTTCCCACTGTATAAATTGGGACTAGCCCTCACATACAAAGGCATTAAGAGCCTCTAATAAGCAAACTCCAGCATTTAGATTACTTGGGATGAAAGGGGATTGAAAAAGAGAATTTGCTGCCTTTTCCTTCAGTCCTTCTCTGTCCATTTCCCTCGAAAGCTCCTGGAATTTACCATTCCCAGGATTATGCAAAGTCACAGGGAAGCAAAAACTTTATCCATGTTTAGTTTAGACCTCAGCAAGTGCAGCTGGTGCTCCACAATCCAACAGGACCAAGAAGGAAAGAGGACATTCACTATAATTTCCTTTGCCATTCAGATACAAGCAAGTTTCCTGTAAACTGCAATTTCTGCCCCAAGGTTTGACAGTTGTGAGGTTTGACAGGACGATTTACATGAGGAGCTGTCTCAGGAGCACAGGGATGTGCTGCACTGCACACTGTGCTGCTTGGTTTGCAGTGCTCTGAACAAAACACCCAGCATTTAGATTTCCATTTGGGAGAGAATTTGAAGCCAATAGAGATGCCTGGGGCCAGCAGCATCTCCAGCAGGCGGTTTTAGCCGCAGCCAGCGCTTCTAACGATGCCATATTTGCTCTACAGCATTCGGTGGCTCTGTGTCAATGTATCAAACTGCTTCATTACAAGGCAATTACTGGCTGAGAAAACAAGGTGTTGCAGTTGGTACTTCATAGCCCCTGCCCATGATGTTAATAAATACAGAAAAAAAATATTATTATGCCACAGTGCGGAAGGACAGGAGTGGAAAAGAAAAACAACCCTCCACATGAGCTACGAAAATAAGAATTTATGAAATTACTCAAACAAAACATTCAGATTCCAGAGGATCAATGGGACCCACACCTGTTTGTTATGCTTTTGCTGTGGGATTTTTGTTCATCAGTCCTGCCACTCTGCCACATGTGCAGAATGGGATGGAGCAAGCAAGGACCCCTCATTGGTACCAGGGAGCAGCGCTGACAGGAGCAGGACCACAGCAATTCCCCACCACTTTGCTCCACAGTGACACAAACTGAGAGCCTCTGCTCCTTCTCCCATGCCTCTGCCTCTCCTTCTCACTCTGTTCCTGTTTGCTTTCAGCTGACCCTGCTCAGTGCCTGCAAGTTTGGCCCTGGTGCCTTCTCCAACTCCCCATGCTTCGCAGGCAGAGAATAAACTGAACCTAAGCCTCTCACAACTTCTCCCATCTACATGCCATTCGTCCCCATTATGAGAGTCCTGAGCAGCCCCTTCAGGCCAGCCTTCAGTCCATTTCACAACACTGAAATCACATCAAACAAGCACTGAAAATTTGGCCCTCTAAAAATAATAATTCCATTAGAGATAGGCAATATTACAGAAAAATATTAGCAATTGTTAATTTTTGCTCTAGCTGTGTTATGTTAACTCACTGAAATTTAATTGCTAAAGGGTTATAAGAGCCTAGAAACAGATCTAGCATCTGCCTTTTTTAATGTCTCAATTATCACCGCAGTAATTTAATGGCACCGTGTTAGAGAATCACCATTGACATGCTAATGAATGGCACCATGTTCACATACATTAGCTCTATTTTTAAGAGGTTATAGGTTGAAGATAGACATTTTATGCTTCAGATATCACTAAGGGAAGCCGTGTCACATTCATCTCATTTTGCTTTTACAACTCAAATTGCTTGTCTTAAAAATATTCACTGAACAGTGAACTGCAAATGGGTTAAACTGTGGTCAATTACAATTATGTACTTGCTTCTTTAGACCAAGATAAGTAACAAAAATCCTTTGAACCCATTTATTAGTTAATTTTTATGTCAACATCTACTGTTGAAATTTTTCTCAATTTATATTGTGAGGCTTTTTCCCATAAATAGCTATGTCCTTTACTATTAGCTTTTTAATTGAACAGCTTTGCTTTATTATGTTTTACACTACTCTTCTCATTTTGCTGAACCAAATTTACCTATCAATTTTTTCCTTTCATTTATTCTGCAGAAACTGTGTTGCTAACTAGAGAGTCCCAAATCTATTGCATCTAAATGATCACAGCAATTTCCATAATAAGAGATGCAATGATGTACACTAAGATATTTATCTGCAAACGTTTCAGCATATTGTATATGAATTTCTACAGACAAGCAATAAGAGGTTGACTTCACAAACACAATGGAACAGCCTTTTGAGATCAGCTAAATGCTAGTGTTATCATCAGAATTGATTTTGCATGGAAAGCTTCATCCTGACAATAATGTGAAAGGATTTCTCACTTCAGCAAATGCACCAGAAGACTGGAGAACAACCCTGTGATATTTATTATTAGCATGTATTTAAGAAACTTTTAAAATCAATTTGTTCTGACATCATGGACGTTTCCAACAGTTCCACTGCACAGCTCGGTTCTGCCATGAAGAACCAGGGAAGGCCACGCTGCAGAGCAGCTTTAAGCGCCAGAACTCACAGATGCTCCAGGTCAGCCCTGCAAGCTTTTAGTCCTAACTCAGGGGGCGAGACACTCTCGAGAGGATGCTTCAAGCTGTGTAAAAAAAAATTAAGCTTTTTAAGTGTATTGTTGGCAATCCAGCGTTACAGAGCGTTTCGTTGCGAGCCATCTCGCGGGATGCCTCTGCTCCGCTGCAGCTCCATGGAAGGAAGGAAGGGTGGGATCGCATCCCGGGGCCCCCGGAGCCGCCGCCGGGGCCGCGCCGCCCTCTGGTGCCCGCAGCAGCACCTGCACGCCCAAAAACCATCACTGTCCCCCGACCTCCTCACTCTGGGTTAGAAAACAACAAATCAGCCACGGAAGCTCTAATTCCATGAGACGCCTTCAGGTTTTCTCCCACGTGATGTTTAATTCCGCCGTGTAAGGATTGCTGCCTCCGCCCCTGGGGAAGGAGGAGAGGATCCAAACCTGGGGCGAGTCTAAGCGCTCTGGGACAGGCAGCCAAATGCTGCTCTTCATCCCCTGCCGCCCATCACCTCTCGCACGAAAATATGACAATATGCAGCTCTATTCTTCTCCTGCCTGAGATATTTCGCTGGCCAGTTGCCAGGCTGTCCCTTTGTGGCTGGGCTGCTGCCTTTTAGGAAAGCTGCCACTAATTAGCTCTGTAATCACAGGGAGAGAAGCAATGAAGGCGGAGGGGGGAAAAAAACCGGCCGTTCCATGGAAAAAGTGGTCGTTCCATTAACTCTTTCTTATCTGCAATCACAGAACCTTATAAATTGTCTCACAGTTGCAATTATCTGTTATAAAGCAGATTAAATTCTATCAGGCAACTTGTGGCATCTATCTCAGTGCGAATCCTGCAGATGCTCGGTTTATCTCCCCATTTGCAGAAGAGCCTGTGCTCTGTCTGCACTTTGCCATTCTGACAAACGGATCCAAGAAGGGATCACGAGGGAACTGGGGCAGACACTTCCTCTCCTCTCTCACACTGCATTTTGTTAGTCAAAGGACACAATTTGCAGAATAAATTAAAATCGTAAAATAAGGAAAAGGCTGCCTAGATCAGCTTAGGGCACAGCCAGGCAAATATTTTCTGCTTAGAACCCTGTTGATATCTTGAAGGTGAGCTTGTAATACACTCACTCTTTATTACCATGGCTTATATTTGCTCATGTTTCTCTTTATTAACCCACTGCAACTGTGAGGAGCTTGATATCAATCATTAGAGGGATCGCAGCCATCCACATGCCATTTAAACCTGAAGGGTAATACATGGCCCTTAAAAGAAAAATTAATTATTGCAGGAGGAGTCCAGTCTGTAGGTATCTGTAACTGGAGACTTTGAGAGACAGGACAGACAATAACAAGGAATTTATCTCTGATCCCTGCCAGGTTGATCTGAGAAATGATCAATGATACAGCTGACTGCAACTTCTTTAAGGGTCTTCCCACTCATATTTTGCAAGGTTAGATTGTACTAAATATTAATTATATTCATTTTCTCAGTGGTCTGGTTAAAGGTCCTCGTACTGCTTAATTGATGTCAACATGGAGTTCTAACTAGGAAAGGAACTTTTCCCCTCTAGGTGACTGATTGGGATTTTACATAGGTCAAGAGGAATTGAGAATCCACACAACACTTCAAATTTCAAGCAATAATCTCACATTCTAGGAGAAATAAATCACTGACCAGTGTCTGTTAAATTAAGTTCATATTTCTTACTGCTGCTGCTGTGCCATGTTGAAATGGATTTTGATACTTATAAGGGAATTTAGACCATGAAAAAAGAAGAATGCAAAAAGAGGTAATGAAGAGCACTACAAAGGAGAAACAATTATGCATGATAAACACTCTCATGTTTTAAGCACAAGTTCTAGGAACTTGAAAAGATTAGATTCAATTCAGCTCATTTAGACCAATAACTTAAGCATAGTCAAATTTAATCATAAGAATAGCTGTGCAATTTTCTGTACTTGGTTTGTGTAGTGTTGAATACATGCAAAGATTAGCAGGTTGCAAGTTTAAACACTTCAATTAAAATGAATTTGTTATAAATCCACCTCAAGAAGAAGTGAGGGTTGCTTTTAGACAGAGATTTGACTCATCAGGAGAGCTCTCAGACTGTCTTGAAGAAGACTATAGTCAGTCTCCACTGTTTGTCCAGAGAGTTTTGGAAGAGAAAGTAAAGTCTGAAGATGTCAACATTTATATCTGAGAAATTTGATTTTAATTGACAGTGATATTAGTCACAGAGAAAGAACAAAACAAAACAAAAAAGCCAGCCTACTTCTCTGGTTAATTTTCTTTTCGCCTCCGCTGCAAGTTCTCCATTAATGAAGTTCTCCCTAAGCTTTCCAAAGCAGTGAGCTTTGAAAAAAAAGAAAGTGCAGAAACAGCAATGTATCAGGAAGGATTTTCCTAAACAAGATACTGAGAAATATGTAAAAAAATTCCAGGACAGAGAAGTTCATGCACATTTATAGTTGTACAGAAACCCTACATTGTTCTGATCAGATGACGTTTCTGCTGCTGTCCATCTGGTGGAACACCATTTTTAGGTCCCTTGGGGTAATTCCACCACATGCTCTTTTCTGTGAGACAGTTTATTAATTTTCCTTAATGTGTTTTTTCCATGAGCTGCATAGCAGCCCTTACTGGCAGATCTGTGAATATCACCACGTCCTTGATTCAATAAAAACCTCTCCCAGTAAAGCCATACCATGAATCCAGTCACTGTGCTTCATCATGGAAGTCAGCAGATATTCCATGTAAGACTAAAATTATAGGCCTTTTGCTCCTATATTTGACAGTTTCACCATCCACATGATAACTCTCTAACAGTCAAACTCTTGCTAGTGTGAGCACAATAATTCATTCTTCACGTGAAAGATGAATTTTCCTCGAGAAAAAACGTCTACAATAATTTCTCACAGATAAACAAGCAGTCACTTTTTCTGACCTTTCATTTGATGATGATCTCTGTTCATGAACTATTTGATATACATATATTCTCTGTTTAATAAGGACAACTTTGAAAATTAAGCTACTTTTCTAACAGACATGAGTTAAGAAAAAAAAAATCTCACAATTAGAATAATCAGTGATCCAAATCCCAGAAACAAGCAAGTGTGGCTTGGACCTTTCACCATTCATATTTGTTGAAAATATCACAGGAATCAGTGGAGTTAAACAGGGCTGAACTTCTGTGTGTAGCCAGTGATATCTCCTAGATCAATCTGCAGGGCATTGTTTTGTGATATCATGTTTGGTTCATACCAATCCAATGGATAACTAGCAATTGGAAGGATATTGCCCTATCAGCTCTGTTCCATTGCACCCACTTTTTCATGCACACACAGCAATATCAGGCAGTGCTGTCATGAGCAGGTTTCAAATCACATCACAGGCAGGTGCAGAATAAGGGAAGTGCACAAGTTGAGTTCACATAAATGATGTTCCATGTCTCTATCAAGAGTAGGTGAAAACGCAGGTGCTAGTGTTTCATTTGTTTCTTGAAAACTTCTATAAAACACAACATTTCTGTGAGGAATCCAACAGAAAAGATGAACATAAAAGTATTTACAGGAACACGGTTGAACCCAGCCAGCGCAATTTGGAATGGCAGCAGGTTCAAGACAGAAGTGTTCACCTAAATCTCCACAACTTGTCATTATCCTCAGATCAGAATGGAGCTGCTTTGTCTTTCACCAGGCAGTAGAGGAAAGAGGCAGAATTTCTGAGGGTTATGCTTAACTCATTCTGCAGTCCAAACCAACAAATTCCATTCCCAGTATTCCAAATAAACTTGTTTGACTCAGCCTTGAAGACCCCAACCAGCTGTATCTAAGTTGAAACAAGCTGTCATTATGTATGTGAAGACAAGCTTATTCTGCACTAAAAGTTTTGAATATTCTCATACTGTGATTTCATCTTGGACCAGCTGATATTATTACAGAAACACAGACACATTTTCAAGCACAAAAGTTATTGCCAAATCTGGAAAATACAGCTATCCAAACTGATGAATGGTTTATGTGCCAAAAGATGTCCATCGTTTTCCAACCATATTACATGTTAATTTGTACCTTTATTTTTAACCCCATTTAGTCCCTCAGATCACAATAAGCAACTGTTCTAACAAGCCATCTTTCTGGCAGATCAGATGTCTCACGGAAAAACAGCAAACTACTTAATGTATTTACATGAGTTTTCAGGATTATGCAGAGCCTCATTCTTTTTTTGTTGTTTTTTAATTTCGAAAGGGAGGAGATGGAGGAAACAAGCATTTCCAACACATCATGTTTAGAAAAAGCACCTTCCAAATGTTGCTGACCCATTACTGTCTTCCCCAGTTTGCCAAAAGACGAGCAGTGCAGAAGAATGGGTGCAGCAATCCAACACACCTCTGCCAGGGCTCAGTCTGGTGGAACAAACCCAGCTCCAGCCTGGGAGCTGCACAGCCACATCAGTGTGGTGCTTGAGCCCACCGAATTTAGTCCAGCTTGTACCTCAGTGCCAGGAGTGTGCAGCTACACACGGAGCTGGGGGCTCCCAGAGCGGGGCTGACAAGCAGCACGAACACAGAGCTGTCTGGACCCAGCCCTGCCCTCACACCCGGAGCACAACTCCCGCACTGGGGGATTTAGCTCTGTCCCCCACTCCAGCAGGAGCTGTCTGAGATTGCAAGGAAAGAGGACAAGAATGAGGCAATGGAATCAGAGTCCTTAAGGCTGGAATCAATCCTTAAGGTTGGAAAAGATCCTCGAGATCACCAAGTCCATCCTTTGACCAAACAGCATCAAACACTGAACCAGAATTCAAGTTCCACATCCCCAGGCAGACTGTTCCAAGGCTTAACCACCACTCCAGTGAAGAACTTTCCTTTGCAGCTTTCACACCTCAAGGACATTAACTCTTCTTTCACACCTACTAATCCACCCACTGGTGACATTTCCGATGACTGATTTATTGATGCTCAGGTGGGATGCACAGCAGGTACAAACCAGCATCACTGGGGAACACAGAATATTCTTCAGCACTTGAAAATGCACTAAGGCACTACATGTACTAAAGGCAAGGGACATGATTTTTTTTTTTTTTCTGATAAGGCAACGAAGCTTGAAATAATTACACCTAAACCATACTTCTTAGCTGTATAGAGGGTTCAGACTTTACATGCAGAACTTTATCTGTGGGAAGGAAAAGGTCTTTATAGTATGTTCTGGCATCCTAGTCTTTATTAATACAGAACACACTCCTTCTAAAGGGCAGAACACATCTGTGGAACCCAAATAATTTAATCACTTTGCGCTGAGAAAGGCTTTCACTCTAAGCTCTTTCTCTAATTAAACTAGATCATTCCACCTTATAGAGAGAAAAATAAAATATTTTTAAGATGTGACCTATACATAATGAAAACCAAATTACCATTGTTAAGATGATACCAAGCTGAAGTTTAAAAAAAATTACATTTTTAGATGCTAGCCATCAGAATTTAAAAAAAAACCCAACAAAATAATAAAAACTACAAAAAAACGCAAACCAAAACAAACAAAAAACCCCCAAACAATTAAACCCAAACAAAACTACAAACAAACAAAAATACCCCAGCAAACAAACCCATAATTCCTGGAAATAAAGGAAAAAAGGGCCATAGCTCAAATTGTATAAAGCATCATGTGTTTGCCATATTCAAATAGACAAAATATCTGCTTCTTATGTAGTAAAATGTTTCTCTAAGCTCCTCAAAAGCAAAAGTTGGCATGTGCAAACTAAGACATACAGGGGACATGATCTCTTGCCTAGGGTTCATCACATATATTGGAGACAGAAATCTGGACTGTGTCCAGGTTTGTCCCGTTATCCCATTCAGTGTTCTCTCCACAAAGTTACATTATTCACCGTCCATTACAAATATTGCATCAGTTCCTGGAAATTCATCGATGTGCCTGTCCGGTAAAAAGCATGTTTCACAAAACTAGGTGTTGTACACAGAGCAGCCGCCTTTGACTTGCACATTACTGCAGCTGGGAGACACTGTTTGAGCTCCACATGAACTCCTTGTACCATTGCTTAAATTGAACAGAGATTGCTCTGCGAACAACAGCAAGATCAGGCTCCTGTAGCTCTGTAATTAGTGCTAATTTCTGCATACTAATTGGGTGAATGCCAGTAAAGAATCAGTAAGCCTGCTCTGGTAGAGAGTCAGTAAAGTACTTCAGAGGAAAACTGGATCTGTGCCTTTTTGAAATCAGTTAAAATTTGTTGCTAGACTTTTCATTTTACTCAGTAGTGAATAGCAAAGGGATAAATATCTTAATACGATTTCTCAGAGGTCTTCATCCTCTGAAACTCTCTCTGTCCCCACTGCAGTTGAAGAGCCTTTTACAGGTTCTAGGCACTGGTGATCAGACATAAAGAATTAATCAGTCTAATCTCAGCTGCTGTCCAAGGACAGCTTGTTGGAGCCACTGTTTCATCCCTGCTGTACAGGCAACTAGAGAAAATTACCGGGTGGTTTTTAATGATACTGCTTATACAAAACCTGAAACTAAACCATGGTAAATGCCAGAGTCTGGGAAAATATAACAGAGCAGTAGACTAAACTCAGATTAGCAGAGTAAAACCAGGCTGGGGGAAGAATAGAAGGAAAGCAGCCCTGCAGAGAAGGATTTGGGGGTGCTGGTGCATGAGGGGTTGAACATGACCCAGCCATGTGCACTCACAGCCCAGAAAGCCAAGTGTGTCCTGGGCTGCAGCAGAACAGCAGGTGGAGAAGGGGATTCTGCCCATGAGACCCCACCTGCAGTGCTGCCTCCAGCTCTGGGGTCCCAGCACAGGCAGGACATGGAGCTGCTGGAACAAGTCCAGAGGAGGTCACCAAGGTGATCAGGGGTGACCTAACTGCAGCCTTCAGCACCCAAGGGGAGCCCACAGGAAAGACGGAGAGAGACTATTCACAAGAACATGTAGTGACAGGACAAGGGGGAATGGTTTAAAACTCTCAGAGGGAAGGTTTAGATTAGTTATTAGAAAGAAATTCCTCCCTGTGAGGGTGGTGAGGCACTGGCACAGGCTGGCCAAAGAAGCTGTGGCTGCCCCATCCCTGGGAGTGTCTGAGCACAGGATGAGGCTTGGATCAACCTGGGGTAGTGGAAGGTGTCCCTGTCCATGGGAGGGAGAGTGGAAATAGATGATCTTTGAGTTCCCTTCCAGCCCAAGCCATTCTCTGATTCTATTTTGTACTCATTCCAAACTGGTTAGGTTTCAGCTTTAGTCTGGTCTCTGTGCCCTGGGATGAAAAGAAGGATCTCGTGCAGATGTACGTATCAGCAGAGTACATAAACATCCAACACCTTCAGGTGTCTTTTTCCAAAGGATGGAGCTGATGAATGCCTCTGCTTTTTCCTGGGAAAAGAAGCTGCGAAAATGGTGATTTTGTTCATCTCTCATTGTCAACGGTCTGGCAGAGATAGTGCTGAGGTGTCTGCCTGTTCTTTCCCCCCATTCCTGCCCTATTCCCCTCTGTCTCTGTGCCACTGCTTATGCTCCAGGAAGCAAATTCAGAGGAATTCCTTGTTCCATTACACAGATGCAGAGTAACAGAAGTTCTCTACAAGAGGTAACAGCTGTTCTTTCCTGCCTGCTCCACAAGAATGGCTTTCAGATAGCCCCAATAAACAATGCTCTTCCTTCTTGTTCATGTTGAAGCTCACGCTGCACAAACATTACTCGTATTGATGGGAACTGACATAACCATTCAAGTCAAACTACAACAGCAAATCTTTCAGTGCTGCTGGGTTCAGCAATTGGTAAGCATAAATCTAGAGCTTTTGGTGCAAATCTCTTTTAGTCATCTGCTCTGTAAGGGCAGGCTCAAATTTACAGAGATGTGTAAAGTACATACTGTGAAAACAAGGAAGTAAAAGCATGACTTCACCATTTCATAAACATTCATAAATATTTCTCCCTTTTGAATTTTGTACTTTGCATGTTTTTTGAGCTAAGATGAAAAACATTTGACTACATCTGTGCGGTTGCTTTCTTGGTTTGGTTGTCTTTATCAAACAGCGAAACTGAAAATAAACTGAATATGCTTATCTTGTTGACATTTAGTCTACATCAGAGGAAATTTTATGTGACAGCAAACTTACCAATGATACAGACACTGTCTATGTCTATCTGTAGGCTTAACAGCAATGGTCTGAAGTTATAAAGACAATCAGCAGTCACAGGAGCACTGGACAATTACTCCACAGTGAATGCTTCATTCAATACATCTTTCACAGTTTATATTTTCTATTTGTGTCCAGGAAACATTTTTCCTCCAACTATCTGGCATTTGTCCTTTTTCTGAGTATCAATTTCCATGGCTGGCTGGCAGCATTTCTTCCAGCATGCCTTTGTGAAGGTTTGGACCCAAAATGGGGTCACATGCATTCCCCTTTACAAGCAACCTCTTTTTACTCAGCTTTACCTGCTACGCACAATTTGTTTGAAGTAACTCTTGGCTAAAGGTTTATTCCCAATTTCATACTCTTCTGATCCTGTGAGCAATGCATCTTCTATGCACTTATCTTTTCTGGTTTTGATCATAAAAGATCAAAGCTAAAGAATAAAAAGAAAGAAAAAAAAGCTTCGGCTGATCATACACAAAATCACGTGGAGAACCAAGTGGTAAAATGATCATGTTTAGTTGCGTTAATCCTCATGAAAAGTCAAAGCAGGAAGCTGCTGCACAAGAAACAAATAAAAGGAAGTTTTTTCATTCTTTCCTCACCTCTTTTTCACCCACTATATATCCATGAAAGCCATTAGAATATTCAAAGTACTGTTTAAACTACATTTGGCTGAGACTTTAAGGAGGCCAGGCTCTGAGCCTGGGTACTTGAGGTACATTCTGCACATCAGATAGAGGAGAAGTTCCCTTCTTTTTCACCATAGGGAATGTCCCAGCTCTGTCTTTTATCTTGGTACCTTCAGAAGCTAAATGTGATCTTGCAGTGTCACAGTGCCACTTAAGTTCTGAGATTTCAAAGCTATTTCATTTTCTCAAAGACATGAAGATATCTACTCTGCTCAGATCCTGCTCATTAAAATAAACAATGGCTCTTTCAACATGGATCCTTCAAAAAGTAAAAAAACCCAAACCAAACAGATAGACACAAATACGCTGTGCAAATAATTAAAAAACAGGAATGCAGCTTTGTCAAATAATCACTTTCTTACATTCAGGAATCCTTTTAAATGGAAGTTGTTTTATTGATGTAATTTGTGCTGATGGAACAGATTTCAGCAATGTAAAAATGACTGTTATGTGACAAGTATAATCTCAGTTCTAGAAAAGAAAAGGCTCTCTATTTCCTAAGATATCTCTTCAATACCTTTTTATGACTTGGCCTTCATTTTGTAATAAAAGCAGTAGCAATCTTAGCAGTCTTGCCCTACTCCTAAAATAATAATTAAAAAATCCCTTTTTCTTTTATAAAATGTCACGAACCTTTCACTTCAATTTTTAAAATTACCCCAGAGCACCAAATGACAGTTACTACTAAATTAAACCAATGCACACATCAAATTGGCAGATCTGCATTTTTTCTTGACAGGCTGAACGACCATTCTGTGTGTGTTTATGGGGGTGGAGAGAGGCAGAGAAAGTGCATTTACGTACACACAAACACACACCAAGTCAGATATACCTGCACAGCATACTGAAGGTTGAAGTGATGTCTCCATTTTACTTAGAAAGAGATATTTAAATGCAGCAGTACATAAAAAGTAGAAATAACTGATTTATCCATTTTGAAATACAACTATGTTTTGAGGTTACAAGTCTGGTAAGCATCTATTCTACATGCAAAGAAGTTTTGTCTAAGGTTTCCTGGGATGTATCTGAAAATTACCTTTTGTACTAAGCCCCTCAGCACAATTGCTTAGATTTCAGCAGAGGACAACCAGAGGACATCACAGTAGAAATTATTCTATTATGTCAGCTGCTAAAGCAAATGGAAACACTGAATTACAGTATACAGTACCAAAAAGGAACATTTTACTAGCATACACTTGTCTAGTTGGATTTTGTGAATGTCAACAAGGACATGGAAAACAAAGGAATGTAACAGATGTTTTACATGCTACGCAGTGAAACACAGCAATGCTATATTCTTATCTGCTCAAGAGAAATATCTTTCCTACATGGCCATTTTATCCTGCCAGCTCCTGTTTTCACATTGCCCCAAACATATGAGCTGTGCCTGTGTGGCTGACCTGGCCAGCTCACAGAGCTGGGATCCCAAAAGCCCTCCTGGCAACGTGGGACTGACAGGACACAAAGGGCACTGAGCACAAGTGCCCGTGAAGGTAACGAGAGCAGCCATCCCTGTACCTCTGAAAGTCCAGCAGATGTGACTTTCAACCTTTCCATCCCTTCCTCCACAAGCAATGCTGACCTCATGCTGGTTCCCTCACGTGAGGGAAATGCTTCACCAGGTTTTGCAGTGCTGACTACCTGGCTTTGAATGGACAGGCTACTTTTATTGGTTCAGGCAAAATATAATAGTAAATTTAACAGCAGCATTCCCTTGCCTCCACCCACGTGTGGGATCACACTTCTGCAACGTGACCCCGCAATGCTTTTCAGTTGTTCTGTGATTTTCTTTCACAGATTTTCAGCAGTTATTAATTTCTTTCCACTTCAGCATAAAAACCCCAAGGTACCTCTGTGTCAGAATCTTGGCAGTGCAATTGGATGTACAAGATGCAAGACTTGAAGACACAGAAGAGGTAATACAGAGAATATACTTATTAATGATATGAAAAAAAAAAATCTTTGCTTAATTTTGTTGTATGTATAAAAAGATAGAAAGGGGATATTAAGCCAGATTTCAAAATTCCTGTGTTTTAATGAATCACAAATTGAGATATAACAGCCTTTTTCCAGACCTAAATTATCCCCTGAGTTCTGCAGAAGTTTGACTATTAGGACATCCTGTCCAATTAGTCAGATTAGATACATGCAAATGGAGCCTAACAGAATTAAACCTTGATGAAGGGGAAATATGTGTGGTGGAATATCTTAAATTATCAGAAAATTAGATGATTTCACTGGCTGACAGGAAACAGAATTTTGAGGGGTGTGTTACAGAGTTATTTTCAACAAAGTGATTAAATAGTTATTAATATAAAACAGTATATAGATATGTCAAAATGCTTTTTATTCAGTGGAGGATAGCTAACCACAAGAAAAATCTGTCTGGACAGTACACTTCAGCCAGATACCAGCAAATGCTGTTCATGCTTCAGAAAGCTCATAGTTCCATTAACCCAACACTGAGATAGTGTGTGTTTCCTCTCAGCAGGAATGGAATGACCTGAGGTTAAGGACCTGCATGTAAAAAATCCAAGCATTTATCAGGGGAATTACAATTTAGGCAATGAAAAATCTGACTGCCTGTTACACATCCACTTTGCTTTTGGAATCTCAGAAGCAGTTTCCTGATCTGCTTTATTTTTCATGAGCATCTCGAGCACACTGAATCTTTCAATCAAAGAGCTCCCATGCTCATGATGCTCTGAAGCACTGCCACATAGAAAAGTAATTCCTTGGTTTTACTGCACATAGATTACAGCTTGCAAGAGCTTCATGCATCTTTCCTGATGAAGTCAGCAGTGCAGTCCAGTTATAAATCTCTAGCCCTCGCTAAGCTTTTGTTGAGACAACAGTTAGTAAAGACTCATCCTCTGAGATTAAGATTCTCTCAGTGTGCATTTACCCTTGTCACATAAAACAAACCGTGCCTCTGAGATGGACAGCTGGATGCCTGCCACCCTGAATGGAAAAGGTCAGCTATCTCTTAGGGCTTACAGAAGGGACAGACAGAGCAGGAGCAGAGCTTTGCTCTGCAATTTCCAGCACACGTGATGCAAAATCAGCTGGGAGAAGCTGGGGGTAGGAGCAGCAGTGGTGTGGCACACACAGGTCATCTTAGCTCCTTGTAATCGTTAGGATATGCATTATGTACATGGCAATCTGACACCTTTGTTAAGAGACTTCCTCCTTTACTAATTGCTGCAAATCTCCTAATTGCAGATTCAGTAATAGATTCAAGTCACCTGAGCCAGCTGTAGTTTTATTTCAGGTGTAGGTGCTTAGATTAAGGTGTAGTAAATCCTGTTAGGCACTGAGCTATCTTTTATATGGAGAGTTAAACTCCTTGGACAACATCCAAAATCCAAAAGTTGGAAAGTGCTGGATTCTAGCAAATAAAAAAAAGCTTTTGACAGAAGTGATTGCACAGAGGGTAAGAGACAGGAGAGGGAAGCCTTTACTCAATGCTATGAGGAATTACACCTTCTCCTTGGAAGCTCTTCATTTCCTGCTCTGTGGACAGGAGCATACATTTTTCTTTCCAAATATCACACAAACTGTACTTAATGTAGGTCTGTCCTGAGAAGCCATGGCTTTAAACCCTTCTGGCAGAGAAGGAAAACCATTTCAGCTCTCCTACTTCCTGCACAAATCCTCTGGCCACTGCATTATAAATGGAAGAAGGGTAGTTCTTCCTTAGGGTGCAAATTACAGTATGAGCAGTTGGAACTTGTCTGTGATCCTTTGCTGGGTGCACCCTGAGAATCTCCACTGGGAATTCTCCATAGGGATTTAAACAGGGCACTGACTGCATTTGCAGCTAATCATCCCCCAGAAATGTCAGGTAGTTCTTGGTGTGATGTGTGAAGAACCGAATGGGAAGATGTCTGCGGGGTCAGTTATGTCTCAGTGTGCAGATCATGTCTCTGAAATTGAGTCCATGGATTCTGCCACGTCTTGCGGATCTGATTTGGCTTCTGAGTGCCTCTGTCAGGAAATGGGATACAGGCTGCCATGCTGGCCAGAGTGCTGAGGTGGAACTTATATTTTAACAGACAAACATTTTTATTCAGAAAACTGTGACTTTTGATGATAACAAATGATAAAAATTAATTTTAAAATTGATCTAATTAATATCATTGGGTTAAATGTAACTATTAAATTAATTAGCATATTATTTACCATGACTGATTACAAACTTAACTACTTTCCACTGCCCATATCAGTGTTTCAGTTGCTCATCAGACACAGTCAGGTAGGCTAATTTGACACCACCTTTGCTGTTTTGTTTCACTCACAGTAATTAACCTCTCAACATCTGTAGCTGTTTCCTCCTGTGTGGTTAATGCAAATCTAAAGTATCCAACATGCACTATTTCCCCAAAGCGCTATATTATTTCACCTTGGCCTCCATCCAACCTTTTAATACCCACCCTTACCTTTCACTCAGCTTTTCCAATTGCTGCTGCAAGAGAGCAAAGGTAGTCAGCAGCTCTGCCTGGGAGAACAAAATAAGATGACGCTGCACAGTCCCCTTATGGATATTTGCAAATGTGTTAAAAATTGTCCAGGGAAAATCTGGCCCAGCAACACTTTATGATTACCTTGACCTCTGATGATCTTTAGGAATCACTATTAAATTTTTTCAGTTCTTATGTTCAATGCTACGAAAAAAATATAGTCTATTCATCAGATGAATACTTTATTTCTCCAAAAAGAGTCTAATCCAAAACCCACATCAAGGCTAAGGGAAGCCTTTTTAATTATTTCACCATTCTTTGGATCAAGTTCACTTACTGTCAGGAGGGTTTTAAAACTGAAATAGATTATTTCTCTTTGCCCAGGGGTTAGGTTACATGAGGATGAAGCACGGCATGATAAGTGATTACTAGAACAGTCTAGGAGAGAAATATGAAGTGTTAGCTGGATTAGTTGATGAGTTCTTTATTGCTTCTTTTTTATGTGAAGAAAAAAAATTCTCTGTAAAATTATAATCAGTTAGATTCTACAAATGATAATGATGACAAAACTTTTCAGTGAACTGGGATGCCTTAATCATCTCCTGATTAGTCAGGGAATATTTATGTTAAATAAAATAATCTAGCAATAAAAGAACAGCCTTCCATTTCCTTCAGAATCTCTACTTGCTACCACGCCAGCTTTGCTCCCATTTGCAGAGTCAGGGGAGAGAGACAGGGTCTGCTTATTCCAAAAGCTGAAGAGCTTTCCCGTTCCAAAGTTTGAGAAGAGGACTCGTAGAGTTACTGCTGAAGCCGTTAGAATTTAAACACTGGAACTGAGATTTAGCATTCTGCTCAGAGGTTTCACTGAACAGAATCTCTCACATCCCCAGAGATTCACAGCATCTTCCCCTCTTCTCAGGGGGATGGGATTTGACAGGCAGCTCCGTGGGGTCCTTCCCACACTAGTCTGTCTTGGTGCACAATGACACAGGAGGGGAGAAAACCACCAGAAACCAGGGCCTAAATAATCTGCAATCCTGTCCAAGAATCAGTGCAGAGGAACAGTAAGAGGGATGCACACAAGAACTGAGCTCGCCAACCCAACATCCACAAGGGGCACACCTTGCTGACAGACCCTACACCATTTCCAAAATGGTGCCTCTGCTCTTCACAAGTGAAAGCAGTCACTCTGTAAAGAAATTCATGAGCAGAGACAAACTTTATACTTCCGGTGTCAGTCTCACTGGCACCGAATGCAAATTCTGCATAAATTTAATTAGCACAGGTCTGTAATAGATGAGATAGCCATTATCAAACATTAGCCAGTGAACAAGAGGCAAGTCCTGTAAATAAAGTACACAGAATTTTAGGCATGAAATGTATAAACTCTCAGAAGCTGCCTCCATTTAAGAAATTGGCAGTCTAGAGAAAAGCAAATGGGTTTTGACTGAAGATCTGCAAGAGCTGGAATGCCATCACTGGGCAACTTTCCCCTCCATTCTACACTGATTTGTAAATGTATTCACTTCCAGGGGCAGCGAGCATGGCGAGCATCCATCAAAGCCTACACAGTGCTATAGATTTTAAGGAAATCATAAATTCAAGGCCACAGGCGACTACTGTTGTTGGTATTTGACTTCTTACTCAATAGACCATTTAATAGCACCTAGCCAACCCTGCACTGAAGGAAATTCTCTGCAATATCAAGTTGGAGACCTTAAAAGCTAAACCCAAGTCTCTCATGTTGAGATTTTTATACTGCCAAACGTGAACATTCCTCATTTTTCAGCATTTGGTTTCATTTTTCACGCAAGAACAGATTAAATTTAAGAGGGAAATCTGCAAACCTGCCCCTAGAGCAAAAATTAAGAACAACCTTATGTTCTATTACATGGTAAAGGACAGAGATACGAGAATTTCATTCCACAGCAAAATGCAGTGTGGGGTTGTTGCAAATAAGGATTCTCAAAATCAATTTTAGATGAAGCTAGGTCTTTTAGGCTTAGGTAATGGACTTATTTTGCATTATTTGTAATTGCTATGAAAAAGCTGCCCCAAGGTGACTTTCCCTCCTCGTTCTTGTTTCTCTTCCTCAGAGAGAATTTTAGGTATTTTTAAGGCAAAACCAAGAGCTCCTGCCAGATCTGCCATCCTGTTATGCCCCCACAAGAACACATCTATCCTTCAATATGTCACTAATCATAAATATGAGTAGCTGAAGATCAGATTGCTCTGACAGAAAGCATTGAACAGGGCATTTGTTGGGGGTGGTAGTGTGTATATATACACATAAATGTATGTATAGGTACAGGTATATAAACATATGGAGAGGTATGGTCAAAGACAATTTTAGATACAAAATATTCAGCCTCTGAGAAGGGATAAATTTGACTATGACCTTTCATTTCCATTTGACCTTTCAAAAGGCATGATTAAACTCTATCTCCTGGCAGTGCAATTGATTTTCCCCAAAGGGCCATTTATCAGAGAATAAACCGGGTTTGTACCTTGAAGTGTATATTTTGTGGCTTTTACATATCAATTGGTATTTTAAAAGAAGCTTTCCATTCTGAAAGCATTTCTGAGAATACCAGAAAAAAATAAAAATAACTCAGGCAGAGTCCCTGACTTTTTGTCAATATATCACTCCAGTAAATCTTGTCAGTTAAAATACTAACTTTTGAGAAGAGCTATAATGAAATAACAAAGAGATTTACATGTGACTAGCAAGTTGTTTCAGCAAAGAAAGGGCCCAAGAAAAACTTGTTTAAATTAATATATGAGGACATACCAACACATGTAAAGTTTAGGCATTAAAAAACAAAGGTACAAAACCTCTTCCACCTCTGTCAGAGATGGTGGAACACAAAAACAACGAATTCATTCCTCACTTCCCCAGCATAGCAGGGCTCCAACACCTGTAACAGTGACTTGAGAAGACAAACACCATCACCCCAACTGTGCCCCCCTTCCTCCTTCTCCCCAGCTTTGTATGCTGAGCATGGCACCATATGGTCTGGGATATCCCTTGGCTCAGTTGGGGTCAGCTGTCCTGGCTGTGTCCCCTCCCAGCTCCTTGAGCATCCCCAGGATCTTTCACATGTGTGGGGTGAGGAACAGGAAAGGCCTTGGCTCTGGGTAGGAACTGCTCAGATGGAACTGAAACATCTCAGTATTATCAACAGAAATGCCAAGCACAGCCCCATACCAGCTACGATGAAGAAAATGAGCTGTAGCCCAGTCAAAATCAACCCAGACCCTAAAGATCAAGTGTTGGATTTTAACCGAAACCTGCGGGTTACAATATTCAACAACCCGGACACGCAGACACTTAACACCTGCTCCTAGCCCAGTGTGAGCAACACCTCAAAACTGCTGTGACAGTCCTTGTGTTTGGAGTTATAGACATCCTGGTCAGGGATAGGCAAAAATGTTCATAGATTCCAATCTTGAGTCTTTACACCTTAACTCTGAGTGTTTTAATCCATTTTGACACTGTTTTTAAACTGAGCATTTATAGTAGAGAGAATCATATTTTCATAAGCATCTCAGTGCTAGAATATACAGAATCAGATACAGGATTCACTAGTTCTACAAACAAGATTTAGTACTCCAGGTGAATTAAAAATAATTTCATCGTTGCAGCTACAAAGAAATTTAAGTTAACCAGAAAGTAATTACCTGTGTGGTGCAGCAGAGGTAAAGTGATATCTAGATTTAACATTAATGTTAATTGAATTATACATCTGCTATGGGAAAAAAATAACTTGCTTAAACTCAAATTATGTTCTCCCAAATGTGATTATACATAACACATTTGCTATTCTCAGACAATTATAAAGCAAATATTATTTCATCAGAAGGCAGAGTTACTAGGAATATTTACTGTAATGAAATACGAGAACAAACGGATAAACAAGAGACTGAGGGACAAACATTAATCCTCTGTACTGACCTATATTGAGTCCAAGACTAACAAGGGGATTTGGGAATTGAGCCAATACAGCATTTGAGCACAACCTTAGCCCTGGGTTTTGTCAGTCAGGCATTATACAAACTGCAGATTCTCCTGGATATAAGTGATATGAAGGTGCCAGTTTGATAAACCATTTAAGAAGTTCTCAAGGTAATAATACATGCACCTTCGGTATGTGATCCTCAATTTTGGAGGGGATTGCTTGAGTCCATTGCCTGGTGTGGTGTCAGGACTCTGATCAGCACTGCTCACAGCTCCTTCCATCCTCTCAGATTCAGTGTCATGCATGCAGGAAAACAAAGCAGAGTGTAGAATGAAAGACATGAGGCAGATGGACTGGAGGAGATGTGCAGCGTTCAGTTGTTAAATAAAACTCCATTTCCTCCAGGAGCTCTTAGGGCAGTGTCAGCGTTAGTGCTCTCATGAGCAGCAGGAACAGAGAGTGCCCTGCTCAGGGTGACCCTTCAGGCTGGGGACAAACGCTGGGGCAGCGCCTGTGGAACAGTGCAATAAACCATCCTGAATGTCTGGCAAGCCTGGTGAAGGGGGAAGGATAAAAACCAAGGAGAAAATCTCAAAAGACTCTACTTACAGAACAGCATTAGTTAGAGGTAGATTAGTTTTTAAACCACATCACAGCTGAGATGAGAAACACACTTTAGAAGTCGCCTTGCTTTCCAAATGAATGATGGCCATAATTTGCTGTTCAAATGCACATGGGAAGGGATTGCTTTGCTGGGTCCACTGGCCTGCCCTGTCTGCATTTCACTGCCCTGATGCACCGTGCAGAGCTGGGGACAGCTCTGATTTAGCAGCCACAAATGGGGACAGCTGCACCAGAGCCGATTCCCAAGCACAAATGCTTGGTAAGCTAATTGAGGTTAACTTCTTCTAGCTCAATATGCAAAAAGCTCTGTCTTGCCTGCCTTCAGCCAGGGGATATCATGACAACAGCCCAGTATATTAGGAAAGCTGGCACTGAAATCAAGGAAGAGAAATGAACCGGGTGGAAGACAAGATGACAAAATGATTTGATCCCTAGAGATGTACAATAAGTTTGAAAGAATGTTTAAAAAAATATTAATTTAAGGGAATGTGTTTAAGGAGCCCCTTGTTCTAATAAACTCAAACCTTAACTCTGTTATTCTGTCCAGCACAGTAACTTATAGGGTGTTTTAAGAATTAATGTGCAGACATTAGGCCATTTAGAAAAGTCAACATTTTGACATCAACTAACTAAAGAAGAGTTGCATTTCTAATACAATTTAATGTCTCTGCTCAGAGGAAGACAAAAACCAACATTTCCAAGGTCATAATGATAAGAGGTTATCAGTAATACGCTCCACACCTTTCTGTTTTGAGTAAGAACAGTGGTTTTGTCTGGGTACTCCATAGCATAAAACAATCTGACATCAGCTATTTGTCCGAACAAAGAAGTGCTCTTTAAATCACCACTTTTAATTTTCACTGTTCACACCCACCAAAACAGAATTTGAAATCATTTCCAGAAAATGAAAAATTACCACAGAGGTTTGATGAAGGCACAGGCAAGGCACAACACCATGAATCTCTCATTTGGTGTGAAGTAAAGAACCCAGAACAAACATGAGATAATCAGTAACAATTCTGTATCAATATTCATTATGAAGGAATTGAGGTTGCTCATTCTAACAAGTGTGCTAAATTCACTGAGTACCAGTGTGCAAAATTGCTGGGAAGTACCTCAATATCATCCCACAGCTTTGGTGGTGAAACTGCTGCTTTTTTATTTTTCCAATCACCATATTTTCCTACTTCAGTTTTTCACATGCAATGTACTATATTTATTAAGTTATTGGTAAACTAGAATTTTCGAGAGCAGTATGTGTATAGATACATGTGTTTTCTGCTCCGACCTTGTCACATGACAGTGTGATTAATATCAGCACGCCAAGTCAGAGTAAACCTTATAAATATTTAATCTTTTTCCTTATAAATACATTAATAAAGTAGTAGTAATAGCTGCAAGAATGCTGCAACACTGCACCCCTCTTCTATTTTTCTTTTAGGTGGTCTTTGGTTTTTTTTTTTTGTGAAATCATGTATTGAACACAACATTTTTCAGCTGTAAAGACAGCAAATGATACTAGATAAAATCTGGGAAGATTTAGAGCAACTAGCAGCAAACTCATCATCTTGTGGGATTCCCTTGCACCGAAGGGCAGGAATCTGAACTCAGTTATCTGTGAAGTTCTGGATATGCAGACAGCCTTTTATAAAGTTAGAATTCCTGTTTAAACTTCTTTTTGATAATCCTTCACAGAATTTTATTTCCACTCCTAATTAGTATGCTGCTGTTTGACATGTGAGCAGGGATGTTTAACTAATGGGCTGAGGTGAGAAATCACTGCCACCAACAAAAGAACCATGGACCACAGTGAGACAAATGGGATCCAGTAATTTAAGTGCAAAGAAGTACAGCCAGTATCTTCAGAAGCATTTTGACTTTTAACTCCTTTTAGCTGGCTTCAAAGACAGTTGTGTTCCTAAACAGCTCATCCCAAAGAAGAACTGACAAAGAGATGTCTTTTCACTTTGCCTGCAAATCATTCATTGCAGCCATCCAGTCCATGAGAAAACCTATCATTTCAAACTTAAAAACACGCTACCTTTGGCTACCCTATCATCATTTGGCACTGTCATATTTCAGTGCCATGGTTTTAGTCCTACAGAGGCTAATGGGACATAGTGAGTCTGTTGGTTGCAACACCAGCAGGGCAATGACAGCAATATAGACATGATGAATATCCCAAAATGATCTTTGGTGCTTGTTCTAGACATTAACAAGTGGTGCAAGTTAGATGTTCACTGCGGTAATCCAGCATCTGATTTTAAAAAAAAATGTTCTTGTTCTGCATGAGACACTCTTCTCAGGAGAAACACACAAGGGAAAAAAACCCTGCACACTTCGATATTAAGCAATAGCAGAGAATGTTCAGCTTTTCTCACTGCTCACTTAGTTACACACTCGTTTCCCTCCAAAGAGAAAGAGATTCTTCTGTGCTAGAGGATTTGGTAGGTGGTTCTGCACTGCTGCTTTCAGGATGGGGTGGAATGCTTTAAAACTATCAGCTAATGTCCCCAGGCAGCTGGGGAGCCATTCCTTCCCTTTGCAGAGTCTTTGCACACAGATCCCGTTTGGAGAAGATGTGTGGCACAGTCCTGAAGGCTGCCAGTGTGCATAACCCCCCTGTGACGTGTAATCAAAGTTCCAGTGTCCCTCAGCAAATATTATACACTGCCTGAGCGTTCCAGACTCTGAAATTCAGCTTTAACTGTGACATCTACTCTCCCCTGAGCTGGCTTGATACAGCACTTGGGTCACACAGAAGCAGACAAAATGACTTTCTGAATAAAAATCTGCTAGGCAAACTTTCTAGTTAGAAAAACTCCACTGCCATTTGCCTCTCAACCCAAACATTACTCCGTGATTTCCCATTTTGGTTGAACATGCACTCAAAGCTCTTGCCCAGGAGGTAGATTGATCTGCACAAAATTAGTGGGGCAGGGAAGGGAGCTGCCTTCAGGTGCTTTAGGGTCCTCTGCCACTGTGAAGCAGCAGATGAGGAGATTCTCCTTCTGACCTTGAGAACTTCATTCCTTGCCTGATCCTACCTTCATTCTGTTTGCCATAAAATGACTATCCTCACTATTTGCTGAATCAAACAATAATTCCAGTAGGCATAGTGACGATACTGTCATTCTGCACAATAAGAGTTAAATGCATTCTTTAAGATATGAAAAGCAGGAAGGCAGGTGATATTCAAAGCATTAGATACAACAAACAGTGCATTTTTAGAGGATTAAGTCCATTATTCAGGTGTGTATCACATGGCACTGAAGGTCAAGTACATACAGCCACCTGAGCAGTGAAATAATCCTTCAGAAGTGCCTTGCCTGCAGAGAGTTCATATTATTCTGAAACAGAAATTATTAAGGGGAAAAAAATCCAGAAGCCTAACTTTTTCAGGGATTAGTTCTAAAAATATAACATCATTCAAAGCCCATCAGAAACATAAAATATTTCAGCTATTCTGAACATAGTCTATTTTTGAAATTCAGGTATTATTCATATCAATAGGGTAGCACTGTGGATTTGTTTTAGCTGATTATATTAAATCAATGTTGTTTAAAAATTAAAAAGACTATAAAATCCTGCATATGCCTACAGCCTGTTTGAAGAAGTCTGCAGTCATGAGAGTGAAATGGCTGCTGAAGTCGACAGTTCTGTCTGCAAACTGAAGATGCTGTGCCATAGCCTGACTTTCCCGTCCTCGAGGGATACTGTGCAAAGCACACTAGGTGCAAGTTAAGGAGATGAGGGATCATTTTGTATATATGAATCTTACTCTTGTAAGATCCCTTCTGCAAGATCCCCTCTGAAAAATTCTGCTTAACTGAGCTTCCATGGCACTGCAGCTGCACTCATGATGGAATGGTCCTCCAGGGCAGCCCCCAGTCAGGAGTAACCCCAGCTGCCCTAGAATACCTAGACTTGGCAGAGAAACAATCTAGCTTCTAATCAAAGCCGCTGTGCAAGTATCAGGTAAATCAAAGAGGATGCATTTCTCAATGTCTGATACAAAAATTCCTACATAATTGCTGTCAGGGCCCCATCATTTTCTATTACATTGCTAAACCACCACCAAGATCAAAAGCACTCGAAAAATTGTGAAGGATGCAACATTCATCTGATCCATTTCTTACAGTTCTCATAAGGCTTTTTTCCCCTCAGATCACAAATCAAATAAAAGGTGTGCTGAAATTCAAGAATATTCACTTGATTTTCTGATTTCTTAGGAACAGCAACAGACAAGCAAAATGGCTGCATCATCCTGTTTGAAACAGGCAATGGAAAACTGATTCACATTCACTGAGTTTCTCCAGGACTTACAGATGGCCCAGTATGAAGAAGAGAAAGCAAACAGAGAATCTGTGTATTTGAGCAATTGTTGCTGACAAATCCTCATTGCATTTTCTGAAGAAGCTCTTTCAATTACTAGGAGCACAAGTACATCAGAAGATACGGCACTCTCTATATAAAACAACATGTTGCAAAATATGATCAAGCTGAGTCAGCTTGAATGGGTTTCCATTAACAAACAACTGGCACCAGCTGATGATCAAGTTTAAAATCTTGACACAGAGTCAATAAAAAAGTCAGACCAGAAATTACCATCATTTTATGAACCCTATTTAACACTCCGTCAGGTATGTCAAACAGCAATCCAACTTCCAGAAATACTATTTTTCATATCTCTATATTCCAGAATTATTACACAGACAACACCTGCCATCACAAAAGGAAACCACTTCAAAAGAAGACTCTGCCATCACTGCAAACCACTCCCAGCTCAGGCAGGTATGACCTTTTAAAAGGGTACGTGCATGTCACCTCACTAGTAACTACTGTATCCATAATCTGCCTGCCACTCTTCAATCTAAAAATATTGCCTAAGGCCTTTGTTTCCTTTCCTAGTCTCATAATTGCAGTCAGTTTCTGCAGCAGATTCTGACATTCTCTCGTGTGCTGGCTGAACTCATTCTGTCATGAAAGGTCAGAACGTAAACAGCTCCAGAATGCCAATAGGTGTTTAGAGTATTCCATCTCAGCCTGAATTGCTTGTGTGCTAAAGCATCAAGTGTTGATTCAGAGGTCATTAACTTTAAGGTAGGCAACTTGAGCCCATAAAGGAACAATTTTCTCTTGACTTACCCTCTTCAATAAAATTTGAGTCCAGGTCACATTGACCATTAGCAGTTATTCAGAGTAAGATGAAGATTATTGCTCTTCTTTAATCCTGTTTAGCACTTCCACGATGTGTATTTAATGAGACTGGCATTTAATGTATTTACATTTTGGGAGGATGGCCTGCTTAAGAAAGGAGGATGTCGTGCTACAGATTCATTTAATCAGACTTTCCCTGATTTACCATAGTCCTGCAGAGGAACTCTATCACAGGAAAAAATAAATCTTACCTAATGCTATATAATATTTTTTTTATGTGTGAATTTTCAAAGGCACTTTACAAAAACAGTTTAGGTTCATTATTTCTAGTAAAAAGAAAAACTTGTCAGGCTGGCCTGTTTGTTAGTGTGGAGCCAGGAATATAATGCAGAGCCCCTGCAGGGAGTTAAACAGACTCAGCTGCCCGAGATCAGACTAATACAGGCCAAACAAGTGATCAAAGTGCAATTTTAACACAGTAGAAAAGGACAGAATTAGTGAAGAAGTCACAGGACAAGGAAGTGTTTGTGATTCTCAAGGCCATAACCATTTTTTGAATAGAAAGCTTCTGCAAATCATTCTTTTCATTATTTGATATAATAAAAATTAGGAGGAAAATAGATCTTAAACTTAGACCATAATTGAAAAATATTTATTAAACTCTACCCTACATTCCCTAAATTTAAATTCGCTGTTGACCAAGACTTTTGATTGCATTTTCCATTAGGATTCCTTTTTTCCTTTAAAAAGAGAAGAACAGTGAGAAACAATGGGTTTTTCCCATCGTTTTAGAGTGGGTTTAGTGTTGTTTTTAACACTTCTTTGAAGTTCAATAATCTTTGATGGAACTGAGTTTTAAGAGCTCATTTTGGATCCACTCTATTCATCCAAATAGCTGCACAAAACTCATACCATGTATCAGATCACCTATAAAGCCCATACATCTTAAAATTCAGATGGAAAAAAGAAGCCTACCAGAAAAATCCCACTGAGAGTATCATGAGAGAGTGGGAGAACTGAATATGTATTATTTTAAAGCTTGTGAGCTTATTTTCTCTAAAAATAGTGAACCCTCCAAATTGTTTCTTTTTTTTTTTTCTAGTATAAAAGAATAAAAACGATGAAACATTTATTTTCAGGTTCTTAATCAGTTAGTACATGCTTGTTTTTAAACACTGCCTTCAAACAGGCTGAATAAGACCCAGATTTGCAGAAACAAACAGGGACCAAAATGTTATGATCAAATGTAGGACATTTCAAGTCAAAAGGACTTCTTGTTTGCAAAGTGAAGAGCAACTGAAAATGAAGTTTATAGTAAGGCTGCACTTCAAGCCAAACTTTCTGTTTGATAGATAAATGATAGATCTCTCAATGTACACTACAGTAGTTTAATTGAAAACAAACAAAAAAGCCAACTAGCCCCTGAAAAACAAATCAGAGATGGAATAATGAAGTAATTTCTGCACACTGCCCCACTTTGCCTGGCAGTGTCTGCTGCTTTTATCCAGAACACACAATTTAAATATTTTTGCTTATTTCTTGCTTTTTTCTTTGCAAGAACACACAGAACTGACTAGTAGTCTCCTCTATTAATATGCCACATGCATGCTGTGCTCCAGCTGCCATGTTAAAAATACATAAGGCTAAATTAAAAACCACTGCAAAGCCTTTTGGTGGCAATCAGATAACTCTCCATGTAAAATATGATTTAAAACGATAATGTTTCCCACACATTTCATATCAGTAATATAGCTGAAGGATAAAAGAAGACTACATTTTGATAATTATCCTTTATGGACATTCTGTGTCAATGCTATAAATAAACTGTATTTCTAAATAGCATTTAAAAGTACAAGTACTGAGTCATAGCTTCAGCTGATACAAACAGTAGTGAATCCAGCAATTTTCACCAGTTTGAGTGTCACGATCACACGAACAGCTTTCTTTGGAAGGAAAATAAACTCTTGGAAAGGAGTTATCAGACTACTCAATAAATGCAGTGAGCTGAGCTGTGGTGTTCACCCAAAATGAGACCAAGTAGAAACCGTGAAATAAAACCCTCAGTAGTTTGTGGGAGAGAGTGATGCCAGGGTGGTGTTGCTTTGGTCACAAGAAGAGAAAGCAGAAGGAAATAGAAGCTGGCAAAATTTAACGTGTGCATTTTATTTGTCATGGCCATGAAGGTTTGATAGATAAATGACAGCTCTCTCAATATACGCTACAGTAGTTTAATTGAAAACTAAAAAAAAAGCCAGCTAGACCCTGAAACACAAATCAGAGATGGAATGATTCCTGCACACTGCCCCGGCTTGCCAGGCAAAGCTGCAGAAGGCTCTGTCTGAAGGGAGCAGAGTTTTGGGGACTGGCTCACCTCAAGGGGAAGATGAATGTCCCTGAGCTGGTGTAACAAACCCCGCAGTGCTACGCTCCAGGGAAATGCATTTCAATTGCCTTGGTCATGGCCTTGCCCAGCCTCGTGCCCACAGCAGGGGGACAAGGAAAGGTCCTTATCTTGTTCTCTGGATCCCACATGTCCCCCATGTCCCAGCGAGGGCAGTGTGGCCATGTCAGAACAGCCCCAACGCTGCTCCTCATCTTCCCTGGGATGCTGTGGGAATGTGCTGCCAGCAGTGCCCGCGGCACTCAGGATTATCCTCCTCAGGAACAGAGCCCTGGGAGCTGCATCCCTTTCCTACAGCCAGCAGTGCCAGTTTTCCAGGGGAAGAGCATCCTGAAGCTCAGCCCTGTGCCCCCAGCCCCAGCAGAGAATCGCCAGGGTTGGGCTCCCCTGACCCTACAGGGCTTTGCCATCAGGGGATGACAGCCACGGAATGCTCCCAACCCAATAACACTGCATCCCTAAAGTCCAGGGCTGGACTGGGGACAGCAGATCTCATAAAACAGCACTCTGTGAGGGATTTAGAAAATCCTTCCTTTGCAGATAAGGAGACTATAACCTAATCCATCATCCCAAGCTTTCTTTGGCTTTGTTTTTACACGAGGGAAAGAAACCCATCAAAACTGCTGTTCAGCTGTACAGATCTATTTTTTTAAAGCAAAAAATTATTGTTTTGGACCACCAGTATATCTGCACAAAGGTTAATAATTGTCAAGCCGGAAAATAATGGGCACATCCAGCTAATAATTTTAATTTTAAAAAATATTGGCCTAACTGCATAGTAAAATCTACAGTTCTTCACTCCAACTACAGGAAGTAAATTTCTAATAATATGATTATTCCACTTATTATGAGAAAAGAATTGGGGATCAAGCAGCTATCAGAAATAGATTAGAATAAAGAAATTCCTGTGCCATACATCATAAAATATTACTATATAATTTTTAAAGGACATATAAAATTAATTTTATATTGAATGTTGGGGTAGCTTCTTTATGCATTTAATAGTAACAGATATTGAAATATCTGGCTTGTTTACAAGCTGTAGTTTGAGGCTCAAGAAAATAGTTTACATCATTCTGAGAACCACGCATAGATAATAACACAAATAGAAACTAAATCAAATGTGTTTTAAATATGAGAGTGTAATAAAGCTGCGCTGGAATATTAATTTCTTCTGAGATGCAAATGCACTGATAATGCAAAACTTCTCTCCATCAATGAAGCTATTCACACCAGAAAACTCCACTAAGTCAGATTTCGCCAATGCAAGAAAGATTGTTATTGGACTTTCCCCGATAATTAAATTTGTGGTATTTCATCACCAGAGCTATTTTCTATTGTCATTGTAAGTCTAAGCCAGGGTACAGCACTGGTGCAATGTACTGAACTGAGCAATGCACTGCCAAGAAAAATCTATAAAATACCTTTATTGCACATAATACCGTGGGAATTAGGTTATTGCTGCCCAATGCTCCGCAGACAGGACAAACCCTAAACATGTCCTGTTCAAAACAAGGGATACATTGATGGTTCTGCCTGTCCACCCTTCCTAGATAACAGACAATAATGCAGAGTTTCATGAGTTTCATCAGGATCCACTTCTCCTTTTCTTATTGAACCCTATGATCAAAAATTAAATTTTAAATCATCAAATGCATTGATTCCATCCGTGGCACTAAGTTCCACAAGTCTCGAGCTTAGCCTTCAGTGCCAGTGCAGACTGGGCATGCACAGTGTGGATGGATGCATGGCATACCTGAGGAATGCAGCTAATGTACTGTGAAATTGCACAGCAAATGCAGATGTGAACAACACACAGACTCCATGGTCATTTAGCAAAACCTTCAAGACTTCTAAAAAATCACTGGCTCAGCACTGAAAGCAATAGATTACCCCTCTATTGCTAAATCATTAAACATGGTGGGTTAGTGGATCTATAATGAAATAGAAGATCAGCATTTTATAATAAGGATAAAACATTTAAATTTGCCTTGAAAGCAACACAGAGGAGAATGAAGCACAGAAAATTAGTATTTCACAGTAATTTTAACCCAAGCAATTGATCTGGACAAACACAACTTCAACACTCAGACTTGAAAAATGCAAATTAGTCAGAGAGTCTTTTATTTCATCTACAACTTAAACTAACCCTGCTAAGTGTTTGCAGGAAATATTAAGTGTCTATTATGCAGGACAGACTTGCTTCTAAATTATGTTAAAAATAAGTATGTAATTTCCTTGACAAGATTGACTTTGGCAGCTTTTTTCAAGGGAAAGGCCAATTCAGGGAAGTCTCCTGGGTGAAGGAACACAGCTGCTTTGTGCAATAGGAGCTCAGGAGGAATAGGAACATGGCATCAATCTTTCAAGCAAACCGGTCCCTTTCACAACAGTGACTGACATGACAGTTTCTAGATCTTGAGGGAGCCTATAATTTGCTCTCTTGTAGTCTGGTGGTTGTTTTTATTTTAGTTTTAGTGGTTTATTTCTCGTTGGTTTGGTTTTTGGGGTTTTTTTGGTAATTTCAATTTACTAGAAAATTAAATCAGTCATTGCAATAAAACATTTCCCTTTTCCATTTCACTGGGTGCACGCCTGTTTCTCTCTGCAATGTGTCCTAGAATCATCCTATTACTGCATTTCTAAAGGAAGTTTTGCTTTCTTAGTCACCTGCATAATATAACACACAGCAGAACCATCTCCCTTATACATCTCAGACAGCTCCCAGGGAAGAGCTTTGAAATATTTAGTCCAGGTAAATTTGCCCAGCTACTTAGACATATGCTACACCATGTGCTGTCTCTCAGCTCATTGTTCACCTGGGAAAAACGCTCAGACCTCTTTCCTCAGATCTACCAAGATTTTTTACTTTTTTTCATGACACAAAAGGGAAAAAAGGGGAGTTCTAGGAACAGTGTTCCCTTTTCCTCCTCACTCAGGAATCCACATTTGGCAGGATGACAAGAACAAGCTGGCAGCTGCTGTGCTCTTGGTGGTGAGTCAAGGCATCTGCACCACCGCAGAAAGGGAAATCCTAGAACCTCAAACTGCCTTTTTGGAGAGGGAGCAAGGAGCAATTACCTCAAACCACATGATAAGAAGAAAGAAAAAAACTTCAGAATGAATCAATAAAATAAACTGTAACAAATTGCTTTCACTGATTCAGCAGCTCTGTCTGTTCTCTAAACTCTCCTGAATTCACTGAAGTTGCCACATATGGGGACCACCTTTCACTTTGGTTCCCTTTTACACCCAAGAATTCCTCTTTCTACTACAAACATCAGACCTTTTTCCTGACTCTTGTCATTCTCTTTGATGCTTAGTAACTTACTTCATTCTTTGAAACTACTAGTTATTTTCAGCTTTCAATTAATCATATAAATAGTAGCTGCAACTACTTTATTTGTTTTGCTTGAAAAGACAAATTGTGGAATATAATGATGCTGATTTATCTTTTTTAATTAAAAATAAGAAGCTTGGTAGGCAGTGCAGGATTGAAAAATGTAAATAATTTAATTTTTCCTGCTGTTTTTTCTACTGCTGTTGCAGAGGTACTTTTTTCACCCATCAGCTCTCATAGCTAAATTTTAATATCAGTGGCATAATTGGAAGTCACAGAAATGCAGCTGAATTTCTTCATCTCTAGGAAAAAATATGTAATATGATTACATTGTATCTATGTATGATTATTAAGCAAATAGTTGTATGGTATAAGACCAAGAACCAGAAAATTACCCAAAGTATCTCATTATACAGTATAATTTCTCCAGATGCCCAATTCAGAAACCATAAAATGTTCATTTTCTAAGTTTTAGAATATGTTTCATATTCAGCTTTCTATTAATTCAACAAACAAGATTAGCTGTGTTGCATTTTCAGTGTCTTTGTAATTTTATCTGCAAACTTATTAATATACTCCCTTTCACTTCTAAGACTTGTGCTTTGTTGAATGAAGACTCACTTTGCAGATCTCCATTACATCTCCATTACATTTTTTGCAATACATCAGGATTGCAAGTGAATCAGTAGCTCTGCTGCTTTTTTAAAATTTATAAATAATAAATTATTTATAATAATAATATACTTGCCCTTTGACAGAACTTGATGAAGTAAGACTTCTAAATAATCTTGCATACTTTTATGCAAGAACTTTACAAAAAATTACACATGGAGATTTTATATATATGTGTGTATATATGGGAAAATTTTCATCCATTTCCATCATGCTTGAGTTATAGGTTTGGTGTTCAGCATGGGATATTGAAATATGAGATTTAACAATTCACTGAGATAGAAGAGCAATTCACAGTTCCTAGAGCTACCTCCATTATAAAACACCACCACCACACTTATTTCTGGACATAATCTTTTCTTAGGGTTTTCTACCAACATGAGAGGTATTTATGTCTGCCTGTGGATAGATAATACTCAGCTGACAAAAACATGAAGTATTGCTGAGAGTTTCCTCATAGAGTTATAATTCTGGTAAATGGTCTTATGGTTCTTGTGGACAGCCCAGTAATTCTAATAATTTTCTTATTACCAGGTGTTCTTTGTATTCTCACTGGATGGATCACTAACATTCGTCTTCAGTCCTCAGAAGTGACAGCGGAAAGTTTCGACTGACAACTCACAGAAATGAACATGATAATACAGGTAAATTAACGTATTATCTAAAATAAGAGCACTGCTGTTATTGATATGATACACTTCATTATTTTAACTAACAAGACAGATACCATCGTGAGAGCGTCCAGGACATTAATAAGTACAGACAGGAAGTTGCAGGGTTCTGACATTTTCATTTATAACTGTATTTCATGGACTGACATTAAGATTTGGTTTCAGTCATTTACAATCTTATTTGAAAATAGTCCTGTTCTTGAGAACCTACACAGCAGAAGTGGAAAATGTAGGATTTGAATTGATATTGAACAATCCTTGGGATGTCAGATATATCAATTGCCTTGACCTATTAAATCCTAAGCCTAAAGTTTATTTAAGCTAAAAAATATAGAGACAATGAGTATACAGACAGAATTCCAGCACAGAAAAAGAAAGCATGAAAAGCTCAGCACCATCCTACAGAGCCTATAGAGATGTGCTGGCAATTTTTCAGTATAGTGGAAAATAAAAAAGAGTCACTAGATGAGGAGTTGCTTCATATAGACAGGAATTTTAGATAGGAACAGAGATAAGAGGGAAATCAGGGCCTGGAAACCCACCCCAGTATGTGAAAGATGACACTAAAATCAGCTCTCCTTCTTGCTGTGGGATCCTCACTCAAGGTACTCTGTGTGTTTCTTGAATGACAGAAAATATTTTTCTAATGTGGCCATATCCACAACCATGTGATGCCAGGAGAAAATTTCCTGTTAACTTTAGAAAGCTTCAGATCCAGCCCTGTCTGTAAAGTTCTCCAAAACACATTGAGACTCACTGGGATTATTCTTCATTTTGTCAAGGCTTCAGTTTCCCTGCAATGGGCTCAAGAAGGCTTTGAAGTTAACTTTGACAGGCCAAATCCCCCTTTCTATTGGGAACAGTAAGAAAAAAAAAGCATGGACAGGTTTGCTGGTTTGCACCTCTCATCCCATCAACAGCAACAATTCCAACAGCCGAGGGATCTTTTCCTCATGTCATGCTGCCACTTAGAGCACATACATAATGTTTGCTTTTATTTTGGTTAATGCTTATTACTAATGTATGTAACATGTGGCAGCCTGTTATAAATTCAATTAAATGTTAATGTAAACATCTGCTTGACTTCATTTGTATACTGATATATCATGCCAAGAACTGAAATTTTTACCCTGTGAGTTGTATTTACATTATGTGCCCATCCAAGGAGAAAGAGGCAAGGGAAAAGAACCTGTTAAATTGACACTGGGCAGCTACAAACGTCTCTAAGCCATTGACACTATAAAAGATACCTGTATCAAAGCAATTGAGATTAAAGGTACAGCGGTTAAAACATTTTTTGCAGGGCTCAGGAGTACCAGGGACTATTAAAGCATAAATAATAACCTCAAAGAGAGTGCAATGGGAAATATCAGAGTGTTTGGAAACAGCAGAGTGAAGCCACTTGTACAGGCAGGAATAGCTACACTTACTGGACATGTTCAACTTGTCAAAAAAGGACAGAATTCCCAGACACAATCGTAGGTCACTCATAGAAGAGTCACCCTGAGGAAGGCATATAAACAATAGTTTCAACTGTTACAGTTCATATATGAAGAAACAGAGATGGCCAAACAGCAACAGCAACCTTGGAATGTGAACCATTACTTAAATACGTCCCTTAATATGAGAAAAGCTAGGAATCATTAGAGAAAATGTGCTCTGCTCTATCATGCAACAAAGCAATTATCACCTTCCTCTTAATGTAATTTCAAAGCTTGATTTCAGACAAACCATCTCAAAATTAAACCGAACTTCAGAAAGCAGAAAAATATTCATATGGACTTGTCATAGAGGGAAAATAAGAATACCATTAGTCACATCAAACACTAGAGCCACCCACAAGTACTCAGTGTGCTGGAGAGCAAGAAGAGTTTCCTCTACATGGTGTAGTCTGAGAAAGAAACAAATCGAAAATTCGATTACTGACAGATGAATACACATGTTCTGACTTACACGAAAACACCTACATGTCTCTGTAATGAATTATTAATGCAATATTATATCCATTTGATATAATATTGCATTAATATCCATTTGAACTCTAGAGCTCCAAAAGTCTCAGTATCAAAAAGTTATGTGGGGTTTGTTCCTTCACCCCCTCTTAATCCGTGGCTGGAAAATCTGACAATAAAAGTCAACTCAGAAGATCAATCCTCCATTTTTTTCTCCTCCTTCTCCATCACTGTGCCTTTGATTGGCAATCTCAATTAGAAGTGATGCCATGCAATTCTATTAATTATTGGCCTGCCTAATTCTTGTTAAGTCTGAAGGAATTTAAGGTTGGAAAGAAGGTGGTGAATCAAAAGAACCTGTGGGTTGTTATTGTATCTGCTAATTTATTAGCACTGTAGCATGGAGACTGACAAGATAAAACAGGTCAGGATGCATAATAAACTAACAGTGATGGACCACACTAAAATAAACATTTTAAGTTTTGTGGGTTATGATATTTAGAGCACTCTTTTAACTGTACTGATTTTCTCTCTCTTGGGAAGCAAAAATGGAGCATCAGTGGTCTCTCATGGCAATGTTATGAAGGTTGGTGAAAATGTTGATGGAATGTCTTGAGGACTTTGAAACTAATTGGATTAGTGCTTATATAATTAATAGGATTACTCTGACTCTGCACATTAATAGGATTTTTCCTTATCAATTCCAAGCTTAAATGTTATGAAACTGCATGTGTCTGTACACCTCCCCCAAGAACTCTGTGAATCACGACAGTTCCCAGTCTCATAATGCGCAGCAGTTCCTCTGGAAGCTCCCCTCTGAATATTTTACCTGGGCTTTGCAACATCTTCTGAATAAAAATACACACTCAACCACATAAATGTTTTCCAATGTCTTTTGTACACCTTTATCCATTCTAAACTGAACTTTCCAAGCACATGCATACTTTACTGAAACAAGGTTTTCACTGAACACATAACATCAAGTTTTCTCCAAGGCTGCATTTAGGACATCTTTTTTTTCCCCTACAACCGATTTCCAATCCATTAAGCTGCTCTACTTTTCTCTTTTCAGCAACTATTTAACTTGGACATTAACCTTTGTGGCTGGCCACAATCTCTTAAACACTTTGCTTTGCGATATACTTTCCTGGGTTGCCAGTAAACATTTTTCGTAGAGAAGTATGAAGGGGAAACCATTAAGCCCTAGTATGGCATTTTTGCTGCCATTTTTAGCTTTTAACCTCCGAGGAAGCTTTCACATGGAACTTCTGAGAAACAAAATATTTTGGACAAAGTACAGTAAATCAGTGGAAATGAATCCACATCAGTGCATGACTGCCTCCAGAACCTATTTAGTTGGCAATTTGTGCAGACCAAACTGATCAATGCACATATCCTTGCCATGGTACAGTACCTACCTCTGCCGCTATTTCTTCAGCAGAACCATCCTCTTTATGATAAAGATTCATTAATTACTCTGGGAGCTTGAAACTTGAGAATGAATTAACTCACAGATTGTGCAAAACCTGTAAAAGCTGAGAAAGGATTAAGAGTGTGCTGCCACTCTCTCTGGTAAAAGGGAGGGGTAGAAGTTATTTCTTAAAAGCTGCTTGACTTCAGCAATAAGACCACTGTAGAAATTGAAGTTAACTTGCTGGCAGACCTAGCAGAAGACAATATTTGCTAAGCACAGGGTGTTTATATGTTTTGCACTGAGCAGAAATAATTTTTTTTCATTATAGAGTATCTGGATGAGTCACAAGAGCTGCTAGTTAGAAAAATACGCTCTCCATAGAAAAGGATAAAGGAAAAAGGAAACACTTTATTCCTCCTTGGGGAAAATGAGCTGATGCACCAAAATTTCAGAAAGAAGAAAAAAATCACCTTTAGGGTGAAGCTTCAGAACTTGTTTCACTGCAGATGAGCAGGATCACAGTATGGAGCCAATAATACAAAGAAGAAAATGCCTGAATTGCACCTCCTATGACTAAGAGTGACCAATATTGCCCAGGGAAATCCAGAAAGGACCTGGGCTGGAAAGGAACCTGTGCCACTCACAGGCAGGGCAAAGCCCTTTTCAGAGGCTGCTACAGGTTTTCAGCCATGCTGCAATTCTCAATGAGTGAAAAAGGCACATTCTAGCAAGGAAAACAGTGTGCAGGTGTGGTAGAGCATAAATTAAAATGCCTGCAGGAAGATTCCTACAATCAACTTCTTATCTCCAATTTTATAATTTTACCATCAGGGTAAATGTAATTTTTGCAGACAATACTGTACAAAAGGAGCATTGAGAGGATGTATTCAGTCATGAAGAGCATATTCTCATGTACAAGGGAAGGCAAGGACAGCCCCAGCAGCTTCCCTGTATCCGCCTCTCAGTATTTTTGTTTTCTCAATGTGCATTTCAAGCCTTCTCTGTAGCCACAGATAAAACACACTCTTGCTTGTATGTGCTTGGTTAAAAAAAAAAAAAAAAGCAAAAGCCACTTGGCACTTTATTTTTTTCTTTTTGATGCATATTTTTATAACATTTCTGTAGATAAAGATATTTTAAAATTCATTTATTGTTTCTGATTGTGTTTCTGATTGAAAAATCTGACTTGAAAGTTGAGTTTTCCAGTTTATGTTTCAGTAGATCCAAAGTAACTCAGTATTGCTTCATGCATTTTGTCTGCTGAGAAATTGAACTGACTTGAGCAGAACCCCATTAAAAAAATAACATGAGAAGATTACAGGAAAAGAGGAAAAAATGGTGTGATAATTACCACAGATATAGACTGACCCTAATATTCATCTTCGATGTTACTCACAAGACTGAGTTGCAATCTCATTAGGAAAAACCTAACCTTGTTTTTGTTTGTAACAATTATCTTGCAATGGTTTGCAGCGAAGGCATGACAAAGGGACACGGATTTAGTACATCTGTCTTGTGGTTTAGCTGATTAAGTCTGGGAAGGCACTAAACAGAGATCGATTACAAACAGTTATAAAAATAAATACTTGATCTCGTGTTAAAATGAAGGTTCTAAAATTAGAACCTCAAGTGCTAACTACATATTTCTTCTCAACACAGGCTGGAAACAAATCATAAGATCATCTGGAAAAAATCCTTGCCTTCTAAGTTTACATAAAATTCTGGTTTCATTTCTATTATGCCTGCTGCTCCTTCACAGATAAAGGTAAAAATTCTTTGCAATAGCAATAAAGTCTTTGGCAAAAAATTATCCCCACAACCATATATCAGCTCATTGCCTTGTTTCTGGCAGAAGTCAGTTTCTTCCAAGTTCCTGTTGGAGCACTGAACTATTCAGGAATTTGACCAAATAATAGAATCCATTAACAAGGAGAACAAATTCAGTAGAAAAATTTCTTGTTTCAAACTAGCTATTTTTAAAAGTTCTTTGGACTCCCTAAGGCAAATTCATTGTGCAGTTTAAACATCTCCACTGCTGATTTTTATATAAATTACAACATACATCTTGTAAGTACCACAGGTCACTGGTGTGGTCACAATTTCTATTTTAAATAATCATATTAAATCCTACTGCTTAGACTAATTAGTTTGGCTAACTTGTACTATCTCCAGCTATAAAAGGTTTGCAGATCTATAATTCTACCTAATTATGCTGAAAAATAAGTGTGAAAATATTGCAACTGAATCACTTGCAAACAAATGTCTCTTTTTAATTGACAGCAACTTATTTTAAGGAAAGCATACTGAAAGTGAACTGTTTCTCCTGGGCTGAAGATCCTAGCAGTATCATCCACTGACAACCTTCAGGTGAAAAGAAATTTTATACATTATTCAATTTTAAAAATATCTATGTATTTGAGGGGAGTAATCTTTTAAAATTAAAATAAATATATTTTTCAAAGTTGCTGATTCTAGATCTGTGCAGGAAGCAATGGTTTTATGTTATTGGGAACCATTTTGTAGTAGTTTGATGCGAATTGACATGACAGGGAGAGAGTAGCAATATTGTAAATATAAATAAATGCAATAAAAATTACAAATGCATAAGTATATGAATTATAGCAACTTCATTTCCCATATATTGAGGAAATCCAGACATATTTACATGACAATGTGGGATATCTGAATAAAGAGTAGATGGGGAAACATTTTTAAAATTATACTTCGACAAAACAACAGAGATCACCTACAACATACAGGATTAATTTTTCTACCTTTGAACCTGTATAACAGCATGCTCCTGCCACCACTTAAAAACAAATACATGATGTGCAGACTCAACACGTTTGAAATCATTTCTGAAGGAGCAAAAATGCAAAGATTCCATGCCTTGTGCTCCATACAAACACAGGACTGCACAGCAGAGGAACGTGGGCAAAAGCAGCACAAGGACACTGCTGAGCAATGAGTAGCAATGAGATGTGCAGCAGAACCATCACGCAGACAAAATGTTTACACAGGGAAGAAAGGAAAGCTGACAGAAAAAACATCCTTTAATATTCCTTGGTACTTTTCTTAACCATTTCTGTCCTTGGAATGGAGTAGCAGATGATCCTTTGAAATTCTGCCATATTATTTGCCATACTAAAAACCTAATTACACCATTGTAGTTTTTAATTGTCAATTTGGCCCTCAGGCCTTCAGGATCACATCTCACTCTAAACTTCCTAAGAGTTTTTAACGAAGAGTTTCATACTACTTTTTTCCTTCAATTAAATTCAACAGCATTTTAATTAACTTCTCAGAACATAACTTTTTTTAAAGTGCTACTTACTTTCCTAGCTGGTCATTCATACTTTAATAATAAACAATTCTCAGGTGTGATATACTTTTATTAACTTCCATTATTTTAATCTTTTCTTCAGTACTTAAAAATCAGAACATGATAATCATAAAACATTTTTCTGTCTTAGAACCCTTATGATGAAGGCCAGCCTTCAAGCACTTGCAATTTAGTGGGCATGGTGGAAAATAAATTTAGCAGAAGATACTCAAGGTCGTATTGTATTCAGGGTGTTAAATACTTAGGAATATCCCCAGGAATGCATCAGCAGAGAAGGCAAGATATACTGTGATGTAGGAGTGGGGCAGGAAAAGGAAATTGTGACAAACTCTGAACTTCAACAAACTGTCAGCGCTGAGAGGCCACGAGAATCACTTCAGCTGGACCAGAGTGCCACACCACAGGCTGCAAAAGGGGAACGGGGTGGCTGCTGCTGGCACATCCCCACCTCCTTATGAATGAAACCAATATACCAGGTGTGAGAAAACCTCAGCTTTCAATTTCTGTAACTTGTGGACTCAAAAAAAAATTTTAATCTTTTCATTTGGAGCTATTTTCTGTGTCAATCGCATCATTTTTTCTTGAAATCATTATGAGATTTTGAGCAGCATACAGGTTACTGGGGAATCCAGGTCTGTTTCAGATGAAATTGTGATGGTTCATGAACTCCAGGACACATAAGCCAGTCTTATGCCTTAGCATTTTTATTTACAGAACCAAATTTTCTTACTTTCCTTAAGTTGTATTTTAACCTATCATTCTTCAAACCATATATGAACACCTGTGTTTACAAGTGCAGAACTTTAGCCTGAGGGTTTCTGGAATATTTACCTCAACACAGGATAATGCTGTCAAGTAAAACCAGCATACTCGACACAATCTACTCAGGCAGAACAACTAGTCTGAGCAGTGTTTTTCATCAAGCAAAAACTAGTATCCATCATCAAAAACAGAATGTTTAATCTGGACAAAACCATCTCCACACACACCTACAGCAGCTAAGTTCTCTTTCTTTATTATGACAATCAACATCCACCGGATGCTGCAGCCAGCTAGAAAGATCTGCCTCCTTCTCATGGCTGTTGGACACCCATTAACTTTCAGAGTGTGTCTATCACGAAATTCAAAGGCAAAGTTATAATTTCTGGTGCCTTGCTGGTGCTGGATTTAAATCCTGTCTTTGCTGAGATGGAGTGTTGCTATGGCAGCCCCAGAGTCAGTGCAGGACACAAACCCTGCCTAGGTTCAGGGATCTGGTGTCCTCTCCACTCCTGGTTGCCATGGCTGCACTGCTCTAAGCACCAGCTAATTTAACAAGTTATAATCTGCCTCTGTGCACTGCGATCTTTGTTTTAAATTGCACTGTAAAAATGGCTCTGAGATGGTGAGGACAAATTCCAGGAAGTGGCTCTGCTTGCCATTCACCACTCTTCCTAAGTGGCTGGGAAACAAGAACAAGGTGGCACGGCCTCCAAAAAGGAAAAAAAAAAAAAAAAAAAAGTCACTCATGGAAATAACATCCTTACATTTTTAGAATATTTCTTAGTAAAAGTGCCATCTGACCATATGTAGAAGGAGCCACTGATATTTACTTGCCTCCATCCCCATTTTCTTCTAGGTTCTCACATGCTCCCTGACAAATCTCACACTGTGTCTTCTCACCACTTCCCCAGCTCAGGAGATGTCAGTGAATCAAGGAGCAAGAATCACTGTACAAGACAAAGTAGGAAAGTATTCTTTCCTTTAAATACCAAAAAAACTCCATAGTGAAGTCAAGAACAAGATATGCCCCATTCCACAGTGCCTGAGAAGAAATTAAGGTTAAAGTCTGAAAATTATTTTTGGTTTGTTTGTGTTTAGCTAGAAAATTTCCAACTTAACACGTCACCTAATATATGGGATTTGTCATCGAGTTACAGTACGTTACGAAAACATCCAGACTGATATAAATCACACAAATTGTGTAGCTTTTCAGACTGTAAACTACTGGGAAAAGGGGAAAATTAGAATATCAACATTCTTCCCTACCAGAAGAAGATGATATTCTCCAGATAAAACTCTGTTGTATTGCAAGATATAAGAGGATCAAATTCAATTACCTTCCCCCAGTTTTTACTCCTCAAATGTTCACAGCACTTCTGTCACTCGTAGTGGGATTAATCACTCCTGAGTGTGCTGAGCATCTTTGTTTTCCAACAGGACAGGAATAGCATTTTCTCTGATATTTTCTAACAAAGTTTAGGATTCAACACTCTGTGTTTAGAACAGTCCAGTATCTGTTTAGGGATTAAACAATGGCTCTGCTGCTGGAAAATTCATCATGAATAACGGCAGTCTCGGATTTTCTGACTGATGAGACTGGAGTTTGAGATTAAATTACTTTCTTTAATTATCAGAAATTACTCCACTAAAGATAGTTTGTAACCAAATTTTTAATCCTTCTGTCTACCCTTTTCTTCCTCTCCCTAAAGGACCCTAGTTCAAAATCTAAGGAAAATTGTTCCTACTATGAATGTTTTACAAAATATTTATTTAAAATAATATGCAATTGTTTTTAATCATTTCCATTTTACAAATATGAAAGTAACCAACTCCAACTTTAAAATACATTTCTTCCTCGTACTACCAATGGCATAGAGAACACAAACTCCAAACTCCTCATACATTTTCTCAACATATCTGTTGATCCTTTCCACTAAAAAAGAAGAGGGTTTTTTTTTTTTTTGTTGTTGTTGTTGTTTTTTTTTACAACACTGGCAGGTCAAAAATTTACTTAGATGGAACATTCTTGGGTGTACCCACAGAAGCCAAAGAAATCAGTACTTTTCACGAAACTTAAAATCATTACGGAAAAGTAGATCAGTGTTTAAAAAAAAACAGATCTAAAGGGGAGCTTACTTCAAGTTAGAGGCAGAAAAATTTAGAGGCTACCTCAAGAGAAGCTCAGAATAAGGACATCCATATCTTAATTCTTATTCAACTACTGCTTGAAAAGTCATAGGAGAAGGATCATTTTTATGTATTTCTCTAATTTCCTGCATGTAATTCTCTTCAGTTTCAAGGCTAAATCCAAGACACTGATTTCCTTGACTAAGCCTTAGGCTATCTAAAAATAAAAACTGTAGTATTAAAACAAGTTTTCAAAGAATGTCCTAGAATGACAACTATGAGTTCCCACGTGAATGTACACTAGAATCAACATGACTGCTACAAATCCAAGTGGATGTAACACGCAGACTCTGAGCAGAGCTGCTAATGAAGATTTAATCAATAATATTGTTGGTTTTCAGCAGTGACACCTCTGGTTTAATTTCCTCCCTCTGGGGCAGGTTCTCGGGTGGTATAGAAGATCTGCAACACCTGCCATACAAGCAATAACAACCATTAGGCAAATGAAAAGCTTTTCTGAGGGTGTCAGCCCTTCCAAAAAACCATTCATTTCTCTCTGTTCTCTATTTTCCCATCATTCACTTCTATGGCAGTTGTCATACACCATACCCTGCCTGACTGCAAATTCATATTTCCATTTCATTGCATATGCCTTGCAAAAGCCTTTCCTCATGACATTCTTGACTTATATTAACTGCAAAATAAAGACTGAAAGAGATTGTAGTAATTTCTGGACTTGGTCATATTATCATAGTAGACTTCTGTATTTTTCATTACAACAACATGCATTTCAAAAGCCTCCTACAAATGTGTGTGTGTGTGTATTGTATACGTTTATATGCACACATTGTATATATATATATATGAGTATCTCCTGCCTCCTGCATGAAAACTATTTGTCTACAAGGGCATCTGGTGGCAGCACATTTGTTTTTCAGGTATATTTCAACAATTTTTAAAAAATATATATATTCTACACCATTACCAAGGAATAGCTCAAAGTTCAGTGCACCAGGAACACAAGAAGATGTTCTTTTTATTTATAGGTGTGCTACTGTATATTTTAATTCCAGACATGATCAATCTCCCTCTAAAGGAAGCACACTATGTTTTATTAAAAACTTCTGGAGAACATAATTCTCACAGTAAGTGAAAGTGTAAATAAATATTCTTGCAAGGGATGTATAAATTATTTTAAGTCAGTAGCAGCATGTCAGTCACAGCTGATTCTTTACAACATCACCTTATGAAGATGAAAAATGTTAGATTTGGGCCAAATACGGAATTTTTAATGACTGACATTTGTGGAACTTTTGGGATCAATGAACCTTCTGTCATAAACTGAAGCAAAGCTTTTACTGCAGGACAGTGAACATTTTTTGGGAATTCAGGTTTGCACATGTTATAAATCTGAATTATATGAACACCTGGAGAGCTCAACTGAACTCAGCCCTCGTTGTAACAGGTGCTATATTTATATACAGCAAGAGAGGCACAACTCCATTATCTTACTATCAAAATTGCCTAAGTGCTAAAGAGAGGAGAAAAGGAAAATGGCACTCAAGGTCATGTGTTATTCTAGGCTCAGATGCTGATTTGACACCTGGTTAACAACATTTCCTATGCTGTCCTCCAGCCTATGGCAGCTGAATCCATTTTAAGAGAAATGGCACCACAAAGAGAATTTATGCAACTGTATACTCTGCCAGGGAACTTTACTAACTTCAAGGATGCAGGAAAAAAAATACCACACATTATCCTAGAGACAAACTCAACAATATATGGTCCTCAAAGCATAAAATAGTAAAGAAACACGGTGTTTCCAATTCCCATCAAGATATATTTAAAAGTATATTCAGAGTAGCTATCTGAAACACAGCAATGAAGGATACCTGAATACTGTAAGAAAATTACCTCAATTCATTCTCCTTTACTCTCAGAAAAGGAATTGCTTACAGAAATTTCTTATAGAAACAATCCTGCCCGTTACTGCCAGTGGAAGTTACGAGTCTACGCTTCCAAAAAAAGATTTTTGGACAAAGTTTGTTTGCAGCTATAACAATTTACATCCAGAACTACTAAAAAGGTATCTATAGAGCCATTCAAATTTACACAGTTGTCACTAAGAAGAATTCGCTTCTGTGTTTCACATACCCAGATTTAACAGTTACCCTCTGTAAAATGCAGTTTAGGTGACTACAGGAATTCCAGGGACACTCTGGTAAGTTATCCTGCACGGCAATTCTATCCACCTTGAAGTTGGATAGAACTGTTACTAGCATGTTACTGTAAAATTGATTCGTACTTTGTTGTGAGCAGCCCTGCATTTATAGGTAAAGATGAATGTTGCTTCCCAGGAATGGATCATTTCCAGATTAATTGATAAATTGCTTCTCCCCGGCAATTAGCACTTGGTCTACTTTTACAACAACTTAAACATTCACAAATGAAATCGAAATGTTTTTATCTTTTCTCTGCCCATTCTCTTCCAGCTCAGGTAGGGGAAAAAAAAACAAAAAAAGGGAATGACCAAATTGTGTTGACACTGTTGTGGAAAAGTAACTTATAAGATTACTATGAGATGTTGTAAAACCAACATTGTAACTGTGTCAAAAAAATATGAGATACCATATTTTTAACAAACAGTATCAAGCAGGCTACTTTTATTTCTTTGGTTTACTCTCTAAAGATTAATTCCTTCAGGTTTTTTTCCACGTATATGGGCTAGGGTCTTTAAAGAAAAACTGATGTTTCCAGAAAATTACAGAGTGGAACCATGACAAAAATTGAGATATAGCAAGAATTTTGACAGTACCTTAAAGTGGTGTCTCAAGAGCTGAATCTGACCTTAAGTGAGTTGCTGGCCATTATTCAGCTGCACTTTAGTTCCAATCCCTCTCCCTCATTCGTCTGAAATGTGTTTTGATAGCTTGACAGGAAAGCTGCTCCCTAAGTTGACCACAAAGTTTTCTGGGATATTTGCAATACTGAGTAGAAATGCAGGTCTTATCCAGGCCTGCTTACAATTCTTAAGCACTATTCTTTTATACAGTTACCATAAGTAAAGATTGTTTATTTAGACAGTAAAATCTGTTTCTCATCAGCTAGTAAAAGACAACTCCTTCCTTAAATATCTTTTTCTTCTATAACTTAGATCTGCTATGAAATGCCATGGAAACTAGGCGCCAGGATGTTGTGATATTTGCAAGCATCTACAGGTTTAACAGCAAAATTTGGCAATTAAAGGGAATCTGTGAAAACTGCTGTGTTTCTCTGATATATGAGTTTTATTAAATTAAAATGTCTTGATCATTAAGTGATTAACCTATTCTGTTGTAAGTGAGAAAATGACTAATGATTTATCTAGTTTTAGAAGCTAGAAGCAAGAGGAAAGAATGATGGTTTTTAACATTACTAAAGAAATCTGATGGTTGGGAATCAATACGGAAATGACAAAAAGCTCAATGGACCCAGGTGTCTCACCAGGTCGTGTGACAAACCTCCCCTGGATTTAAAGCCAGAGACACACATGGGCTGGATGTGAGTAGTGACAAGAGATGCCACATTTCACTCAGCAATCTCCATGGTCAATACTCACATGGATAAAGATGGAATAGAAAACAACACAAGTATTAAGCAAAACTTAAATTAGTGCTTGTGGACTGAAGTGACCCTAAAGAATCTGGTGTTCACTATTGAATAAGAAAATAAGATGTCTCTGGGACTATTTTACCACGAGACAGAGTTATGCTACTCTCCCTTCCTAATTTCCTATATTATTCTGCAATTGCCTTGTCATCTGACCTTTCAGTGTAGACAGATACTATTTAAATTGATTGAGGTAACACTATTACTGTATTTTCATTTTTCACAATATAGAAAAAATACGGAAAACATATACATAATTAAAGAGTGCCAACAAAGGTGCACTACTTAGCTTTTTTAAAAAGTCCTTTAGAGTGTAATATAACTAATGAGGTATTGCTCTGAAATATGATTTGGATTTCCATGTAGACTGATTTTGCTGCAATTTCCTACTAACTGCAAAATGCCTACGAATTAAAGCAAGCTCAGTCTTGCCCTCCAGCACCTACAGCACTGTTCTGTTCTGAGAACAAACACAACTCAGTGTTTCTCTGTAACTAAAATGTAAGAAAGACATTCAAATAGGTCTTAACAGGTCTTAGTATTGATTAAATGAATGACTGAAGGTTGGAATCCAGTACTGCTTTTTCTGGAGTGACAATTGCAAAATATACAGCCTATACAACAAATCTGGAACTTTCAGGATAGAAGGGAGGTCTGAACTTTGTAGAACAAAAATGTATTTGCTTCAATTTTTGTTTTTGATGAGCAATATGCTTACACTGGCATAGCTTTTTCAATGTAACATGCAACAGCTTGTTAAAACTCTAATGCACATGAATTGAAAACTGAAAAAAAAAATAGAATTCCCCTCAAGAATTTCCTTCCCTCTCTTCTCAAACTAAAGGCTGATGAGTGTTTTAAGTCTTGTGCATAAAAATCAACCTACATGTAAGGCCTTTGGTGCAACAAGGCTTCCCAGAAGAAAAGAAGTAATCCATGGGAAAGGAAGACATTATTTTTCTGAACAAAGATATTACAATACTGTGTGAGAATACGTGCACTTCCTTTCATTTGGAAAACACTGAATTTGGGTCACAGTAACCAAATCCTGTGAAGGCAAATCCGTCTCTAACTGACTGGCTTACACACTAATTTTAGGAAAATGGTATTAAAAAGGAACCCAACACTCTTACAGGCTTCCTTCACTGACTCTTTTGCAGACATTAGAGATAAGTCCTGCTGCTTCTGAATTTTGCCTGTAACTCCAAATCTTAGCTTTCAGACAGTCTTCCTCAAAGAAGGAAATATTTATCCAACCATACTCAGCGCCTCTGCCTGCCTCTGCTTACCCCTTCTCCCCCTTTGCCTGGCAGCACCCATAAAGACTTTCCATTCCATCCACAAATTCAGCTCAAATTTAGAAAAGATAAATGTTTCAGACATGTTATACCCCAGCAAATTCTCCCCTCATCCTCCCAAAAAATCCCTGAAGCAGCTGAGTATAACAATGAGCTTCGACTGAGCTGTCTCAGGAAGGAAAATGGTGCAGCATCCTTTGGTCTCCATTGGACACCAGGGAATCGAAACAGGACAGATGTGTTATCAATAGAGTTCAGGAAGAGCACTGATAGATTAGTACAAGAAAAGCAGGAAAAGGTCAGGGAAAAGGGAATGTATTTTTTTTTCTGTCCCTCACAAATGGAATCACAGAATCAGTTAGGTTGGAAAGGACCTCTAAGACCATCAAGTCCAAACACTAACCCAGCACTGTCAAGTCCACCCCTAAACCATAAAATGAGGGGGCACATCCACTCATCTTTTAAATCCCTCTGGGAATGGTGACTCTGCCACTCCCTGGGCAGCCTGTTCCAGGGCTTCAGTGAAGAAAGTTTCCTGATATCAAATCCAAACCTCCCCTGGGGTGACTTGAGCTCATTTGCTCTTGTCCTATCATTTTTCCTGCGGAGAAAAGACCGACCCCCACCTGGCTGCAACCTCCTTTCAGGCAGCTGCAGAGAACAAGAAGGTCCCCCTGAGCCTCCTTTTCTCCAGGCTAAAGAGTCTGAGTTCCCTCAGCTGCTCCACACCAGATTTATTCTCTAGACCTTCTCTGGACATGCTCCATGTCTTTCTTGCAGTGAGGGATCCAAGAATTACCAGGCTTTTGCTTACTTGTTTGCTTGTGGCATTCAGTTTGTTTTCAATTTCTGTTTCTAGGTACCTTCCTGTGTTTCCAAAAGGTTTATAAAACTGCTCTACAATTTTAGAAGATACATTGTTTATTAAAGACTGAGAGAAAACCTCTGTGGTAAATATGCTACTAATTTAGCACAGAGCTGACAAGATTTTATGTCAAAATCTTTATATAGAGATTTGCTTTAAATAAAAGCTCTCTTTAAATGCACATTATGGTGTGCTATGGGAAAATACAAAGCAGTGAGTGTGATCCTTTATTATTCCCTCTCCTGATATAAAATAATGTTAACATTGCAGCTGTTCAAAAGCAGCAAAAGTTTCCCCCTCTTGCAACTTGTAACACAGGTCAGTGTTTCCTGAAGCCTTGATCAAAGGCAAATCTAACTCCAGACATCTTTATTTAGGTCATCTATCCAGGCTCTGTAGGAACCTACCCTGTGCAATGAAAGATGCGCTGAACCTTTGACATTTCCGCAGATATACATCAGTGCCTTAGAGATTTATGGGAACATTTCCATTCCACCAGAGTAAACACATCACTCCTATTGATTTTAACTTATCGAAACGAAGATGGAAAACACTAACTTCATAATGTCTAGTTTAACGGTTGGCTGGGTGATCTCATGAACCACACTAACACTCCCAGCAATGAACTTAAAGTGCAGGAAAATTTCAGGAGATAATATGAAACTTAATAACACTCCCAACACAAATAGACCATGTTACAGCAAACTTCTTGAAGTGCAGATTCCAGAAAAGACAGAAAACTGAAACACAAAAGAAAGTACTCAAAAGAATAGTGGTTTCTTTCGATTAATCCCATGAATTCTTATATGCAAAAAAAAAATTAAAAATTAGTAAACCATAGGAATCATGAATGACTGAAATATCAAAGCTCATAAAGTCAAAACCAGCACATTTCACATAACAAATAGGATATATTCTTAAAATTTACTATAATTTAAGTTGCATTATTTTTATAGTTTTTTACTAGTTAGTTTTACTAGGTTTTATTGCTTTAAGGTTTTTTTTTTCAAGGCATGGATTGGCCTGACAGAAGGATAATCAATACTTTGCAAAGTTCAGTACTTGAAAGTAATACTCAGTGAGAAAAAAAGTTAATATATTTTAAAACTTTCCCATCCAGCTCTGCTCCCAGTGGAATGCAAGCAAAAGAGCAGCAACAAACAAATCACCCTAATAAACTTTGGGTGAGAAGGATTGTGGATAGTTTTTAAGTAGCTTGGACCTCAATTAAGGTTTTCAGACAAATCTCCTCTGCAGGTGTCCTGTGATGCCTGAGGCACAAGGTCGTCATGAGTTGCTCTGCCATTTCATTCCAAAAGAACTGCATCCACTTTAATTCTACTGAAATTTTTGCATCTTCTACAATGCCTAAATCAGAGCACAGTTCTCCTTCAGTCCTCACTTAGTCAGGAGAGAGAAACAACCATCTATGAAAAGCAATTATTTTTTTTTTATTCAGTCACTTTCTGGAGAGTCTTTTCTATTTCTTTTCTGTGTCAATACTTTTGCCTGACATTATAAGCACTTTGCATAAATACACCTTGGACTCACAGAGACGGAAATGACTGAAAGGGCCTTGAACCACACCTTTTTAATAAATTTTAGATGATCATTAGAAAATCTCTTCCCTTTTCAAACATATTGTCAAAGCTGAAATTGAACACCTGCAAAGCTGAGAGTTGCTGCAGATGTGCCAGGAGCAGAAATTGAATTTCTTTAGAAGAAGATGCAAAAACCTTTCTATCTGTTCAAGCCATACAGTCCTATGCCATTGCATTACCTATTTACTTTAAGAGACTAGACTTAAATATTGCTTTAAAAATCTTTAGCTCTGTGCTCAGCTAAATAATTACCATCTTTCTTCACGCTGAGGAGTGTGATAACAGCTAAATACTCATGATTCATGAGCCCCAGTGACATCACACCTTTGTGGGGGCTCTTTTACAAGACAGAGTTTTCAGCAGCAGCCAGAAAAGATCAGGCGTGTGCCTGATGATGGGCAAGGACACGATCCAGCTCCCACTGAAATCTCTGTGAATGTTCCCATTTGCCTCAGCAGCTTTGGAAAGAGAGAATATTCTGCTGGAGCGATGCTAACTCTGAAAACATTTAGCTGGCACTGATGACTGCAAGGCTGGAGAGCCTGCCAGAGATATTTCTTGATAAGGGTGGACAGTGTTGTGAATTGACTCAAATTCTTGCAAACTGGCTCCTTAACTAGGTTATGAGGCAAACAAGAAAAGTTTAGATACTTTTCCTCTCCAGCACCTTAGTCACCATCCTTCATATGCAAGAAGAGTATGTCAAATGAGTGTTTTCTCTATATAGGGAATCTGGCTTGGAAAGTAGGTGGTGATGGGATTGCCACTGTTTTTTACAGAATTTTCCTTACAGAGGCAAAAACTGACAAATATGCTGCATACAGCTTCTTTTGCAAAAGAAATACTTCATAAACTAAGCTACTCTTGGCTCCTAGCAGCCCTTTACAGGAATCACAGTCTGCAAGAGAGATGCAGTGACTCCAATGGTCCAGTCCAACTACAGCTCCACATGGTGTTAGATGAGATGGATATTCAAAATTAGGTAGTCTTTGGTCTGCTGGAGAATCTGATATGCGAAAATGTCGTTTCAGGAATTGCCAGGTTCTCCTTGGCTTGCAATTTTGCATAGTTTGCTCTCTCATATTTCACAGAAGAGGAAATTCCTAAACTTGGCAGTCAGCAAGACACGAATAAGAGGACAATAATTCTGTAATTACTTCAGAAACGGAACAGGGAGGATTCCTGCTCTAGTGTGCCTTCATCTCGGCAGAAAACTTAGCATATAGAAATAGTATCCTCAGTTTAAAATATGAAACAGGGTGCAAAACAGTAAAACAACTGAATTGGAGAGGCAACATTAGGTCCTAGAGAAACTAATAACAGCAACTGTGCTATCCATATTATAATGCAAATTTTTTTTTAAAATATTTATATATATATATTTATTCTGTGGAGTACAAATCACTGCTGATAAGATAGATGAAGGCAATCACCTTGCCTTAGTTTCAGAAAGACATTTATATTTATTTATTTACTCAAAATTCTTTGTGAGCCTGTGATAGCAATTAAGGACAATGCTGTAGTAAGATAACAAGTGTGATAAATTTAACAAAGTGCAATATTTCATTTCAATAAAATAAACAGGGACAACAAAATTTAGTCTTCTCATAATTTAGACAAATGTTTGGCAAACTAGAAATAATTGCCCTTAAGTTACTATGATGATTTTCAAATCAATATATAACTAGATTCTTTTCAAATTTAGAATATGGCTATCCCTAATGTGAGAGGAGAACACTGCATTATAAAAAGGAAAATGTTACACCTATTACACTGGAAAAAGAACTTCCTCCCTCTTATTTACTGTATGTACAGCATGTGCTTTTATACTGCCCTGATTGAGTGCTAATTGACCGTCTGCTTTGCATACCTGTGAAGAGTGGATTTCTTCATCATTGCTAGCCACAGTACAGGTTTTATTCCAGCAGCTGCAAGGTTCTCATTGATCTTCACCACAATTTCCCAAGCCTTTTCCCCTCTGATATTTCTCTCAGCTATTAGCTCCTTTATTCAATTTCATATAAACACACACAACTTTGCTTCCTCTCACGTAATGAAGTCATGCACAAGAATACTCACATAAATTTAATTGTCAGATCCAGCGAGAAAAGACAGAACAGCAGCAATGAACATGTATTTACCAAGTTCAGTGTGTTCCAAGTCTTAAACACCAAATAAGTGTGGCAGAGAGCAAACATCTGTGATTCTCTGTGAAGCTAACTACTACTCTTAGGTGCATTTTGTGGTTTTCTCCTGACAATGTTAAACAGAAAAATCTCGCTGAAAGTCCTGTAGATGAACAGAGTTTTTCAATTTTTTTCCCCTTCCTAGTCTTCTGGAAGCCTATTCAAAGTCAGTGAATATGTGGAGCTGAAGAAATGGCTTATTTGTTGAGCACTGCTGGTGATGGACACCATCACTTACACCTGCTCATTATATTGTGCATTCTGCACAGAACCAGCCTATGCCTTGCTTCTCTTAATGCCAGCAACTGTCCAAGCCTGCCCTGCACCTTCAGAATAAGGCTCTTTCCTGTTCTTGACTCTTCAGCTGCATTCATTTAATACTCCCTCACGGGGATACCCTTTAAAACTCTTGTCTGCTGCAAAGTGTATTTGGCATGGGAAGCAGGTTCACCCTGCTGTGCTGTGAAAACACCACAGCCCAGTGATGCTTTTCAGGGGAATCTCTGCCATGTGGCAATGAGCAGAGGAGCATGAGCGAAAGGGATAAAATAATTTTCATTCCATATTTCAAAGCAGTTGGACTCTTTTTCTTTTTAGACAAGCAACTAAAAAAGTATCTTCATGCTGCCACTGTTTCCTTAGAATGCCTCCTGAGATGTGGATATACAGAAACTTGATGGACAGAATGCTCTGCACAGCAGAACTGTGCAACAAGGGACTTACACTGGACAGAACTATGTCATTAATTACATTGCAATTAAAAACTATGCTGCTGTTTAAGTGTTGCCTAAAATCTCAGCAAGATACAGATACACAAGACTTCCATTAGCTACTTGAAGGACTCTTACATCAGGATTTAAAGGCTAAAAGAATTCCACTAGATGTTATTTAGTTTATAATAATAGGTAGAGACATTAATATAATTATTCCTCCTGACTGCACAGTATAAAAACATTGCCTTTGACAAAGATGTCTTTAACTAGAGAAGATAAATGGCTGGGAGAGAAACAGAGAGAAACAAAGAAGTGAGTTTTTTGAGGTTACAAGGCAGACTAAATACAAAAATCTCAAAATATTATTTGGGCCACCTGAATCCTCTCCCACTGCTCGATTCACTAGGCACACATTAGTCACTCTCACAGTATCACAGAAATTTGCCTTTTATTCTTTTCCTTTTCTTCAAAAAATTCAGGTATGATTTGAACATAACTTTATTTCTTAACAATGGTATGGGTTCTGAGAGAGATGTTCAATGCCCCAAACCTGCCGCCTGTTTGAGAGGCATTTGGATAATTCCCTTAAAAATATGTTTTTGCCTAGCCAGCCCTGAATTGGTCAGGCAGTTGGATGAGATGATTGTGGTTAAGTCCCCTCCAACAGAAACATTCTACTCTTCTCCTCCACTCCTCACAGCACATTTGCAAGAAAAGTGACATAATACTGAGGAAGGAAAGTCTTGCCTTGATTTACATCCTACAGTGTACAAATTTTCTATGCCCTCACTTTGTTTCCCTGATCAGAGCTCTTCAGTGCTTTGCAGGAAGTTCTGTACCCTTGATTGAAATTGAGTAAAAATATTCTGAAGGAGGAGAATACCTCTGCCATAATTGTGACCCAAGCAATGCACAATTCAGCTCTCTCTTTTGCAAGAGCACAAAAGACCTGAACATGGGACACCAACAAAGCTGCTGCTAAGAACGGACAGAATGATCATTTATTTACTCATAGCCACTGACAGAGCTGACTAAGACAATTTCTTTAATTCTTGTGTTTTCTGTAAGGACAGAGATCAGAGGAAGCTCTGTCCCCCAGCTCACCACAACTCGGACACACTCTTCTTGGTGAACGCTGTGTGAAGCAATGAGAGATATTTTGGCAGGATGGGCATTGTGCTACACAGAACTTTGATTTGTCCTCATCCAACATGAAATAAAGGTACAGATAAAGCCCATTGCAGAGGGCTTATGGGCAATTCATTAATTTTTCCTACAAGGTAAAATCCATAAGAATACCTCTTCCTGCAGAATGTTGTAACTTCATGTCATCTGTTTAATATTTTCTGTGTACTTGTTTCACGGTCACTCCTACGTGAATCCAGCAAGCATGTCTTGTTAGCCTTGCCTACACCATTTTTCCTCTCTTTGGGGAAAGAGAAAACATATATATTTTAATCCTCTCCTCTTCTGTCAGTTCAGTCAAGTAATCAACTGTCCTGAGGTTAAATGAGAGTAGGGCATGAATGCATTTTAATGGTGCAAATTATCATGGGTCTGACATGACAAAAGCTAATCTGACAGTCTTTTATGAACTGTCAGAGTCAGATACACAGACAGCAATTTTCATAATACCAAAGATTATTCAAAAGCTATATAGATAAATTATACCGTTATCACAGTCAGTTTCCAGTATTAAAAATATATACTTCCACTTTCATTTCCCAGTACACCATAGTAAGATATTGAAACCTACAGAATTACCTTTTATTTTGCAGATAAAGGGTAAGTGGAGGTTCAAGGAATAAATTTGTGGGTGTATTTGTCCACGCTTTTCACTGATCTGCCACATTCACAACCATTTCAACTAAACATTATATGGACAACAGTTAATCTATGCTTTACCTCTATTGACAAACAGGATTACTCATCTACCTGAAGTTAAGCACCAGTGGAAGAATGGAAGAACCATATATTTACTTAGTCTCTTCTAGCAAATCAATAAAATTAAAGTGCCTAGAGAAAGAGTGAGTTTACTCACACTGAACTTCCCAGCTACAGTATTGAGACTGACCAGCTAGGAAAGGGAATGAACGAAAAACCAAAACTCACAACTGAGTAAAGTGGGAAGATGTCTCAGCTGAGGATGAATATCTTTTAGGGAAATGAGGCTGCCTTAAAGAGACAAGCTATAACATCAAGAACTGGCAAAAGCAAAGGCCAGCCAGCTGGCATCAGCCAAAGTAACACAGAAAATTCAAAATCTGCCCAGCAAGCCCCATTTGAGAGATAATGGGTGAACACAGTTTTCATCAAGAACAGTGCTAGGCAAAAATGGGAACTCCTCACATCTCTGTGTAATCATGCCTTTCTGTGAAATAATCCAAAATGATTTTTGGTCATTTTCCATTTTGCTGTCTCTGCAAGCAAAGAAAATGTGCCATTTCACCAAGTGCAGCATTATTTGGTTTTAGCTTAACACAAACATCTGATAATGTCTAACAATGAGCTTGGCAAGTGGGCAAGAGCTACCCGAGATGTAAAACTGGCCCTGTTTGGGCAGCAGCCTTTCCTTGCTGCTGCTTGGCAAGGGGAGTGTCCCAGCTGGAGGCTCTGGGGCTGATGTGCAGTGCTCTGAGATCAGGTTTATCACACTGCCATCAGCTCACAGCATCTCTCTGACTGCCCGTGCTGAATTACATGGATCTGCTGTGGATTCCCCATTAACTCTTCCATCTCTGCCTCATGATCAAAAGCTTTCCTGGACTCTGCAGTGTGCAGATAGCTTTCATTTCCTCTGAACTACTTTGCTGCTTTATCTTGCCCTAAAGTGACCAAACCCTGTGGACAATCCCCTTTCTTGTTGTCCTGTCACTGAGCAGACAAATCCATCCTGACTTTTCCAGGTGCTTTTGAGTTCCACACTGGAATGTTATCAGATATAGATAAAGTTGTTTTTTGAAAGAGCCAAAGCATCAGATGTGGCCAGAGGCACAATTCAGACAGGAAGGACTGCTCTGTATATGGATTTTATAGGGTCAGTGCATACTGGACTTACGGAAAATGCTTTAGCTTGAAAAAATCTGCAAATGGTAGCAATCACATAACATCAGTTACCCTGATCATGTCTGAGATCAAAAGCAGCCATTTCAGCAATCTTTTACGCTGTCATTATAAGGGAAGTGAGCTCTTACTCTCTGTGTTGCTTGAAGACATAAAAGTCCATTAAGGCAATTTTGTCACATAGGGAACAAAATCTAAAACTGTAACACAACCTTAACACTGTTATGAAGCCAAATCCCACTAAATCCCCAACATATTCATCAACTAATGGCAGATAATAAAACAAAAGTAAGATCAACAGGTGGGAAAAAAAATCCCAAACTTCTTCATATTTTATGCTAATATCTTTCAATTGATTAAAATTAATTTTTTAAACTGCTACTGATATTGCACATGCATAGAATATTTTAGCAAGGATTTTATCATGGAGTCAATCATTTACCTACTTGCTACACATGAAGTATTCATTCAGCTAAATTAATTTACAGATTAAAAAAAAGAACAAAATCTACCAACAAAAACACAGCAGGAATTTCTTACATTGTCTATTTTACATGGCTAAATCTTTGGTTTATTCTTCTTTTGACCATAAAGGAAACAGTGGAAAATGTATTGTCATGTTGGATTTAAACCCTGTGAAAGGGGAACTCACGCTCAATTTATTACATAGTGCTTTTACTTTATTGTGCAGGTGGACTCAATAAATTAAAATGCTCATTATATTGAATGGAACTTGTGGCATAATCTAAATTCAGGCTTGCAGCCAAATCCTTCCCTTCTGGTAAAATTTCCTATGGAACTTTACCTTCAGGGTGTATGGATGGTTCAAATAGGGCACAGATGAGCTCAACATGCTATTAATACTTGCTCTTTCTCTCACTGATACCTGATTCTGGGTGTGGTTTCATGGAGTATTTATCAGATTGGATCTTTTCAACCCTATTTTTCAACCTAAGAAATTCTTTTTCTTCTGTTTATTACATAAGTTGTTTCTCGTGCTGCTTTGTCAGAGGGTAACACATAGGTAATTTAATAGTTACAGAGCACTACAAGAAACATCTCACTGCTTATTCAAAGAATTGTGAAAATTGCTCTAGTTCAGTTTGTCATAATGCTCGCTAACAAGTTGCTTAGTTAAATCACGTAAAGAAAATACCTGTAGCAACCAAATAGTTCTTTAAAAGATTCCAGATCATCACTCTCTGCTTCTGCCCCTGGTTGCAGCTGCTATTACCTTCTGCAATGTCATCTATATTTATTCCTTCACATCTTCCCCCACTTTCACATCTTGTCCTTCTAGTAATTGCATGAGAGAACCTGTGGAAGCAGCGGTTTATCCTGCTAGCTTTGATGTCACTCCCAAATTCCCTGTCTCACAGCACAGCACAATCTGACGTTTTAATGATGCAGCTACTTTAAACTGCCCAACAACTTTGCTCTGGAAGTTGCTCTATTTTGTGCACCTGTGATTCTCTTTATGTAAGGCAAAGCATTAGAGTACATTTTAAAGCATTTGTCTGTTTGGTTCTAACTAGTCCTGCTTTTCTCTAAAACCAAAAATAGAGAGAGCTCTCACGCAAGTTACTGGAAAAGAACGATATCGTTTTAGGAAGCCACAGATCTACATGCAGTCAAACTGAATTTATGTCCAGAAAGGGCATATCCCCAAGTCCTTTCACTACTTAGATGGGAAAGCCAAGTTTTTTAAAAGCTTATTCCTTCCTTGTATCTTTTGGCTCAATTACCTGATTACTAAATTGATTTTGTAACAGACCCAAGGGTACTACAAGTTTCTTTTGCATCTGAAACTCTCTCTTCCTCTTTGGACTGTCAATTTATGTAGGAGCATGCTGTGATCACAAATGATTTTTCCTTTCACTCCTACAACTATTATTGTTAATGGCTTTCAATTATTAACCTTGGGACGGCATCAGCTTCAGAAGAATACCAGAAAAATTTTGCTCCAAAAGTCAACATATGAACAAAGATGAGATCCAGCTCAAATATTGTTATTGTAGACCTGCATGTTTATTTCACTGTCTGCTTAGACTAACAAAGATGATAATAAAAAAATAAAATTAAAAAAATTAAATATCCAACCCAGAAAAGGAAACGTCTTTTTTTAAAATAAAAAACTTCAGAATTTCCATGTTTTCTTTTTGAAAGTAATTTTTTCAAAACCCAGACTCAAATTTTCACATTAATATGGCTCTTTCCAAAGATTTAGTTGCACTCAATCTATATCCTAAACCTACATATTAAGGTGCTTACACATACACTAATATTTTACTTTCCACATAGTAGATCCTAGAAAACAATCTAGTTAATAATGCACTTCTAATACATGCTGCCATTGTCGTGTAATCCTGAAATCAGGATTAGAGGATATGCCAGGCACTGGCTTTTTTTGAAGGGACTTGTTTTCTTTTAATTAGGCATCCATTATGTGTTGATGTTTTGGAACTTCACAAGTTTTTTAAAACAGTCTTTCATGAATGGGTGTGCACTAGTTACCACCACTATTTTGATATAAAAAATTAGTCTTTGTAATTGGTAATAAAATTTCTTCAGTGTATAAAATACCATTGATTTTTAAATTTTTCCTTTATTGTAATGTTATCATCAACGTACATTTTCAGTTCATATTTTCCCTTTTTTAAATTATACTTATAAATGTGCTTATATGGCATTAAATGTAATTTCCATTACAATAATTTTCTGTTGATTTTGACTTCTGTATGCATAAATGCATTGCAGTGATAAAAACCAGCTGTCAGTGCTTCCACACTTTCAACTTTTTAATGAATAGCTCAATAAATATGTAAATGGCTTCCATATTATTTAAATTTACAGCAAACATACCAATCTTATTTGAAGCCTAGTCTTATACCCAAAAATTACTTATCTGTATAGGCGAACTCTTTATATAGGCTGAGTACAGTTGTGGTGGTACACATTTACAGTAAAAAATGCTTCTCCAGAACCTTTTGTACAAAACCACTCTCACCAAAACTAAGGTCTTTCACAATGTTCTGCATTCATTGACTGAACTTCAGTCTTCACTCCTCAAATAGCTGAAAATTGTTCAACAATGATGTCATTCATTCTTTGACCAAATATTACAGCGAGGCACTGCCCTTGGAAAAACACAGGAATCCCAGAAACCCACATGGAAGTGCATTCACATGATCCAAATGCTCACGATTCATGAAGATGTACAGTGTCAGCTAACTCCACGCAAAACACAGAAGAGGAAAATTTATAACTTTATTCTGAAATATTTTGAAGTGTTGTTATCTATAGATAAAGAATGTCTACCAGCACTGGCAAAAGAAAGGGAAAGTTTTCCTTTGCTCTGAAAGAAGGCATTAATTGTTGCCCATGAAAGGCACAAAATGTCAGCTAAGTAACTAAACTTTGCAGTTATATGGACATTCATATCTCATAGATACTGACAAGTTTTTTTCTCAAATTACATGGCCTATAAGATTCAACATTCATAGTTCTCTGAGAACACGTTATTCTGAATAACATAAACAATAGTTATCCGTTCTTAGCTGGAGATTCTACTGAAAAAGCAAATCTCAAAAATATCGCAATCTGATATGTGAAGGGCAGCTAAAACCTACAGACTGTCACCTGAAAAGTGTAAAAACCAGAAAGTTGTTTAACTTATTCATGAGACTCACCACACTACCTAAAGAATATTTATATTTGTGCACCACACACTAATACATAAGAAACATTAACTTAGTGTCATCTGCCAAATTGGCTCTAAATTTTGGTGGGTTTTTTTTTTTACACCACTATTTATATTTATGAAGTTACATTTTCTTCACTGTAAGTCACATCAGCTTATATTATGGGTTTCTGCAAGAACATAGGCTACACACTGTTATATTGACATTTATTGTCAGTTTTATTTGCAGTTTTATGTGTGTCATTTCAAATACTTGATCTATTTCTAATTATTTTCCAACACAATATGTTTGTGCGATGGTGCACTTGCCAAAACAATTCTTATTCTAAAAATGGGAATTTATTCTATTTGATTTATGCCATGTCAGGTGTGACTGATGGAGGCTCTAATGGCAGGTAATACCTCATATCATGTGGTGCATCTCTTACAAACACAGTACACGATGCCTACATAATACATACTGCAAAAAGTGCCAAATAAAATTTGCTAGACTCGTCAGTGAAGAATGAAATAAAATTCGTCAGTGATGGCAGCTCAAATGCTCCATTTGGGTAGTAAGCACCACTTATTTGGGAGCTATTTAACCACATTTGCTTGCACTACCAAGCAGAAATCAAAAAACTTTGAAGGTATTCATTAATTTCACAGTAACAGACACAAAGAACACTGAGAAGGAGTAATCAGCAAAGCCTTATGGGAGGTAAATAGCTCAGCCCTTTTCAGCATTCAGGCTGCAGTGTTCCCATTTTCACCACTCCGTAATTATCCTCCAAGCCCAGCAGCAGCTAAGAATTGGAAACAACTAGCACTGCATTTATAAATGCTTCACATTTTTTCATTCTGTAGTTACTGAACTGAGTGAGAGCGGGAAGTCTCAAAAACACGAGGCTAAATAATTGATACAACCCCCAGAAAAGGTTGTCCAACATTATAAAATCATGATGTATAAACTTGAACAAGAGAGGGGTTTGGCCTTGAGAGGATTGGGTTTGTATCACAAACTCAAGCGCTGATGTTTGTTTTCTAAGGTTTAAAAATGACTACTGTTTAAAAAAAGATGTATTCAATAGGGAGAAAGCATCAAAGAATGCAGGGAAACAGGTAAATAAAGGCATAATAATTTTCACTGATGATACTGAAGTATTTCAGAGTACCAAAAAAGGAGGGTTAACTGAAAAAATACTGAAAGAGGACCTCAAAGTACTGAGCAATCAAGTGACAAAATAACAGGAAAACCGGCATGGGGATAAATACTAAAAGTAAAAAAAGCAATGCACTGAAAGGCAAGAGAGCCCTAACCGCACACAGGCAGCGAAAAAGTAATGAAAGAGGAAATAGCTGTAACTCCAAAATTACCCAGTAGTGCTCAAAGCCCAAATTTCAGGAAAGGATTTAAAAAATAGTACAAAATCCTTGTAATTGTTGTGTATGGACCAGCAGTCTACCTGCAATCGAAGAGGTAGAAAGGGAAAACAGACTAGAACTTCCTAGCACGAAAAAGAAATGACTGCAGAGGTATATGAAAGATGTCTTCGTAAGTTATAATGTGAAATAGCTAATCTTAGATGGAAGGTTTAAAGTAAAGAAATGGCAAAACTTCATCACACCTAGTGTAGTTAAATGTTATTATTAATTGCCTCAAGATTGGTGCAGACAGCAACACTTTACCTAAGTTCAAAAAGTGACTAGACAAACTGCAGAAGAAAAACTTCCTCTTGAGCTTATTAAACTCAAACATGACAGTTCTGGCTGAGACTCTCATTAGCCTGAGGAACGCCAGAGAATGTAATGATGCCTTTTGGAAGGAAAGTGAAAAAAATTGTGCAAAATAAATAATAATTATTATCTTAATGGGAATACAGTCCCAAGAATTTAAAATTTAAAAAAAAAAGGACACAGTAATACCAGAAGATATTGTGTGTATTGAGATCACAAAACATATGAAAATATATTAAAGACATTACAACGAGAGGCACAAACTCTGTTTTCAAGATGATCAAATCTTGTCAAGAAAGTTGTTTTCTCTCTCAAAGAAACTTCAGTAGTATTCCGTTAGTGAGATAAGATTGTCACTACCTTAATTTGTTCTGCTTTTAAAATTATAGCTGCAGTAATAATGCAATGAAGCATAGATTATACCCTCTAATTTCCTAAAATGAGTAAACAAAGTTACAGCTGAATGTCAGGAATTTTGGAGAAAGCTGTTTGAAATACAGATTGTTTTATCAGTTCCCACTCATTGAAGCCATTAGGATCCCTAGGAACAGCTATCAGATGTGTTCATCAGTCCATGAAGGTTATCAGAACACTCTCTCAGATGAACACTTGAAAGAGTCAATAAAAACCAAACATCACCGCCTTAAACCCTTAGCTAAAGCCATAGGCACTCATGCCAGAATTTAAGGCATGGAGAGTTGGTACCTAAATAATTTTGAGTTAGTACTTTCTTTTCTTTTACTTGACTTTTACTTATTATTATTTATTTTACTTTCTTTTATTTTTACTTTTCCTTCTTTTAGCTCCTGTCTCAGAGACAGGAGTTAGGCTGATGCTCAGTGTGGTCCAGCCCAGGTTGCTCCCATACTGCATGGTCTGTTTGCTCATCGCACAGACTTTACACCCAAAAGCAAACAAACCCCACCCCCAACCCCCCCATTGTTAATGATATTACTTCAGAACGATAATACACCTCACCAATCAGGATAAAGAAATGGGAAGAGAGGAACACAGGCTTCATTGTCCTTAAAACCACATCATAGTTGAAATGCTGCCAAGTATCCTTTTAATTTCTTTCACTGTTAACATTATGTTCCGTCTTTCTTACTCCTTTGTCTTTAAATCTGCTTTAAAATCCTCTTTGGATGTCCCATGCATAGGGATGTCTCTGTGAATAGAGTTTCTGTACCAGGTAACGCACGTAAGGCACTTTAATTTGGGTTTCGTATCTGAGGGGAGGGTCAGGATGTTAAAGTCAGCAGGTGATACTTTTTTCCTGTGTGAAATATCAAAGCGATCAAAGATTAATCAGTGCCATGTCATGAGTGCTGACAAACATTCGTTAATAAAATCAGCAAACACTTTAGAAATGTTATATAGTCTAAATGGAGCACAGCAGAGTAGCCAAAGGATAGCAAGAGGCCAATGGACTGTCACTCAATTGTCCTGCATGCTGTATTTTGCATTTACTAGTGAAGAATTGCACTCAAAATCCCCAACTCTGTATGGAATTCAGTACTTCTGTCCTACCATTTTGTATGCAGGCATGTGTGGGTACTGCAAGCAAAGAATTAAAGAGAACTCTGAGGTTGGTTTTCCTAATGGGTAAGGCAGGGCAGCAAAATTTCCCGGGAGTAGAGATGATATTTTCAAAAATAATACAGTTATGTATTCTGATGTTCTGCAACAAGTCCAGATACATACACTTATTGAAATTAAAGTAATTCATCACATTGATCTAAATGACAGTGATGAATCAAAGAAAAAAGAAGTCCTTATATCTTCCTGGAAAGAGCAACAAAGCAAAACAGAAACTACTTCTAAATATGAAGCATTGATCAATATGATTTGTGGGAGACTAATCCACCTGACTTCCTAGTCTACATTTCCATTTGTATTAAAGAGGAAACTTTTGCGGCCTGCACAAACACAAACTGCAATTAGAGGCTAGAGGCTATCATCATACTTGCTAGAGCAAAGAATATTAATATTCAGGTAACTTTTAAAGTGAAAAAACAATTTTAACAAAATACTCCCAGGGAGCAGTGCTAACCACTCCTTCAAAAAGGAAAAGCAGGTCATGGAACCAGTCTATCCATCTGATAACAGCCAAAAAATACTGGTTTATCCTTCATATTTAGATGATATTCCTGACACTTCTGAAGCCTGCCTTTGAGCAATCTTCTCACCCTCCTCCTCACAGAGCAGACACAGACAGTGACATGAAAAATTTTGATCTAAGACAACCAAGTTCCATCAATGCCCCATGCATTTCTTTGCGGTGAATTTTATTTCTTTTAGTGATAAAAGAATTGGGTAACAAATGTCTTCTTTTCCATACATACTTGCATAAAAAATACGTGTACAGAGTACCTCCACCAGCTTGGATATCTGAGCACCCACAGTTCCGTCAGTCCACAGAACAGACAATTCATTGGTGTGACAGCAGTGAAGGATCTTGGTGCTGTATGGATGCAGTTATGACAAAGACAGAGAGGCAAAATCACCAGATGACAACAGATTTCCATCAAATCCTGCAGTGCAGTCCACTGAAATTCCCCCATTTTCAATTGAAAGGGAGGCGATTATTCATTGCAGATTTGGGGAAGGTAATTTTATATGTAGATGACGTTTAATGAAACATTAATTTCTTCTGCCTAATTGAAACAATGCTACCAACGCATAAAAAAACTGTGCCAGCTAAATCTAAGACAAAAATCTGTGCTTTGCATTTAAGAAGAGTAAAGAAAAAATGCCCATTTCTACTGTGAATCAAATCTCATTAAGACTTACTAAGCTGTTTAGATTTCGAAAATAAATAGATAATTTACACATGCAGCTCATAGTATAGCTTCACCACTTACTCAATTACTTATTACAGTTTGGATGCAGATTACGTGGGGTTTGCCAAAAATTTGAAGATCAGCCTTGTTACCACAGTCTACATTAGTTCTGTAAGGAAAGGGGAGCTTAGCCCTATAATTCCCAATAAGAAGTCTTAGTTCATTTTCAATTTGACCACAAAGCTTGAGTCATCCAATTGTTGCCCCCTCAGCTTTTTTGTTTGTTTGTTTGTTTTTTAATTGCAGATTAGCCAGAAGGAAAATGTACGTGTGAGATATAAGGAAATTATGCTGGCAATACACACTATATAAAAAATTTTTCAGTATACAGTGTTCCCTTTCAGCATTAAGTAGAATGTATTGGTTTCAGAACTGCCTATAACATTGCTAGGTTATTTTGAAATGAATGTTGACAGTGTCCTATGTTGCAAGTGAGAAGTAAAACTAAGATATTGCCTTGGAAAATTTGCATTTCTAGCTAGTAAGGTAAGAACTAAATGAGGTGGTTATACAAACCATCTTTTATTCCTCAAATCAAAAATATCTAATTGACTCTTCATTCTGTTGCAGACCAAGATTCAACCTTCAATAATAAAGCAAAAAAAATTAAAATTTTCCTAGAATCTGAAAACTTTAATGTGATGTGGGGTTTCCTGGAATCTCATTGGGCCCTGTATCTTGGTTTGTAAGGAGTTTATATTTTATTCACTGCCTTATCAGAAGTAAATATTCCTGTGATTGCCCTTCCACTTTTAAATATTTATACATATGTTTCTTCTCACTAACTTGGAGTATTTCTATCAGTGACAGCAGTGAGACTACTGACATATGGTTAGAGAACAGACGCCTATTTTTTTAAACTCAAGGTATTATCTGGTCAAATAGTTTTAGTTATAAATGATTTTCAGGGCTCTTACTAACAGCAGATTCCTCTGCCACATCTTCCTGAGAATATACAGTGACATCCACATACCTTATAAGCTCCAGAAGGATGCAGTGCCATAACCCTGGTGCTGTGAATAATGCAGAGGATTTATTGGCTTTCTGTGAATTCCCAGGTGAATTGTAGGCCAGTGACCTGGGAGGAGATCATCACCCTGTCCCTCTCAGTTCCTTTGGAGCAGAAACTCTCAAAAAGACTCTTCCTCTTACGCAATGCTACGTGTGACACCAAGGAAATGCTGAGGGCATTAGATTTCCACTGACTTGCTGACCCATTAAAAAATTATCGTCTATCACAATTCTATTTGTTGCAATGGTTTGTGTGTTTCAAAGAAACCCACAACGAAGCCTGGGGTTTTTTATGTATCCTTCAAATCCCTGTTCTGTGCTTACTGGAGAGCAGAAAGGGCCCTATCTACCCTTGTATCGTGGCAAAGGAGATAATCACATTGTCCTTCCCAGAGACAACAGTGAAGTTATTAATAGCCACGTTTTACAACCCATATTTCTAAAACACCCCCTCCAAAGCAAACCTTCAAGCATGACCTTTAATTCTCCCTATATCAGGAGCAAAAGACCTTTCCAGAAATATTTAGCCTGATGGCACTCATTTTGTATTAGCCCTTGCTCATCCAAGCTTCTTGAATACGTCTGGAGGGTCCTTAAACAAGTTTTTTGACACTATTGATGGAACCTTTCCGACAGCTCATTAGGCGAATTCATGAGCTTTCCCAAACATGCCTAGAGACTCGTGTTCATTCAGAGTTCAGTGCTAGCTAACAGATTGCTGCAGCTCTAATTAAAATGTGAAGTCATTCTAAGCACACAACCTTTGGCAAATCAAATGTACCAACTGATTAAAAAAAAAATTGTTTCAATTGTAAGAGTAGTTTGCCAAAATAGAATATGATGTTTGCTCTTAATGGAAATGAGCAACAAATTTATATCACACAGTAGCTAAAAGCTGAGTGCAAAAAAGGCTGTTTTAGCTAGTGACAGCATATGAAAGAGACTCCTTGTTGTGGTGAAGAGATTATTAAAACACATTTTTAACACAAACTGCCATGATCTCTGGATGGAATTTCTAATGAAGCACATATTTTAGCCTTCTGATAATACTATTGCTGTTAAAAGCATTTCAATGAAATCCCAGAGTAGGGCAATAATTACAATGCTTCACAGGGAAGTGATTTCCAAACCTGAAATTGAGGTCAAAGGCCAACAACATTCCCATTAACACCAAAAATTTCTCTTCATATGATTTCTATATAACCTATAGCCGTACATCTGATATTCACTCTTGGCATGGGGAGTAATTTCACTATATATTAGCTTAAATTGGGATGGCAGTTTTGTAAATGTTTGTTGCCCTAAAGAGGTTGAAAAAAACAAAGTGAATATAAACAGAGTTTTCAGGAAAGGTTTACATACTGTAGAATAGGACAATGTGGTTGTTATTATTGAGACCAAGTTCACTCCTTGAATCCCAAGCTCACTTACATTTCCCAATCACAAATTGTGCGACAGATATGGCAACAATAAATAATTGTGTAGAATTCTGTATGGGTGCTTCACTATTACAAAAATATCAGGAGCATTCACATCAAAATAATAACCTATATAAAATATATAAAGAAACAGGCATAACAGAGGAAAAAAATATGAGCAATCAACAAAAATATTGGAAGATTCTCTTCAGAAGCTCTAGAGAAATACACAAAAACTCACCCATCTCACAGGCTACCTTTAAAAGAGCACGAAGCTAAAATCTGTCTTATACACTGACTTAGCTGTTGAGGAAATACATGCACATGACTGATTCATTCCTGCAAAGTGCAAGTCCTATTAAGAAAGCAGATATATCACTGCAAAATTCCACATTTGTTAGAAAATGTGCAAAAACTATGCCACATATTTTAAAACACCCAACATTTTACTTCTAGCATAAGAATAATTTATAGTTTATGATCTTCCTTCACTGTTTCTCTGCTTCTTTTTGCTTCCTCCAACAACAGAGGAGACTAATGAGACTGGTGCTGTCAGAAAGCAGCAGAATTCAGTCACTTTCTGCACCACTGGCTCCCTCTCTTGAGAACTCAGTGAATTAGGGTCTCATCAGCTCACAAATAGGAGGATGCAGAGGGTGACCACTGATGCATCACCCCAGGCCTGCAGCAGCGTTTATTAGCAGCTGATGTGGGGAACAGTTTTGCCTTATCCCAGCACTAACGAAATCCACAGGATTAGACTTCTGTGTGCCTCATTTGCAAAGCTTCACAGCCCAAGTTCTCTCTCTTATGTGTTAATGAATACAATGTAAAGCACATTTTTCCTTCCAAAAGCTCACGTCACAGCAACTTCCAGATGAGAGCAGCTCTTACCCAGCTAATGCCTGGCACAAACACCAGCTGTTTAGCAGTGCATGCTCAAGTAACTCATGAAATCCACACTCTCTTAGTCTCACATCCAGTGAAGAAGCTGAGAAAGAAATTTTTCCTGATTTAAGGGTTTCACTCTCTCTGAATTGATGGCTTGAAACACACTGATCCTCAGACTTTTAAGCACGTGCTTTAATTTCAGTATCTCACTAAAATAAATCAGCTTCAATGGGACAGAACCGAGGCTGCAGCAAGGAAATCTGCTTTGCTGCTCTACATATCTGAGTGAACAGGGAGAGTTAGTCCTGCAGGAAATGAATGCAACAACATTCAGCAGCATGAGCCCAACACAAACTGCATTTCTCTCTGCACTCCTTTGCTGTCTGACTTGTTAAAACAAGGCCAGCGAGAAGTGACTGTTCTCAGGAAAAAAGTCGTAAATCAAAATTTCTGCATGGAGGACAACAGGTTTGAGAGGCTTCATGACTGCCTCAGCACCTAAATGAGTTACTGGTGGCCTGGGCCAACTCTAGCTATTTGTCAGTGCCTTTCACAGAGATTACCTGCTGTTTGTGTCGTATTGAAAAAGAAAAGAATAAATGCTTTACTTAACAAAAAATATAACTCATTCAATTTCCTGGTCAATAGTGTTAACATTCTCTCGTCCGTCTGCCTTCCCTCCTTTTTAAGGTCTCCCATGAAAATGCAAATCTATGTATATCTGTGTATTCTGGAAATATGCTCCACTGGGCGTTTAAACATCCTGCCTTTGCAGCCCTCAAACTGTGTGACTTGTCAGCATATTCTTTCAGCATTGAACTCAATGATGTTCCTCAGCTCAGCAAATATTTTATTTTTCTCCAGTGCCAGAGAATAGGTGAGCGTAAGAAGAATTCTAAAATATTTTCAGTACAAGCAGCCTTTTAGCTACCCCCTCTTTCCTTGTATTCTTTTACAAGGTTATAAAACCAGGAGACAAAGTCTCCTACTCCTGTAAATAAAAATTTCCACATTTATTTTTCTGAAGATACTTCTAAGGGTCTCATATTGGTTTTTCTGGAATTGTATTTCAATTAATCTTTGTGAACACTAGGGAAAATGAAAGTTAGGTTTGAGAAGTTTGATTTCTTTTCATCCCTGTCCTTCACTTCTTGGGGGCTTTCACACATTCACACAGAATGGAGAGAGGCTACAAGGACAAAATTTCATTCAGGCAGATGCTGATGAGCTGCATGACAATGAAATTGCTGTACCCTCCCTGCACATCTCTCGAAGGCCCTTCTTGCACTGCTCTTACATAACCCATGTCTTTCTTTTCTGAAATATTTTCCCTGGATTCTGCTTCTGGTGAACCACAGGGGTGGGAGGGCAGTAAGGACTCTGATTCAGATTTGTTTTACCTACCATTGGAAAAAATTCTCCGTTACTATCAAAAAGGCTTTGTTCAGATCTCAGGTGTGTAAGACAAGAGGGAAAGAGAATTACAGTGCATGTCACTGTGAATGAGTATTCAGTTCTGGGAGGAACTGGATGGATTGGAGGGAAAGGTTGGATAATATACAGAAGGACCATGTTTAACTACAGTTCATGACTGCTGCCAGGGGCCCAACTGAGGACTTGGATTCCTCATGCATTCAAAGCATTTGCGACCACAGTCCTTCCTGAAGCTATTTCATCCCAAATTCAGAGGAAGCAGAGTTCCCTAGGATTTCTGCTCCTGTGCCTTTGTAAGCCTCAAAGCTCGGTCCATGGTGCCAGTGACTGAACCCTGGCTGTGGCACCAGACCCATAAATATTTGCAGGTTCACCAGATTGGACAGGCCCTTTCTAACCCCTTCACTTGGAACTGGGAGGACTGATGAAAATACTGCCTGTCCTCCAGAGCCTCTGCTCTTCAGAGCCCTCCCTAGACATGCCTAACCTTTCTTTAGGGTGAGAAACCTTTCTGGGGCAGGGAATCCGATAAACTACATCTAATAGAGTACGTGACCCTTAGAGCTGCAAATGCTCTCCTTCCCTTTCCTCCTTTCTTTTATTTTTAAAAAGTTCACAGGAACATTTATTCCAGCCTCTGAACATAATCACCAAGTTTCATAAAGAACAAGATTCCCACAAGGCCTCATAAAAGTTATTCTCGGTATTACAGTTCTACTTCAAAAGGGAAAAAAAAGCCATTTTACAATAACCTTGCTGTCACAGAGTGCTTACAGCCAGGGTGTTCACTGGGAATAATCCATAATAAAAAGGAACCCTTTGGGACTGTCAGTCCAATTGCCACATATAAAACAAAGCAGAAAATAAAGTGTTGGATGTTTGGCTGTACCTCCAGCTACCGACACCTGCAGTGTCAAAAATAAGGGAAGGAATAAAAAGATAGGCTAATTAGACAGCAGTATCTGAAGTGCTGCCCTTAGTGGCTTTTATTTGCATTATATCACATCTTTTAGTTCCAATTTCTTCTTTCTTTTTTTGTGGTTTTTCTGGGTTTGTGGGCTTTTTTGTTTGTTTGCTGGGGGTTTTTTTGTCTCAAGCTATCATTACTTCCAACGCACTCTCAACAACTTTGCACTAACACAGATCCTTTGCAATCCATGTGACTGGAATTTGGCATGTGCAAATGCTGGGGAGGTGTGGGGAGCAGGGGAGAGGGACCTTAAACACTGAAGTGAAGGAGTTCAAATTAACCCCCGCAGTAATAAGTCTCTCAAATTTTATGGCTGTTGCATCCCTGAAGAGAAATACCATTTTACTTCAATTTTGTGCTTTTTTGAATTAGGTACATATGCAAAGACATGGGTGACTACGACATGAATCTCCAAAAGCCGAATCCGTCAAGGATACAAAGGAAAAATCCATAAAGCAATAATAATTTTTTTTCACATCAGCTGGCAGCTTCATCTTAGGTCCACTTTATTCTGACACTGAATTTTGCTACTAAAACTGGTTGTTTTTATTAACTATATAATGGGAAGCTCCTCTCCTCTCCCCAGGTATCTGCCCTGTCCCCTGTGAACCTTTGTCTTGCCCTCTTCCACCTTCCCTGTGAGCACATCGAGAGTGAGCAGCTATTGTGGCATCTGGCTAAACCACATTCCATTAATTATCACAAACTCTTCCCAGCGCTAAATGCATTTTGTGCACACATTCAGAAACCTCTGTGCTCTAGGAACTTCTCCGCAAGCGCCTGATCTGTAGAGGATCAATCTGATGCCAGCATCAGTTAATCTTCCTCGAGTTGCTTTAAATATCTCTGCTGGTCTCACCCTCATTTTGACACAGGTCAGCTCAAAGCTGACACCTGACAGTTGCTGTACCAAGTAGAAAAAAGGAATTCACCAGTATTCCCTACACTTATTTTCTGGGCTCTTGCTGGAGCGGGACTGACTTAACACCTATTTCAAACAGAAGCTTCTTTGGAATCATTTGGAAAACATTTCGAACCTTTCAACAAAGCAAATGCAGGGCAGACTCACTACTGCTTAAATCAGAGGGAGGATGATTGAATTTTTGTTCTTCTCTGGGGGAAGAGAATCCAGATCAGGATGCAGAAAGAAGCAAGATGGAACAGCTCTTGTTGTTTTATTATCCTTGGGTCTATCTACTTACTTCCACTAATGATACACTACTAAAATTTGAAAATTATATTACAAAAATTCTAATTCTTGTTCCAATTCTGAATCTTTTTATACCTCAATCATCTATTAGAAATAGCTGGGCAAACCTTGACTAAATGGAAAATAACCATGTGAAATAATGATTTCCAGAAGTATAGAAATTCCTCAAGCACTATGTCATTTAATCTTCAGGATAAAAATTACCTTTATTTCCATATTGCAAGATGATGTAGTAGAATGCATATTTCCACGAGCATTATGCTTTAAAAAGAAATTAAGTACATTGATGAATATGCTTTTCATTCTTTTTAATGATCAGATTATCACACACACAAGCAGCTCCAGAGTCTGAACGACAATGTAATAATTCATCCATGGCACTGTCAATGACACTTGGCTTTTGGCCTCATGCTTAGACCATGTTAGCTATAAATTAGTATTTTATAATTCATGCCTTGTTGCTTAAGAAAGAAATTATTAGAGCATAATAACTGTAAAATTGTATTAAATACTGGTTTTATTCACTCAGTCAAGTATTTTCAGCACCCTTCCAATTAATGCTTGAATCAAAAAATGAAGAAAAGGGATAACATGTACTTGAGAATTTTTGATAACCACTACCATTGGCTTCTTTAGAGACCACAGAACCATGCAACAGAGAGAAATATGAGACAGGATTTATTGCAGTTCTATAGAAAAAAAAATCACTGCCAATAATAGACATTTCTAGCACTGAATAAACATCAGCTGAAAGATGATATTTAACAGTCTGTTACAGCTTTCTATAGAAAGACTTTCCCACTGCTTGAGAAATTAAGACTGTCAGAAAACTGTTAACTTCACAATATGTCTGACCATAGCACGTAAGAAAACAAAAAATCAAACTTTCTGTGAAAACATTTACATTAGAGCAGCCTTGTAAAGTAACTTGGGTTGCTTAGTTTGAGTAAACTACTCCAAATCATTACCAGCAGTGATTCATACCTGCAGGACGTCCTGTCCCGCTGGGACAAATCTGCCATTTGGAAAATTTCTGCTCTAGAAACAACTTTCCACAGACAAATGTGGAGTGACTAAATGTGAGCAGAAAGAGCTTACAATCTGTACAGATAGACAAGGAACAAGAAATTACACCTGAACCCGTTTTTTTATGGATATGCCTACAAAAGTAATGCTCTGACACTCCTGTTTGGGTGTGAGGGTGACCTGAAAGTAGCTTTCTGCAAGTACCTGGTCATTATTCAAATACCCTTTGGTTAAGGAGTACAGAATAACAGTGGAGGAACTTTTCCAGACACTTATGAGCAGACTGTTCTGCTCTTCTTGGCCTCTCACTCCTGGAATCCAGCACAAGAGACTAGCAGATTGCCTTCAAACTTCTACACTTCAGTGAATTTTTCCTCTTGGAAGACATCATGCTGCTTATGGATTTTTTGTTTTTCATAGCCTGCCACTGTTCTCTTCTCTTTCAGCAGGATGCCAAAAAGTTTAACATTATTTCAAGCTGTCTGACTCTTTCTTCCTCAATTATATTATCAAATTATTGCAGCTATCAGCAAAGAAACTGTGAAATTAAAATAACTCGGTTGTCCTGGACACAATGTTTTCAGAAGACAGTTAGTTTGCAGCAGTACCTCTACGATATTTTGCACATCTGCCCAGGAAATCTTGCGACTGCAGATGACAGTGACATAGCAAACCCGAGAATTCATTAAGATCAGAACGAAAATGAAGAGGAAAACACAGCAGATGCAAACAAACAGCAATCATTTGTCCAGGGTTTGACAAAGTCCTCTTGCTCTGCAGCCACATTCACATGATTTAGCAATGCAGCTGAACTCTCAGGTGTAGGTTCTGTAGAACAAGGCACCATCCTTTCCATTCAGAGAGATTAATAAACATCCTTCTCCAAAGCTGAACTAGAATAAATCCTAAGCAAAATTAAGTGATTCTGTATGTTGTGTTGGTTAGGTGGCAAAGGAGAATTTAAAGTCTGAATTAGTAAGTTATTTACCAGAAAATCAGAATTTAGCAACAATGAAATAAAGACCAGAAGCACACAGTACAGATAAAAGGAGTAGAACCATCCTTCTGTGTGTGGGGCTGATTGCAAACGTGTCCTAACAAATTCAAAAATACATCATATTTCATTCCAAACTTTTTACAGGTTTGATTACACCCCTACAGATGTTCATCTTTATTCCTTACAGTGTTGATATATTATCAACCAAAAGGCATAGAAAACTATAAACCCATTTTTTAAAACTTTTCCAATTACCACTTAAGCAAAAGAAATCTCCCCCCAAAAACTCCAAACCAAACAGAATAAAACAGGCAACCCCACCCCATATAAAACAGAACAACCCCCACCCCAAAAACAAACGAACAAACAACAACAAATCAAAAATAACTCCATAAATTTTGACAGTGGAGAATACAAAAGGTCTTCTCTTAAAACAATGATGTATTTTTTTCTTGGAGAATTTGATGAAAGCTCTTTAAATAAAATTTTCTTTCAAGCTAGATTAAAGGATTTAGGTAGGAGATATCCACATAGGAGATAATGCAGTCCTATAATTAAGGCAACTAGACTCATGGCATTTTTTCATGTCTCAGATGATGATATGCCAAATAAATTCTGTTATTCCAGCATCACTTACTCTGCAGAACATCATGGTTTCACTAATCATGCTGAAGTGCAGCAATTATTTTTGAAATGTCTCCTGTGCAGTAAAATTGTTTTTTATTTTACATTGCTATTTTCTTCTCTTACCCTTAAACTATTTCCTATTTTCATACTTGGAGCTTTTGCCTTCATTTTCATAGCCTTTGCTCACAACTGCAAAGCAGCCTCATCATTTCCCCCGTTCCAGCTCTGACACTGAGCGATCATTTGTGTCCCAGCACATTGAGTTTATTTACACAGAATTGTACTATATCAAGCTTTCCATTATCCTAAAACAGTGATCTCAACAGAAGCACACACATTGATAATGATGACATCCAGAGGGTTTCCCCCTATTTCACAGCACAAACTTCCTTTCTTCAGCTTCCTGCAGCCATTCAGGGCAATATCAAGGGTTCTGCCTCACTCATCAGTAGTGTCTTGATTCCTCTTCCCATCAAAGCATGAAAGAAAATTCCGCCTGTGCAACCTATCACCATGAGGTGCTGGAAGCTGACTCCTAAGTGATCATGTTCGAATATGAATATGAGAATTATCAGAGGATCCTCAGGAAATGATTGCATTATAAACAAGGAGATCAGAGTCCTGCATCTGCAGCAGGACCACTGACGTTGCTAAGGGTCTCCCTTCACTTTTTTGCTCTGTTCATTCAATTCACGGAGCATATGATGAGAAATGACTCACAAAACTACTTTGGGGAAATTGGAAGCCTGAATTGAATGGCACTTCCACATCCATAGAGATCAAGTGCTGCTCTGGCTGCAGAGGGTTGTGCTCGTTGTGTAGAAAAATAACAGGCAGCAAGGGCTTGGAATTGGAAAGGGCACGAGGAGATCCCAGCTCCGGAGTTTGCAGATCAAGGTCACTGTGGCACAGCCAAGAGTAGGGTAATGGAAAACATGTAAAAACTTGAGTTCAACTCAATTGGACTATAGGTCTTCTCAGGGTTGATCTCTCCCACTACATCTACTCCCTCTGGACTGTCTGGATTCAGAGACATGGAGAACTTTTAGAATTTTGTAATTTTAAAGGACTTCGAATTATCATATCATCACTAACCTCCCCACCACCAGCCTCACCAAAGCAATCTGATTACAGCAAAAACACTCCAATTATCCATGGAAGAGAGAATCACATCACAAGAGCATCACATGACAAAAGCATCAAGAGTATTCAAGTCTCAATGCCATTTTAAAATTACCTGCCCCTCTGAAGCCTTAAAATGCCTGTAGTGGAGTGAAGGAAAAAAACCAAAAAACCCCACAACTCTCTGTCACTGTATGCTCACTGAAACTCAGTGCACCTCCTGAACACTGAACCAGCAATCATATTTTTATTATGTAATGAAATCTTTGCATATATATATATATCTCATTATAATTTCTGACTATTAACTGAATTAGTTTAGTAACATTTTCAAGAATTTTTCAAACACCAGGGGCTGTCCCTCCTTTACACAAGAACTAAACACAGTCACAGTTTCTGTGTGGAACAGGAATCTTTGGTGTATGTTTTACACTGAGGTGCAGCAAATGAGATGATAATCAGAGCAATATCACCTCTCTAAATGCATTCACAGTTTACTATTTGGTGATTTACTGTATCATTCTTCCTTTCAGTGTCTTGTGCTTTCCAAATAACACATAATCTGACAATTACAGGAATTGCATCCAAGCCCCTTTTCCCTTTCTAAAACTTACCAGGCATAAGGATTGCAATTTAAAAAATAATTTAATTTATGCAGATATTAAAGTGCAAATATGCTTCTTAATCTAAAAACATGTGAAAAAATACAAATCTGACAAATCAAAAGTCAATAACAAAATAACGACTGGCCATTGATGTAGAGAGTGTGAGGATGTAATGTTTGTTTGATGTTCCTCAGGTAAAGATGCATGTAACAATAACCAAAAGGCCAAAAATTACTTAAAAATATTAAACGTATTTTTGAAAGTGTGTTGAAAAGGGAAGTAATCCTCATTGTACTCTCTTTTTCTAGTGCATCACAATTCTCTCCTCCTCTGATAATTCCATTGCCTTCTTTTAAAATAAATTAATACGTTGTCAAAGAAACTAAAATTCACCATTGCAGATTGAAGTTAGTTATACAAGACTTTTTGCAGTATTATATTTATGTCATTATTCCCAAAATCATTGACCCAGGAACTCTCTGCTCCCCCTTTTTTCTTTTTTTTTTTTTTTTTTTTCCGGCTTATCTACATTCCAGAGTGCAGATTAAGCCAAGCTCTCTGTCTTCTGTGACCGAAGTGCAATAAAAAGCAACAACTGAATTTGAAATATTTATTAGAAGTATAGAGAACGAGAAGAGAAAAGCAACCAAGGGAAAAGAAGCAGCAAAAGAGCATTGGACAAGGTTACTTAAACTGCCAATTAATGTTCAAAAATAACCTCAGCAATAAGCACAAACATGACAGGCCTGACAAAGAGTAAGGCTGCAGCGTTAATGAATACTCGATGCCAAGTGCAGCACCCAGAAAGGAGCTTTTTTCCCAAGGATTTCCTATATGGAGCTATGCATTTTTCCTCACTTTTCCTGAACAGACGCTAAACATCCCAAGCAAAGGCTCAAAGTCCAAAGGAGGCACTGATTTTGGGTGGGTGGCCAGGGCAGTGGGAACAGGGCAGACAAAGCAGAGCATCCTCCTGGCTGCCAGAGCTGACAGGAGATTCTCTGCAGCCTCAAGTTCACAACTCTGCCCTTCTCTGCTGTGTCCCCTTGGCCCTCGTGCCCCTCCAATATCTGCTCTGTTTAGATGTGAAGTTCTTTTTGTAGGATTTTACAAACGTGCAACAATAAAAATCTCCCAGCCCAACAGGGCCTATGGGAATCAAGGTAGAAAATTCTGGAAAAAAATGCAGACCCATCAAGGCTTTTGTGGGACAGTTTCTTTGGCACTGTTGTGTGGAACTGCTCCAGAATGGCTCGTGCATCGCGGGGTTTGCACACCCCACGCTCCTCTCCAGCTGGGATGGGAAGGAGCCACTGCCTCCAGCAACAAACTTTTACACAGGCAACTTTAGACCCAACGATTGTCTTAATTGTCTGCCTGATTAATTACATGCTTTCCCCCCCACCAGCATCGTGTGTTTGAACACTGGGCTGAATTGTGACTTTAGCTAATGAGCCATAAATACTGTCTTTTATAATATATCAGTTTCCGCCTCTGGGCTTCTGTTACCTGATGCAAACTTGTCCTATTATTATTTCTGTGAAGTCCTTCACAGTTGATAGTGCACTCTCAACAACATTTCACTGACTGTCTCCTACTTTAAATAGCTATCTTAACAGCCTTAGCAGTCTTATTCATAATTTAAATTCAATTTTTAAAGAATTTCAATTACCACTGTGTTGAAATATTTTCTATACAAAAAGACTAAATACTTAATAAGCAAAATGACCTAATTATAAAATAGTTGTGCCTCATTTTAAAAAAGTAACAAGTGATTTCAGATCTCTGCATTAACTTTTAAAAAGAAACTTAATGTTTCCCAAGTTCTTTTTCACCTAAAGATACAGCAAGAATTTCAAAAAGTTCAGACTTGTCTCTCTTTGAAATCAATACAGGAAAAATCTTGCCCTAGGGCTCCAAAGTCACTTTTGAAAATGTGACAGAATTGATAAGAATATAAATCGCTTCTTAAAGAGCTTGAAGCTGTTGAGGGATATGGAGTTGCAATTAAAGACAAAGAGGTTAATGACAAGTTTTATCTATGAGTTTGTTGCTTGGCAAACAGAAAATTTCTTGGTTAAGGATCTCTCTAAAAGCACGCAAGTAAATGGATGGAGGTGATGGGAGCAAATGAGGAGCACGATTTCATCTGAAAGACAATTTCATGCACAGGAGCCTCTCTCTCACTCAGAAAGACACAACTGAATCCCTTTGATCTGCTACCCCTTTCATAGTGGAGTTCGGACAATAATTCTTATTTTTGCTTTTCACATATATAACACTTCCAAGAGGTTTATGGAGGAGAGAAAAGTGCTTTATATAATGCTAGAAAAGCTGTGGGTCCTCAAAAGATGCTCCCCTTTGCTTTCTGTCCAGATGAAAAGAATTTTCTAATTTTCAGGAAGGAATGGAAGCTTTCTATAGTTACAGGTCCTTGAAACTTTGCTCTGAGGGAAATTTACAACTGGTAAATATCCATTATGTGGCATATATTAAAAATTATAATTGATATATTAGATATATTAAGAATATTAAATACTGTGTTTGTAGCTTATGGATAAGAAAACACTTTTTTTTCCTCCCCCTGGGCTCACTCTTATAAGAAGTTGTATTAGGAATTAAATGCAAAGCCATTTCCACATTTTTGTGACACTCCTGAATCATTCCAAGACCGGTCCATTCTAACAGCACAATTGTGCAATGCACTGAGGTGTGTAAATAGAGAGCCCCACCAGGCAATTACACCCTAATGTTTTTTGGATACTTTGTGAATAAAAATGAGTGTTAAATATGCATCTTTCAATTTTAAAAGATTATGTTTGTAAAATGTAACATATCTAAACTTGAAATTATGTCCTGTATAAAGCTATCCCATTATACTTTTTTTACTCTCCATTATCCCTTACAAAAAGGCACAGCAGCACTGTCTCCTGACATCTTATCCAACTATAGTCCACGTAATTGGTGTGGCAGAATGAGTCCAACACTTACAGTCACTCATGTTCCACGTTCAAGAACGAACTTTTAATTAGTTGAGAAGGGTGAACATTCCCTTTGTCTTTGTGTAAATCAAAATTTTCATAAACTAAAGTTTATTCTTTCTCTTCCACAGAAAAAAAAAATTAAAAAATATTTTGAAAGGAGTAATTTAATTTTATAAAAGACAACAGAATGATACTGAAATATATTATTTGATCTAATATCACAAAGTCTCATATTGCAGTAAAGGCTGGTGTCCAGTTTTAGAAAATAACATTATAAAAAAAGGGAAAGGGTCAATCTTGATGGTTGGACTTACGAGGAGAGTTCTGTCTTCTCTCCCTATGTGTTCCTAAAACTCTACATTTCTAGCAACCATCCATTATGCTTCTCAGGGAAAACATTCCTAAACGGGATGGACAGGCTCATTGTACATACAAACACCAAGTCCGTGCCATTGGTCTCACCATATTAATATTTATTTGCACTCCATCTTATTTGCAGCAGGTAAAGTTGAAAGAAGAACTGGTGTGGAGACCATGACAACAAGTATTTAATCTAATTGTTTTTTCTGAGTATGCAAAGTTAGGCAAAAGTCTCGGTGTTGCGCATAGAACAATAATAACACAAATTGGCTGCTCCAAGTTTCAAGAATTTAAAAAAAAAAAAATTAAAATAGAGGAGATCCATCCAAAAAATATGAGTTTTAGGCAATTCAATTTCAATCCTCACTCTTAGACCTGTATTTTTTACATCCTGGTTAACAAATCCCCTCACATTTTCTGGCTCCTGAATACTCCTCTTACCACTCATGACATCCATGACTATTTCACATAAATTTGATACACAACTTATATTTTGCATATAACAGACAAGGCAAACCTGTAATTTTGACTACTGCTACACTGGAAATGAACAGCATGGCACTAGTGGGGAAAAATGAAATCTCTAATGGACTACAGAGGGATAACTGGTTATTCAAAAAACTTTCTGCTCATTTTTCAGAGAGAAAGTGGGTGAATGTGAAGGGCTCTACCTCCAGGAAGAATAAGTTCAACAAACTGCAGGTAAATAACGACACATTGAGAGCCAAGACTACAATTTTCAGAAGCATATTAAACCAAGAGCAAAAGGGAAATATACCCTGTATTTACATCTCCCGTGCTGTAGGTTGGATCTGCACTCCTGCTACACAGAACATAAGTGAATTGATCTTTAAAAGTACACAGACATTAAAAGTAATGCCAGAGTATGTTTCCATGGACAGTCACTTTCCCATCTGGAAAAGAGAAGGAAACCTCTGCATATGAAATTTAAAATGCCCTTAGTGATGTGTCACTTAAGACAACTGCACCACTTACCAGCTTGCAAGTGCTGCTTACCCTTTAAGTAGAATATGAAATTAAAAATTTAAATATCAGCATTTACATGAAAAATGCTTTAGCCTACCATACTATTATTTCAACAAGAATTCAGATATTCATTCTCTCCCTCTCTTAGCAAACACACCCTTAAATTTTTGGTGTTCTCAATATTTTAGAGGTCTGTATGTCACTACTTATGCATTCAAAACTGTCAGTGAGGTTGTAAAACAGGCTGCAGTACCTCATCAGTCCTCCAGTGCTTCTACAGATGGGATCCACAGCAGAATGTACAGAAAAGGAGAAAATAATGACACAACAATTTCTGCCATGGGGGCATTTCACCAGATCTGCAACATTTCTGTTTCAATAAAACATATTGATTGCTGGGTACAAATGTAAGAAAGACACTCTAAAAGATAAAACATACCCTAGATGGGTGAAAGCAAAGTTCAGGTTCCTTGTGTATAATGACTTAGAATCATGTGGATTATTTACCCTACTGTATCTCAGCCAAAATATCATATTCCAGATCTTTCTGAGTTAACACTTAAATCCGAGTCTCTCACATGCCAGGACCCACACCTTTCTTCAGCCAGGCACCACTTGCACAGCAAAACATTCAGTTTTTCTCTAGTTTTATCTAACGAAAACAAAACTGCAAAGTTCCAGAATATAGAGTAAAGCAGAATAACTCAGCTTTCTCAGGAAGGTCCCATCCCAACACAATCAGCTGAAAATACAAAAGCTGAAGAGATGCACCAGATGAACGGTGTTGATTCTTAGCACAGATAGTTCAGGAGAAGCAAAGGCCTTTGTTGGGTCAGTTTATAGCACTCAAAGCATGTGGGGAAAGTGGCAAGATGTGTATTCACAGTCAAGTATAACTCAAAAAAAATAAAGAAAATTAATACAGAAATGTATTAAAGATGATGAAGTGTGATGTCCGATCTCTCTACTTCAATTTAAATAGTTGCTAATCACAAAAGAGTCCTTCACAATGCTTGGGACAATTTTTCTTCTAAAATATTACTGCTAAACCTGGAAATATTATCATTATTCTTCCAGCAGCTCAGGCGATGTTGTGCTGTTGCATTTTTTCACCAGCGAAAGACAAAATGCAGTGAGGGAAGAGATGTTTCCACCACTTTTTCTTCTCAGGGGCCTTTCTGAGCTGCAATAAACAGACATTTTTCAAGCAATTACACTGCACAGGTACTCCAGAGTCAATTCAGAGCAAGAACCTTTCACCTATGAACACACATACGAGCATTACTTTTAAATCTGTTCCCAGAGTAATGAGGTTAAAATTCATGCATGAATTCTGCCTTCCAGACTACATACCAGTCTTGAAAACTTTAGAGAACACCGCAAAGCCAAAGAGGTTCTCCCCAAATTATGTTGCCTTTGAAAGCCATTGTGCTGAAAATAAACAGTGATTACATGTAGTTTTAAAAGATGCCTTGAACTCTGCTGAGTCAGTATTGGCTGCACACAAATTGTCCTTGAGGATTTTGATTGTTCTCTAAAGTATCTCTGGGACTCTTAGGAACACTGCGCGCTCTCCCTGCTACCATTAAGAGAAATGATGCATTGCGTACTGGATGAGAAATGCAGAAAAACTGGCTGGGCTTGGAGGGGGAGATACTTGCACAAGCCTGGAAAATTGAGCAATTTTGAAAATCCATAGTAACAAACCGTTTGCCTAAATCGAGCAACAGAGAATGCATCTGAATTGAAGACCCACACAGAGATAAAAATCCCTTCTGCATATAGGAAACAAAGAAAAGAATCCCATAAGACAACTCACGACAAAGTTCTTTGTGCTCTTTGCTCCTCAAAAGTAAAAACTGTACGAAAAATTTAAAATCACTGTAAATACTGTCTGGATTTTTTTTAAAGAAAATAAACACAATAAAGATACAGCTAAAGCTTAAATCCAAACAGTCAACATTTTACTAAGGTTCACAGAGAATCCATTTGTAACAAGTGACAGATTCAGACATTGAAAACAAATTGGGATTTGATTAAAAAAACACATGCTCAGAATTAGACTTACTTTTAAGTTACTTGTGAAGATGTTTTGAGGATGGATCCCTTCACTTGCACCCGTGTTTAAAATGTATTGTCACCTGCTATCAGATCACAGATAGATTTCAGTAACTGTAATTTCTCCAGTAATGCAATTTCCTTGTTCCTGAATGTAACTGTATGATTTGAAAATAATTCAAGTGCCTTGTAAAGCTCACCTTGAGGGTTTAAATGGGATGAACATTAATAAAATGAATAAAATGGGTTGTACATGTACAGTGGGGTGCTTATAATACATGTATCTAAACTTCTAAAATATATCAGTCATTAGGACAGAATTGATGATGACTAGACCACTGTGCTAAAAAAAAGAAAAAAAAATGAGGAAAAGAAAAATGAAGCAGTGAAAAATATTTGGATAAATTAAATGCATCCAAGTTGACAGGACCTGATTCAGTTCACCCAGGGGTACACAGGAAACCAGCCAATACAATCTCTGAGTCATTAAAGCTTATTTTCAAGAATTTGTGGAAGATATAAAGGGAAGTTTCTAAAGGACTGGTGAAGGGCAAGCTTCATGGGTATTTCCAAAATGAGGAAAAGGGCCTGGAAAAATTACAGATCAGCCAGTCTAACTTCAATGTTCAGAGAGAAACTAGAACAAATCACTTAAGAGTCAATTTAAAAGTTCCTACAGGATAGTAAACGTGATAAAAAGCAGCTAACATGGATCTGTCAAGAACAAATCTCATCAAAACCATCCAATTTCCTTTCATGACAGGATAATGGGTCTGGCAGATAAGGGGGAGGCATTAGAGACAATCTGTCTTGACTTCAGTATTGCATTTGGTGCTGTCCCTCGGGACACTCTCCTGAGTAAACTGGGAAATTTGGGGTTGATGAAGACAAAAGATGGGCACAAAACTTCATATGTGTGCAGCAACTAGCAGTTTGCTGTCAACCAGAAAAGCCTTTTAAGCGGAGTTCTAGATGAGTCTATCCTGGGCCCATTTCTACACATATTTTCAATTAGTACTTCAGTGTTAGGCTGGAGTAAATTCAACGTTCACTCACACAAACCAAGAGACTACATATAATGGATTAACTGGATAGAGTCCAAAGTAGATTTAAAAAAAAAAAAATCAGTTGTAATTTCACCAACTACTACAGATAGGAATATGCCCAAAACATTATTTTGCAGCAAAATACTAGTGTAGAATAATTTCCCACAGCCTTTGAAGAATGCAGGGCTGCTCTGGGGACACCAGGTACTGCTTTATGCCTTCAGGCAGAAGCCTGCATAATCTTTGTACTTTTTCTTACATGTTCATATTAAATTACCCAATTTTGTTTAAAGTTTATTAAATGCTTCCACTATCCTGAAATAGTAGCACACAAAATGGAGAGGGAGAACAGCTTCTTTTATTTTAGAACCCTTTATAATAACTTTTTTCTCCTTCATTATCTTTTTCAGCAATGCCCTAGATTGATATGTAGTTAGATCTTTCGGAGCTGTAATTTTTTTTAAGTCGTGGTTGTTCCATACCGAATGATAAAGCTAATAGTTTTAAACACAACAAAAGGAAAAACTAGAATAAATCAATCTATATGTTGTTATTTATACAATCAGCCTGTATTGACATAGCCTAAACTTCCTTCCTATCAAAGTGAATCCAGTCTATCCAGTAATTTTTGCATTAGGTGCTCACAGGTTAAATTATAGAAAACATTCATGCTTCATAGATGCTCAGCTAAACCAAATTGATATTGTAATGAGAAATACATTTATCAAGACTGTCTTGATAAATTAAGCTACTAAACTACACTGAGTCTCAATAAGCATCATAAGCTGATTTCTCAAAAAAAAGAATTTGCAAGAACTCTGCCTTTTACCCCAACTCATTACAAAAATTCAGTGAGTCACTTCAGCTTTCATTCTATTTAAAAAACAAATGATAATTCTTCCTTCATTTACCCCCTGTGCTGAATAATTAGTTAATCTCTGTGCAATTATTTCAAATTGTATAAACGTGCTCAATATTGTTATTAGCATAACCCAAGACTCGGTAAGACACAGAATGTATACTGGATATTTTTTATATCATATCAAGTTATTATGCCTTGCAGTAAACAAAAAATAGTTGGTTTAAAGTAAGATGGAAAAGGGAAGGAGAAGCTGAATTAAGTTCTAAAAAAAGGAAACCGCAGAGGATCTAAACAGAGAAACAGAGACATCAACACAGAACTGACAGACTGTCACGGCAGAGGGGAAAAGTAGGCATGACCCAGTGAGCAAGACAACCACACCTCCAAGCCAAAGCCAGCTCATCTGGAAACCAAGCAAACCTAGAACAGTGTTCAGAGTGATCCCAGTCACTCACTGAAATAGGGAATACCTAAATCCACAAGCTTAAGCTGTTTGTAGCAAGTAAGAAACTTAATAAAATTTGGAATTTGCAGAACTGCAGAAATTCCTCTGGAGCTGCTGCAGAGGGCATGACGAGGGCATTGAGTATAAAACATTAAAGCAAAATCCCATGCACCACAATGTATGGGTGAAGCAAACATCCTATTTCTGCATCTAACATCGCTCTTTATATGGCTCTGCAGGTCACTGCCGTGGCCATTCTTTACTTTGCACTGCCAAAGATGAACGGAAAGACAGGGAGAGAGATAAAAGCAAATTAAACATAAAATATTTCTGAAAGTGGAAAATGCTACAGATTTGGGTGCAACTTTAGTATCTCTATCCTTTAAAACCTTGAGCCAAAAATGCTGTTACTGGAGTGCATTGGAGAGTGAATGGTGACAGGTAAATTCCACGTGCACTCCCCAGGTTTGTTGTCATGGATTGTCTTTTCCTGCAATGACACTTGTAAACCTGGGTCCCTTGCATTCAGGCAGCTAGGGAACATATTTTTTGATTTACAGTGGCATGGTAATGTGTTCTGCTACAAAGTCTTATGGCCCCAGATATAGCAAGGAAGCATCCTGCTGACCGAATTTAAAAGATCAGTAATTGTTCAGCCAGCCATGGGATGAAGAATGGTCAATCACCAGAGGAGGATAGGGAATTGGAGATTGCATTGCACTACAGCAAATTAGTTTTTTAACCATTAGTGAAAACTTCCTGATTAGCATTGCCAAAGGTGTTTTTTTTCATTTTGCAATCAATAAAATGTTAGCACTTGCTGTCTTTTTTACTACCTTAAGTAAGCTTGTTTTATGGTATTTGCTAATAATAAACAAAATTTCTATAGAGAAATTTTTGTAGATTTTTCAGTGCATGAGTCATCAAGTCTGACAACTTGTGTAGGGAGAATCAGTATCGGTAGAGTTAAAAAATCCTGTTCTCCAGGGCCATGCAGGAGTGACAGCAGCAGAGATTTAGAAAAAAATCAGCTGAAATGGCCTCTGGGTGACCCAAGAATATATCAACCATAATTTAGCTTACCCAGCTATATGGGCACTACATTCACCTCAGGCCAGGGCTCCAAAAGACCTCAGCAGGCCAAGATAATGAGAGTTTAAACAGATTTGGGTTTTGAACGTCCATGGGGAGTCTATCAGGGCTTGTTTCCAGGGGTTCTGCACTCCTGCTTTTCCTTCCTCTGGTGGCTTTGCGCTTTCCACCTCCTCATCCCATGAGGAGGACTTGAACAGAACTATAATCTGAGCTGTTCACCTGTTGCTCATTGCACTTCATGCAAAGGACGAATCTTCATGAAGAGGAAAATCTGTATTCAAAGGTATAAATTAGCACAGTCTACAGGTGTAAATTATATTTCTTTTGTCCTCACAGTGTAAGTTACGCACCCAAATCTCAACCTATCCTCTCTGCAGCACCCACCAAAACAGAAAAACAAATGGCTTTTTTCTTGCTACCTGGTTAGTCACTGAAAGCACTTTTCACTCACTTCTGCTAACCTGAGGTGTTTTTTTAGGGTGAGGTTACCATGACCATAACTCTCTCCAAAGCCCATTTCATCTCATTTCTAACTAGTTCCTGGGCTAAACAACCAGACTTCAGAAAGTAGCCTCCATGAACAAAACCCTAATCCTTTCCTACATCAAAAAACCTGTGAGGTTTCATTTCCTTACCGCAGGCCTGTCTAGGAAGGCACTCCAGCAGTCCTGGAGTTAATAGGATGGGTTAACGTGTTCCTACTCACAGGCTGAGCATCACTGACTGAGTCACTGCAGCTAAAAAGGGACACTGATTCATGCCAGAGTCACTCTGTGCTCAGGAGAAAAGAGAAAACAGGTGAGAAAACTTTTTCTCTCACTTTGCTCAAGGATTTAACACGGGAGAAGCTCAGTTCTACCAGCTCTGCTGTGTTTCTATCTCAGTACATCTGCTGGATATCGAGTTGTATCAGTGAAATATAAAACTACAACGCAAGTAAGATTAAAAAAATGCTATTCTATAGTGCAAAAAGTTTCATGTGTTTAGGTACTAGCTCCTCTACCTACACACCAACAATATATCAAGTTCCAATTATCTCTGTATTCACTTTCCAAGAAAATTAAACATTTGGTGTCTTGTTGTTCTTGCTGTTGTTCTGTAATAAACTGCACACATCTAAGTGTTACTTATACGTGCAGCAGAGCTCTGCTCCCCTAAGAGTTAATTTTCTGTCTGTGAAAACCTGCTGGTATTTAACAAAGTACCAGCTCTTAATCAACCTTCAAGTGTAAAGGCTAGCTGGGGTATGAAAACAAATTCACTGCTAAGTTCATCAACACATCAATGTTTCTACAGATAAATATCTGTATACCAAAACAGTGCAATATTTGTCTCTATAAATGAAAAAGATTAAATGACACAGCAATAACTTGGTAATTAATCATTTTACCCTCTTTGACATGAAGAACACTTAAGTGAAAAAAATTGCCAGGAGGGTTTCAGTAAACACCAACGGATTTGAATAGAGAGACTCTTCCATATTTTAGGACTGTCTTGGTAATTAATATAGAAGAACAGGGATCTGGATAATTTTTGCCTTGCTATATTTTTTTAACCATAGAATACTAACCATAATTTACAGACATAAAACATTTGCCTTCAATTTTTACATGAAGTGGATTAGAAGGACAGAAAATTAGGACAGAAAATACCTGAAGAAAACTTCTCCATCAATTTATGTTATCTTCGAAAAGCTTGTGACATCAACTCCTGCACAACTATCAGACAACGTCCTTCCCATCTCTTCCTTCTCCTCCATTCTATACCTGTAAAATATTTACTGTCCTTTCCTTCAGCTTTTGTTCTTCCAGAACTTGTAGGATATTGTACAGTTATCTTCCTCTGAAATAACAAAATCTAAATTGTGTAATTACCAGGAAAGAAAATATGCATTTACAATAAGGTATTAGAGGATAATGAATAAAACAATGTTTGTTTCTTAAGTAGAGTATAGCATTTTATTTTCTGTTGCTGTGAACTAAGCTGAAATCTGTATTAATCACTCCACAATGATCCTTAAAACTCCTGAGGATAAATCTTCCTGAGAAAAAAGACTTTAATTCAGAAAACATCCATGCAAAGAAAGAATTCAAACCTCCTTTTTACCACCTTTGCCTTGCCATGAGTGTATTTTGCACTGATTTTCCTGCTCAGCTACCCAGAACTGCCAAGCTGATGGCACCTGCCTGAGGTGGGGCTTGCCCTGTGTTCCCAGGCACTGAAACACCATCAGAAACCACACAATCCAGGCTGCAGGCTGGACAGCTCCGCACAGACCTCTCTCTGTCCAACTGCCTTGATTCTGTTCCCTCCTTTACCCACGGCTTTCTCTTCTCTCTGCCTTCTGCTTCTCAGGTATCATTTCTAAAATAAGTATTTCTTCCCCCCAGGAGCTAAGATCAGGTTTTCTCCCTGTTCTACAGCAAATCTGCCTTCTGCTTCTTCCATGAAATGGGGAGAGCAACAATGTAGGAGTGAAGAGGAATTTGTAGGGGGTTTCGTGGGGATGATAGATTTTATATTTTTTGTTGGTTCTGTATTGTTTGTGGGGGCTTTTTGCCGGGGCTTTTTAAAGACTATTGGATTTAATTGTCTCACTGCCCTCATCCACAGGAAATCTCTTTCCTCACCTAGTGCTGTTCTCATCTCCTCACAGGATTAAGACTAAAATCCCTACACAATCAAAAAGGAGAGAAAGTGAGTCCCAGATCATATCTTCCAAGGCATTACTCACAGGAGCCGAGAACAACACAACTCAGATTATCTCCGACTGGTTCAGTGTGTGATTGGCACAGCTCAAGTGTCTCTTCAGGCAAAGCAAATCAAAAGATTTCTAAAATAAAAGTGAAGTAGGAAACAAAGCTCTTTACAGTCACTAGTCCCTAACCTTAATTATTTTAATTAATATTTTATGGGTTGCAAATGCAAGGGGGTTTATGCTTTGCCACTTTTGTGTAATCAGATTTCTTTCACTATTAGCTGATTAATCTCTGTTTTCTCTTTTAGATGATTGCATTTGTTCAAAGTCAGAGTTTAGCTCAAAATGACACATTGTAAGAATAACCTACTGAAAAAGCTAATCCTTGTTGGTAATTAGTCGTGATGACTTCTAAAGGGAGAAGTAGCAGCAAGTGCAGAAAAGAAAAAAGGTTATTTTCTTTTTCTTCCTCAGTATTTCTGTCTTAAAGATATACTGCACTAACCCCAAACATTGCTGGCTTGTTTGTTAAATCACAGGTGGTTTGTTGGCAATTTGAGACTTAAAATATTGAACATTTTATCACTTGTGACATCTGAATTCCTGAAACTACAAGCTGGCTATATTTAAATGTTTTAAGCTTACTGATTGCTGCTATGCCCACTAAACTTATTTGACAGATCTTTTGGTGCACGCAAAAGCTTATTTCCACAGATATATATTTATATACGCACATATTCTCAAACTTTCTTGCACTTTACCTCAAACTAAATCCAAACAAGACTGTGGAGTAGGAGGGGGGAAAAAAAAGAAAAAAAGTAATACAACACTGCCATTATCTCACTTTTTTTGTTAATTTTCCAGGTATTGTGGGAGACTCTTTCCCCCAGGTTGCAAGATTCTCTGTAGAATGAGAAGTTTCTTCAGAAAGAGAAGTACCAAACACATCACCAGGGATGGAGGAAGAAAAACTGGGATTTCACAGTGAAAAAGGTGCAGAGATGATTCTTATTTCTTCCTCCAGTCCTTGGGAAACTGTGCAGCCAAAAGCAAAGGGCTGTCAAACACAAGCTTGCTCTAGGATTTTTGCAGTTTTACCACACCATGTCCTCAGAACAATAAACGAAGAACCTTTTGGAAAATGGAGGAACAGCAGATAAGGAGTAAGAGAGATTCTTCATCCATATGACAGATATACACAGAGGGGAAAAAAGGAGGAAAAGAAAGATCAGTACTATGTGAGATCAGAAGAAAACTAACTGCAAAGAATGGTAAAAGAGGCTTGTTTGAAGCTCTCAGATCTCCTATCAGTAAGTTTTTAAAACTGAAAGGAAGTCTCTCTTTATTCTCCTCCCTCCCCTCTAGATCAAAACGAGGGTCCTTTGAACAAGAAGTAAAACAGAAACTCATAGACATAGAAGTGTAACAAATTGATAAAAAGGCTGGGCCAGAATGAAAGCTTGAAGGGGATCAGAGGATAAAAGAAGAGTCATTCGAAAAGTATCGGGGGAAAAATAAAAAAGCAAAGATGATCAAATAAGATGGATAAAGTTTAATGTTAAAATTGGACCTTCTGTGTCTGTTCCTAGAATGGTTGTTGCTTAAAATATCAATGAACATATTTAGACCTGATTCTACTCTAATTAGTATTCTCTGTAATAAAAAAAATCCTCCAGCATTCCTGAACTCAGAGAGAAAACAGTTGTTTCCAGAAAATTTTAACACGTATTTGGTGCATTTTGGTATTTTCATCTCAATGTGCAACCATATGCTGCCTCCTGGTACCATGATTAATATCTGCATTACTGGCTTATCTTTAAGTGAAATACTCAACATATTTTAATGGAACTGTATGGGTAAGCAGCTCCTGACTGAAAGTCAATACAAGTAAATGGAACAGTTCCTATCAGGTCTTCTTTTTCTCAATATTTTTCATTTAATTAACAAGGTTAACACTGCAAAGCATTTTTCCCTTACAAATTATTTTGGGGTTTGGTTGGTTGGCGCTTTTTTAACATTTCCAGATGTAGATATTTCCACAGTATTTCACTAGTTATGCTAATCACAATAAGAAATGGAAAGGGAGCTACTCGGAATTTGTTGTCTAACACAGAATGACACCCAAGAGAACAGGAGAAAAAGAAAGAAAAATATACAGAAACCCACAAAACAAAAGGATCACTTAAGAAAATAGACTGATGATATTTGCTGAGGATGGGGGAGAAGGAGAAATCAGGGGTTCTTCTGTTGTTCATCTGGCTTAATGGGGAGGGAAATCCTAAACCCTGACACAGGCCTGTCCTCTCTCAAATACCTCTGTCAGGGCAGAAAAGTCACCCATTTTATGCATTTTTTGCCCAAAAAGTCCAGCCTGCTTTGTCAACTTCTGTTCATTCAAGCCTCTGCAAAAGATTCACATCCTTTATGATTGTCTCACATAGAAATCTTATTTCTGCCAAAAAAAATACATTAAGTTCAGATACTTCTGAACTTCTGAAGGAAAATTGCTTTTAAACACACCAGGCGGTAGCCCGGCCAGTTCAGTTCTACTCTTTCACCATGACAAACCAATAGTTGTTAGATCACTAATATCTGGGGCCTTGTGCCTGAAAAATGAGGTAATTTTTAATATTGTCCTGGTTTCAACTGGGATAGAATTAATTTTCTTCCTAGCAGTTGGCCCAGTGCTGTGCTTTAGATTTGGGATGAGAATAATATTGAAAACACTGATGTTCAGTTGTTGCTAAGCAGTGCTTGCTCTCACTCAAGGACTTTTCAGTTCCCATGCTCTGGCAGGGAGCAGGGGCACCAGGAACCAGGAGTGAGCATGGCCAGGACAGCTGACCTGGAATGGCCAAAGGGACACTGCACACCTTGGAACGCCATGGCCACTATATAAACTGCTCAGGGACAGGCTGGGCTTTGGTCAGTGCCTGCTGAGCAATTGTGCTGTGCGCCACTTGCGTTTCTTAGGCTTTTTTTTCCCCTCTTTTCATTGTCTCCCTTTTCATTACAATTAATACTATTATATTGTTTTGTTTTATTTCAACTAGTAAACCATTCTTATCTCAACCCAAGGACTTTACCTATTTTCCCAACTCTCCACATCCCACCGGGGCTGCAGGAGCTGCTGTGTGACACTGAGTTATCACCTGGGCTTAAACCATGACAGCTGCCTATGCTCACAGTCAAGGAACATCTAAATATACAACAGAAACATGGGGGGAAGAGATGGCTGTGCCATAAAAATCATTAATTTTACATTGCCTATATAAATAGCTTTTCAGGAAGCTTTCCTAATGAAGTCTCAACTTATACTTGAAATTCAATTATACCTCAGGTGATTTGACAACAGGAAATGAACACATTTAACTCTTCAGGCATTTGCTGTTCAAGATCACCTGTTTAAATAGGTTTTTTGTGTCTCTAAAAGAACAAAGTGACAGGACAGAATAGTAGTTACACTGGGCATATTAGTGAATCATGAATAATTTCAATAGTTGACAAAATTATTTCCAAATAGGCAAACATATAAAATTAGAGAAACATTTAGACACTTGGTTTCACTATTTCTTAAATGACACTTTCCGTCCTGAGTTGTGACATGCCTTCTAAAAAAGTTGTGTAATTAGAAGATCAAATATTTTGTTTGATTTTGGCTGTTGATTTTTGGGGTTTTGTTGAGGTTTTTTGTTGTGTAGTATTGTTTTGGTTTTGTTCTTTTAAACTGGGATTAATGAATACCAAGACAAACACTTTGGTGTTTTTCATGGAGAATGGCATAGAAAGGTATTTAAAGCTAAGATGTGTTAAGAATGAATTCTGAATGGATACTATTTCACCAAGCAGTTTAGAGTAACATGCAAAGGACAGACAAAAAATTTTAAATATAATTAGGGAAAGAAACAGAGGCAGTACAAGTACCATAGGAGTGCACGAATATTTGTTCCAGATCCATTGTGCCTTAAAGAGCAGATGCTGACGGTATGTGAGGATTCAGAATCAAAAGCTTCAAATATTAACATTTCAGCAAGTTTTGTATGTATTACAAAAAGCTTTTATCCAATATTTCAGCTTTCTGCAATCAACAGGTAGCAAGAAATCCCTCAAAAAATATTCCATTTTCAATTCCTTAGCCATTCTGACTACAAGCAGTGTGTACAAAGTTTCTTTCATGCATCACGAGGAATCCCAGGACCTCTGCCCTACCCCTTCAACACCAAATCTCAACTTTCAGGGTGTTGAGAAACAGCTTGTCTTTACTCCCAACAATTATTACTTGCACACTAAGTTCTATCAGGAACCTACTTTAGAAGTCATCAGGGCCTCCAGTTTTATCAGACTGAACTAGCTATAAGATATGTCTAACTTTGGTGTGATTTTTGTCCTGAATGTGGATTTTTAGAGGACACATGGGGCTAATGGAAGAAAATCTTTTTTCGTCTTTTAGGAAATTACTGAAAGAAATATATTTGATAGACAATTAAAAAAAAAAAATTATTGTATTTCACAAATCTCTCATTTTAATGCATAAAGACTACCCTATTTCAAATAATCCACTATGTTCAAATTGAATAAACAGGGAGATCATGTAAAAAGAAAAAAAATTTCTTCTTTTTAACAGCCACTGAATCTCTTGCAATAAGATTCTTAATTAAGTTTTACACTATATTGCCATCTATAGGATAGCACCTAAATATAACTTCCAAAATTTAAGCTGTGATTATTTTCTGTACAGCATTACCTTGCAATTTGCAGACAATGAAAAAATGGTGGCATGATTCTATGTAAATAACTGATGGATATTTCATCATTCCAGCGCATCCACTGCACGAACAACTGCAAAATTCTAGCTAGGTAAACACCAGTAGATTAAGATAATTCTGTTTATTGTGACCAGAGGAGACAGCCCACACACACCACCACAATCCCCAGAGGTCTTTGAAGTAATGACCATATAGGAAATATTATATGCTCAACAATAGTGAGAGAATCTTTTGCTTGGCACTTAGATTTCATCTTTTGAGGTAGTTGCACTACATGCTACACCTGGAGGACCTGATGGAATCAGATTACCTTGAAAACATGATAGAGACTTATCCTTGTGTGGTATTTTCCTCCCTATTGGCTTTATTCTCCACCTAGTGCAATATGCATTAATAAATCATATCTGGTACTGAAGTCTGATGATGAATAATCAAAATTGAAGCTATTCTTTTCATGTTTCCTATGCTAAACTTCTTTGTTGCTCATCTTTTGGGCTTTTGCTTTGCCTTAGGGTTTTCAGCTTTTTAGTTATTCTGACTGGGTTATTCTGTGAATTACTGAGTTTCCCATTGTATCAGGCATCATTCATCTTCTTTTGCAGTCAGATTTGCCTAGATAGGCAATTGCTCACAGTCCAGACATGCTGTTACTTGAGTGCTTGTGTCCCAATTCAATTTCTGTGCATCATGATGGGAGCGTACCATAGGAAGCAGAAATTATATACAGCTGCTTTACAGTTATTGTAGCTGAATCTCAAACTCTATTGTAAATTCCAGTCATTCTCAGTAGCTCTTTTTATGCTTTTCTTCCTATTTTCATTTAAAAAAAAAACCAACAAAAAATCAACAAACCAAAAAGCCAATTTGTGTTGTTCCAAATCTTGTTGTGAAGCATAAAAGGTATTACAGCAAGCAAAGAGTAACACATTGGGTCAATCCCTGTGCAAGACTACCTCTACCCACTTTCAATACATTTGGTTCTGCACTGTGCTTGAAAAGGACCACAAAACTGCATGTGGCACTAAATTTAACCCACCAGACATTTTTATGTCTCTGTAGTAAGAACCCAGATTTCTCTGTATTCAGAGACATGGAAGTCAGAAAAAAATTATTGAGAAACCAAGGCTCATGAAAACTAGGAGTTTCTGCCCTTGTTTCACTGCAGAAACAGAAAAATTTGCAGCAGGTCTTTATTAATTTTCTATTTGTCTTTTATGACACTGAAGTTCACATTTTTTGCATTTCACACTTGTTCTTGCTGCTCCAGCTCCACAGGTTTGAACTTCTAGAAATGCAAGCCCTAGAAGGCACTTGAAAGCAAACGCAGGCAGTGCCAGATAATATGACACTATTAATAGCATCAGAGAATCTGTCTTCAGAAGCCAAATTTTTAGTAGAACAAACACTTTTAGGAATAACGCAACAAAAACTGAAAAATCCATGATTGTTATCCTGCTAAAGATACACAGTGAGCCAGAGACTGGTCAAGCAATATTATGCAGTTATCTCCCAGCATTAATGTTTTTGTTTCTTGTCTTGAAGTCTGACAGATACAATTTTAGCTACTGTAAGCAGATGTCTTGTTCTGTGCATTAAGGTATATTGCCAATAATATAAAAATCCTCAGCAGGTGTCTCATCAGAACTGCAAAATACATAAGTTCACCATTCCTGAGAGATCTAAATGGCAACTTTTAAATGAAACTAAACAGGGGAAAAAAACCTCTACTTTTATAGCATATTAGAGGTAAGTGTTGTTTAATAATTACTTTATAATTTAAATGTTTAGTAACGAGAGCTAAGAACCTTCCATAATGATGGTCAATGTCCAGGAAAATTTTCTACTTATTCCATGACTGAATGTGACTCAGCCAAGAGCAAATATCTGCATGTGCATAGTGGTGTGCCAATCTTTTGGGTTTGTCCTGAAGCTCATGAGAGGGCTCAGCTGATTTTTCAAAATGCGTAAAAGGTAATTATATGTGATGAGATGCTACAGAGTTCCCACTGACCTACTTCTTCTTTCCAGCAACATTCACTAATACTTAGAGGAATATCTTTCAGCTCTTATTGAACAAGAAAGGTATTATCTCTCTTTACCAGGTCTCACTTCACTGAATTCACAGCAGTTTTCAATGCAAGAATTATTACATGAAAGCAGGTCCTTAACAGATACAGAACTTCTATCCACATTAACAGCATTTCAGCACTCCCACTTGTGAAGCCACCCCAGCCCCATGCTGAGAAATGCACTCACTGCCTGTCCTACTTGTTACATCATCACATCATTCCCTTGATCTGAGGTAGACTAAATCAAATTATTAAATATTAAAATATTACATTTTCCATCAATGAACACATAACATTTTAAGCAGACAGTATGGAAGAGGAGTTTATATAAGTTAAAATAGTCAATAATCCCATGAAAAAAAAATTTCAGTTTCTCTCCAGCACTTAAGAAAAGTTAATAGCATTTTTGTCCCTATTTCTCTCTCTGTTGTCAAGTAAATGAACATATTGCCAGGCTCCTACAAACAGGTATTGTCAGGTTTGCATGGCTTGGTTATTTCAAAACCAATTGCCTCAAACAAGGCAAAGTGAAGATTACTCATACTCCTGTCTCCTGCTGAGACTGATGCTTTAAGAGAGATTTTTAGTCTTATATAACACAAAAAAAAAAGTGCCAACATATTCTGAAGAGCAGAAAATATACTTTTCCTCACATTCTTCTGCAGCAAATCATAGAGTTAGCTGGATGTTTGTTATGGAACTTTCCAAAACAAAGGCAAGTTTAGATCAAGCAGATGAAAGTTCAGTAAATCAACAGTGAGTAAAAAGAGGGTATCTGGAGAGAAATGTCTTAGAAACAGCATTGTTATTGGAGATCAGGCACTCTTGGATATTTTGATTCCATACTGAATTACCAATCTGAATGATTACATTCACACTTAGCGCAGAAAACAGAATGGAAAATGTTGTTTTTCTGAAAATACCAAAGCCTGTCAGGAAAAACATTGGTGGTATCAGAAAGGACTACCAAAATTATGCAATTTTAGGAGGTTGTCTATGTGTGTAAGGCTATTGTGATTAACATCCACAAAATACAGCCCAAAACAGAAAGACTGAATAAACCCCAAATATGTGCTTTGGATTTCATTTACATCTAAAGTTAGGAGCTAAGCACAAATAGCAGTCTAGAAGATCAAAGCATATAAAGTCTTGATTTTTTACTTGAATCTTTAAATTTGTTTTTCTTAAAAGCAATCTTTATAAGAAAATGCTGCAATTATTCTCATTGAAACCTGTCTTAAGAAAGTATTAGGTTTATTACATAGGAGAGAAAAATGCCATCTGTTAGGCTTAGAGTTAGCACAAAAACACCAAGAGAAAACAGCAAGTGGAGACTCATTTTCTCATATTTCACTTTACAATTTTTTTCATCTCAGGGGAAATTCAGCATGAAATATTACCAAAAGTTAAACTGTTAGTTGAACTTTACAAAAACTTTCAAAAAAATTATGAAACAGTAGATTAGGCTGGGGTAATACTGTGCTTTCCTCTCAGCGACCTCACTGTCTTGATGATATTTTTCAGAATGCTGAGGCAGTAAACACACATTAGGCACCCTGAGCTCCTTTTAATTTCAAAAGCAGTTTTCAGGGTTTCATTTTCTATGTATTTACTTTATTTTCTAATAGCACATTTCATGCAGCCAGTAGTTACAGGTGGGGTCTTTAAGTATTCCAATTAAATCATTAGTGAAGATACAGCTTCTATATCCCAACAGAGTGAAAGCATTCATAATAGAGATTCTAGCTCATGGCAGTTGCACAAAACTCCATCTGCTCATCTTCTTTCTCAATTAGTGGCCAGAAATGCCAAAGAATAATTCTGACTCTTGGTTTAGTCACTCAGCCATGGCCTTTTGTCCACTTAACCAGCAAGGTTGCTACCTAGGAAAATCAGAAACCTAGGTCTGAAACTCCAAGCACGTCACAATACCGAAAGCGTGTGATACAGCCCAGGTTAGTGCCATGAATCATCAAACCTCTGCTTAGTCAGCACAGGAATGACACGGTTGGTATTTTCCAGGCAATGAAGTCAGAATGACCGAAAGTTTACTGTTGTGCAGCAAATTTTGAAAGAGAAGCTGCTAAAAGAAACAAATGATAAAATTACCCACAATAGCTGCCTTTGAATCGTGTCCCCAACTCCGTCAGTGAGACAAAACCAAAGGGCAGCAAGGGATGAGCTCCCAGTGTCCCTGACACACAGCTGGGGTGGGATGGGGCACCTGTGGCACTCCTGAGCTCCCCAGGGAGTGACACTTCCTCAGCTGCTCACTGGGAAAGGCAGGATATGGTAATAGGGAATTTAAACAACTTTGCATTGTGCAAGTAGGGCATTTTCATTTTATATAGGACATAGGCTGGACGCAGCCCTCACGCTGGCATTTCCAGCTTTTGAAAGTGGATTTCTTTTTTTCCACCTTAGACTGTAGAGAACAGAGCAGTCACAGGTCACTGTATCCCAGCCTTAGCGGCAACACTTTCAGATAAGATGGACAATGCAGTTCCTACGTCATTTCACCCTTAACTGGTTACTTTAGGTGTCCAAAAAAAACCCCATCAATTTGTCTAGCTCCAGCTTCATAATCACTATAGAAAGGGAGTAACTAATGCATCAGAAGATAAAATAGGGATATGCTCTATTCTCTTTCCTCCTGGGCAGCCAAAGCAAAGGCAGCATTTTAGATGGGGTTAGCAAACTCCATTTTTAATTTAAATTATCATACCACAAAGCCATAAGAGAAAGGCAGTGAAGGAGTCTCAGAGCAGAACCTAAAGGCAGTATTGATAGGGCAGCTATGCACAGCACCTTTCCTAACCCAGAAAAATTCTACAAAATTACCTTTCACATAGAAAATCTACATCTCTACCTGGCTTTAGTGTTCTTTCCCAGATTTTAAGTCCCAGGTGGGTGTGGGATTCCATTTATACCACCTATAGTTATTCAAGGACTGTATAAACATATAAATATCTTTTCCCTTTCTTTAGATAATGGCAAAAATAAACACCAAGAATCATCCACACTCTTCCAAACCTCTGGGTCAATATGTATCACAGGAAAAATAAACCATAAACAAAAAAAAAAACCTCGGGCAGAACACTAAACCATCAAGAGTCTGTGAGAAATTTATCATCATGTTGACCTCAGCTTCTAGAGAATATTCACTTATGGGTTTCTTACATCAAGCCTGGATGATGAAGCTCTCCCAGCATCTAAGACAAATATGTATTAGTAGAACCTGAATGAAATGCTGCCCAAACCCCATATATATTACCCGGCCAGAGCAGAGGACTTACTCAGGAAAAAAACAAAACAACTTTAATTTATTTCAACAAAAAAAGTTATCCTACTAACATCAACAGAAGTCACATATAAATTTATTGATGTTCTTCAATTGCACATGACTAATATAAATGTCCTTTCCCTGATTTACAATGTCTGAAGTAGATAAATTGTTTGAAGTAATATTTGGACCAAACTACCTCTGCACTATATTTTGATGTTGGTGTTACTTTCTTTAATTGTGTGATATCCTGAGCTGTATATTCAGCAGCTGTCCAAAATCAGGCTCTTTCCCCACTGCCATGGCAGACCCCTTGCTTAAAATAAACAACCTCCCAAGTCTCTTCTCCCCTTAAGGAAAACCCCCAAGCTCAAAGTCACAAACTCTTCTCTTTCCTGGTTGAAATTATACTTTTACTTCTCCTGCCATGATGGAAAAGCAGCACCTTCACTGAAAATTATGGCAATAGAGAAGCACAGAAGCCAGGACTGCTCTGCCGTCTAAATCTTGCTGTTTAGGCAGAAGCTCTACTGCTATGTAGGAACATCTGGCCCAGCTACAGCAGGCCACTGCCTAACTCATCTGAAAGGCACAGCAAGGGTAATGTTGCATGCCCCAAAGGTGAAAATCTGCTACATGCAATGTCCAGGATGTTCTCACCCGTCACAGACATTTTGACTGGCTGCGGGAAGTTTGTGAAGACAGGCAGGAAATCAAAAGTAGAAAAATAAAGGGGGATTTCTAGGTCAGCATGGGTAAAAACATTTGCACACCAGAACTGCTTCAAATGTAAACAGTTCTTAGGACTGCTGCCACATTTTCTTGGTTATTTCTATAACCAAATGTGTGTAAATGTAGCTTCTGCACAGGCAGAGTGGATGTCAGGCTGAAAACATTGACAACTTCCAATAAGAAGCACTGCACAAGAGGCTGGGCTTCTTACCCTCCCAGGGAAAACCATTCATCTCTGTAATGTACATTATGAACCTTTAGTTCTGGGTTCAGTATAAGATCTCTTAGTGAGCTCATTTAGCATGCTTTATAGGGTTCAAACAATGGTTTGCCAATAATTCCCATCTCAGTCACAATGGTAACAGTGTGGTGACCTGCTTAAGAGACAGAAATTAAAACAATTTATTGTGTTCATTAGCATCTTCTCTTTTACACTGAGATACTTGCTTCAAGTAATCTGACAACTTAATTGAGGACATCATTGATTTTAATTAACATTTTTCTTATGAGAAAAGCTGTTACTATTGGATGGTGTTGGAAATTAACAGTAGGGGGTGAAAAAAGAAATCCTAATCAAAGAGCATTCATTTTTGCCCCCACTGCAGACTTTTGAAATGCACAGGCTTTTCTCTGCTTAACCTGCATGATTTTGATACATCAAAAATATCAGTGGAGAAGTATAATAAGTCATAACATCCCAGACTATTTCAGTGATGGGACTTGTTCAAAAGGGAGTCCACGGGCATAATATCACTTTAATTGGTCTGTACTCAGATCCAGAACAACTACTTCTTCTTTGCAATACTCACCATTTTACTTTCATTTTATGAAAAGTTTTTATAGTTTTTGAAAACCTGATACTGAGCTCAACCTTCAGATTGAAATGATTCCTTACTCCAACCCATCTGCTAATGTAAGCAAAAATCTGTGCCTTGACAAGGCTCTTTAAAATAATGTGTTAAATTTTTCTTTTAAAAAAAATCCAAAGTTTGTTGGATAGTAACCTTTAGCTCTGAAAATAAAATTTTTTAAAAATTGTATCGAAAAATTGAAGATAAGACTCATATTTGAAAGGGCAGTAAGTCTTTTTCAGGTTCTGTAACAGAACAACATATTGACCAAATCCAAGATGTCAAGACCAGGGTCAGAGACTTTTATAGGCACTAAAACATTTTAAAAACACACAGCAGGATGATTCCATGCCTGTTTACCATGTGCAAAGGGCCCTATCTCTTCAAAGAAATTCACTACCAGATGAATCAGAACCACTTCACTAAATACGTCACAGGCAAACGCTTTTTCCCCCTTTCACTACAAAATTAAAGAGGGCTAAGGAACGCCCAAAGGACTCAATCTGCAGCATTATTTTTGTAGCTTTTGCAAAAATATCTAAAAGCATTCAGGAAGAACTAGAAGACCTTCTAAATTTCTTTATTTCCATTTAACAACATTCCTAATTTATCTCTCTTTTCAAACCTACATACAATTCATGGCTACTTGTCACTTTGGACTCTCATCCTACATAATTGAAGTCAATGAGAGATTTGTTACTAAATTAATTCCAAGCACAAATTGTCCCAATGCATGGGCAGAGACCCACAGTTCCAATTAGCTTTAGCCAGCAGATGTAAATATTCAGTACTCATTCACATCCAAAGCTGACTGCTTTACCTTTTCTGTTATTATTTGAAGTAATAATTACTGACAGCAGGTTTCCCTGTATATCACCCAAAGCAAGCTCACTGCCCTTTAGCTATTTTCATCTGTCTTTGTGAATGAGAGACATCAAGACAGAGTTTGTTTTTAAAGGTGAGGAAAAAAGCCTTTTGGGCATTTGAGATTGCAGGTGGAATGCAGAGGAACTGTCTCAGGTGTCTCCTGCAGACACTGTGCAGAAAATGACAAACCAAAGCCAAATGCCTTCAAATAATACTCCCACTCCACCTTGTCCCCCATTTTCTCCTTCTATCAAACCTTGGAAAATCACTGGAAAAAATCTGAAAGATTTTTCTTTCACTTCCATTCTCTACACAGTGAGAGATTTTAAGTATTTTTTTCTTGCTTTTAAAACACCAGATGTGAGACAAGCACTCCACAATGCTTCACAACTGGTACATGCTGACTTATTGCCATAATAACTTTGATTATTTTGCTGTTGACTCAGGTTATTGTTCTCCTTCAAGGACATTTGCAAAGAACACAACCTAAGGCTAATTTCATCTTAATTACACGTGAAATTAAGAGCATGTAAAACCTCTCCAGACTACTTGATTGCTTGAAGTTATAAACCAGTTTAAGTGTTTCTCTGGACTGGTGCATGCATGAAGATACGGCAAATTATTCAGTCATTAAGAAGCTAACAAGATTGAAGGACTGTCCTATAGCTTCTTTATACAGTAAAATATTGTTGTTCTGAACCAAAAATACTGCATGGTCCAACGTTAAGTTTTCATTAAAGTCAGCATGACCCTTACAGCATCCACAAATGCTTTATCTGAATTAATAGTGTGGGGAGGGTTCAGAACACTGGCAACACCTCTCATAACTATAATATCAGGATTTCAGAGATGGGGGTGCGGACACAACAAAAACTGTCTTGAAAAACAAACCAGAACAATCATGGTCAAACATATTTCTTTAACCAAATATCTATTTTTATTCTTGGTAAATTTAGCCACTGTAAAAAAATCTCTCAGGATAGTTATATGAAGAAACATAATTGGGCTATTTATTGTGCAGTAAAAATTATGTATTTTACTTCTAGAATCCATTAATAATTTTAAAAAGACATTGGAGGTGAGTACAAGCAGTAAGATATTGTTTCCATCTCTACTTTCTCAGTTGTGAAAATAAATAGCTCTTGTTGGGGTTTCCTTGTGTTCTGGCTGTTTAGGGCATTTTTCTTAGATTTAGTTCACACATTACTCATTTAAACAAACTATCATGTCCCAGAACTCCACATTAACTGTGGAAGGAACAAATCCAGGATTTTGCATTACCTGTACCAGAGTACAAATTATAGCATGTGACACAATGAAACTATCCCACCATTTATAAACTATGGTAAAAAATAGTCTTTATTGAGCCTGGCACGAGAAATATACCTGAGATCCATGTGTGGACTAACAGATTTGATCTTGGACAAATCAGTAAAAGTCCTGGAGAGTTTAATCTCAAGAGGCAGTGACATTTGTGGACCCTGGAAGCTTAAGTCAGATTTAAACTAGTCCAAATGCGAATATCCACTTACAAGTCAACCCACTTATCTTCTGCAAAATACCTGCATTATCTGCAGAGTAAAAGGGTGCAAACAGGCTATTTGATTTTTAATTTTTTTATAAGTTTTAAGAAAAACAAATAAGAAATCCCTACATTAAAAATACATAATTTATGCAGGAAGGGTAAATTTGTGTTTTCCCCAAGGCAGATAAAAGCCAGCTCCACTAAAAAGCCTGAGTCAGCAGCAGTCTCAGTTAGGATTCAGCAAAGCCAGAGACATCTCAGACTCCAGAGCTGTGCAGCACAATTTCACATGCCTCAGTTCTGCCAGCAGCTTCTGACTCAGCCTCCTCCTCCTCCTCCCTGGAGTCCCCCATCTCTCAGAACAAGGTTTGTCACCAAACTGCGATGGCAAACTGCCACCTGCACCTTCCCTGTCACACATTCCTGGAGCTGGGATACCCTCAGCGAGGTTTGCTGAGGAGGTGCTGAAAAAAGCATCCACAAAAAGTTTGGCAGTTTGCAAATTCAATTCCATGATGCTCCACAGGAATCCTTCAGCCTTTCTGATGCCAAACCTCTCCAAAAGGGCAGTTTTCTGAAAGTCCCTGCACAAAAATATGAAATTCAAAACCTGAATCCTGGAAGTGACACATGCTGGGATTAAGTGGTGAAGCATTTAAATTTATGATTAATTCTAATGAGCTTTAGACAGGAAACCAGAAACAGGAGACCAGACAGGAAACAGGTTCTATTCTGTAGCAAAAAGTTTTAGTGGGGCTTTCTGAAGGAATCTGGAAATCTATCATGACCTGGGTTTGCAATATCTAGGATAAAGAAGCTGGATCTCCAGCTTGATTTTGTTCTCAGTAGGACCCTCAGCATTCTGCGCATTTCTAAATAAGCTCTGCAAGTTTCATAACTTCACCTGTAAAATGGAGACACCCTCAACATGTTACCTATCCTTTCTGCTTGGTTTGTAATCCTTTTTAACAGGCATTTTCTCTTATTCTTTGTCCAGTGCCCTCACACTTGGCATGCAGGTATTTTAAGAACATTTCAGAGTATTACAGGTGTTCCATCATCACCCTGTAAGGATGATACTGAGCCAAAGCCTCAATCAGACCAAGGCACCCAATTGTTGGTGAGACAGGCACAGTGTGTGCTGAGCTGTGCAGCAACTTTCTGGATAAAACGAATAAAACGATGATTTTCATCACTAGGGTTCAATCAGAAGCAAACTGCCAGCAGTGGCCAAGTTTCCAGGGCGGTCTCATCCCAAACGGGAACCCTGCACAGTATTTTCTCTGCACCTGAAGCAGGTCAGTATCAGAGGATCTCAAGTGCTACACAGTTTATTTAAAGATGATTTTTCTCCCTAACTGAATCTTGAGTGAGTCATCAATCACTGCGCTATTCTGTGCTGGTTTTCCTCTATTGCAGTCTAACATTAAACTTTGTCTAACAACTTATGACAGTTTTTCAAACATTTTTGAAATGCAACCCTTTTTGCCTCATCTGTCTTCCTGCCACCCCTCCCTTCCCTCCAGCTCTCCTCCCCAGGCATCACCACTTCCATTTCTCCTCCAGAGGAGAACAAAACCAGACTGTAACTACTGTCCACAAGTATTTACTCACTCCTACATCTTAATGGAACCAAATTACTGATATCTCACAACCCTAAAAGAGGTCTCAATCCTCAGCTGAAAAAAACAGGATCGATTTACCAAACCATGCAGTTTCCTAACATCCTAGTGTTATCCCACACCCCTTACCTCTGTGCCAACAACTTAAAAATATTTTAATACTTACCATCTTTACTACCATTGCAGATTTTTTTTTTTCCTGTTTCCTTAGTCATACCACTTATAACACATCCCATTATACACTCCTCATGAATTAGGCCCCCCACAGGTAACCATGTTCAAGACAACTTAAGGAAACGCTCATTAAAAAACTCCCATTTTGAAGAAAAAAATACTATAAATATACAAAAGATCAAAATTACCAACAGAAGTGCTAATAAAAGAAAGTTTGCAGATAGATATCCTCTTTCAGATCTGGGTAATTTGGTGGAAGTTGTAATAGTCTCATAGTCTTCTACTTGACAGTATTTTCCAGTGGACAGGATAGTCAACTAACCTGGTGAAAGTGCTCTCAGATTCACCTAATGCAGTCAAGAAACTAATGAGCTAAATCAGCCCCCTCATTTCAACAGCTTAAACCTACACATTTAAGGAGTTTTAGAGAATATTCCTGTGAACAGCTCTTTTAGCAAGCACCCGCAGAGAGATGATGACAGATCATGGGAACTTCTTCCTGTGAGACAGAAGCCTGTCTACAACCTGATTTACCCAGGGATTAAAGCATCTTAATTTTTATCTACACTATGAATTTATTTCGTTAGACAAATTTAATTTATGTCACTTTCAGCCAATTTAGAAATTAATCCAGCTTTTCCATTCAAAATAGGCCTGCCAGAAAAGCCAGTTATATGTGAAAACAAAGATAACAGAATTGCTTATTTACCTGTAAATTTTCTTTAAACAAACAAAACCAAATTAAGCATACCACCCTTTCATCTGAGCAGAGCACACAACCAGATAACCAAATATTTCGTGTGCAACACAAAACATCTTCTATGGAGGTGAATTATACAAGCATTTGTACCAATATTTCTCAGAGAGGAAAAAAACACGTATCTGTAAAGAAGGTTAACTTCCGTAAGTTGCTCAGATGGTGGAGAAAAAAGCAAAAGCCTCTCCCAGCATCTCTCACCTGCTGTTTGGGCCCCAGGACATGGTTCTGTTCACACACAGTGAAGCTCCCAAGGCTCCTGTCCCACCCCAGCGCAGAGCCCCCAGGTGACTCCAGCTCTCACAGCCTCAGTGTGGGATCATCCCACCTTCACCACCCACAGGGACAGAAATACGTTGGTCAAAATGCCCAGGTGATCCCAGCAAGTGGACTGAAACATATTCTGTATAGGAAAGCAAAAAAAAAGCCCTCAGGTCATTACCAAACTGACTGGGGAGAAATTCCTTCCACACACCACACCTGGCAACTGATTAAGGTCTGTTAAAATTTTCCAATAAAATTTATTTGTACATACACTCCCTTGTAATTCCCTGGAATGTTCTACAGAACAGACTTTGCAGAGTTTCTTCTCTTCCCAGAAAGACTTTGTTTTGTCAAAGCTGCAGACAGGCTTACTACAGAGTAAGACCACAATTGAGAGTCAGACTGTTCTAAAGAGTTATCATATGTGTATTGTATTTATTTTCTCCCCCTTGAACAGAATGGGTAGGTTTTTTCTTTGTTTTTTTTTTTGCTTCAGCATATGGCTCTATTAATCTCATTTTAACATTTTCATCTTCTCCAGTTTAAATTCCTACATCACTGCAAGACTGCATCTCATCACACACATCTAATGCATCATTTTAGTTTGAGTCATTAATCTTTGCTTTCCATTCAAAAGATAAGCCACATTTAATAGCTATATCATGTAATCTGCATCAAGGTTCTGGAAGAACTATTTTGCAAACTTCAGGAAAACACTGTAGCTATACCAAATTTAATTACACACCCAAATATCATTTTTGAGAGGCCAAAAGTTCTCTCTGCAACAGCAAGAGCTAGGAATACATTTTAAATAATTTCTGCTTAAGTCTTGGGAGAAATAAAAGAACACAATCAGTTCCCTCATGTCCCTCTCCCCCAGGCTAGTTAATGTTATCTTTATTGTATAAAGATAAGGACACAGTTTTAAAAACAGACATTAGCACTGATAAATATTTAGTAACCCAAAAGCACCCTCCCTGAAGAGGCAGAACACTTACAGAAGATTAGATTGCCAAGAGAATAAACGAGCCCTATGCTGATATTGCACACCTTGGGCCAGGATTTAACCTGTGACAAGCACCGTGGCTTCAAACATTTCTCCAACTCTCTGCCACCGCTTGCCCATCCCATAATGAGCAACAGCACTGCCAAGCACATAAAGGACACTAAGGCACAACATCCAAGAATTGTGTTACTTTCATACACTGACATATTTGGTAATTTTGCATGAAATCTTTGTAAATATTTTCTAAAGTGCTCCAACAACACTCGGTCTCTTCCACCCAATGTTTTAGTGGATCAGTGCCCATGGGCACACCGCGTCCCCAACCACTTTCTAGATTGCTCCAAACAGAATTAAAGCACAGGAAGTGACACAGAGCTCTGCTTCTCCTCTTGACTCGCAAGACAGTTGTGATGCATCTGGTGCCTAAATTGGGGCTGCAGAGACTGAAGAAGACACTCACAATGAAGATTTTGTCAGAGCTACCGCAATAAGATATTTTTGTGCTTCATTCCAACTTGGCCTTTTCCCCTACAAAAAGCAGGTGGTGGCATTCTTTAGAATGATCATCCAGCCTTTCACAGCACAGATATGTCACATATTGGAGTTAAAATAAGGGTATCATAGGACAAGATTAAAGGAGTGAACCAACTGGTCAACTTCTCCTTATCTGAGGGAACACATCTAATTATATTAAAAAAGACTTCATTAAACTTTGAAAGGAACTCTTTACTTCTTAATTTTAGTGTAATAAGAACTATAAATAGAATCATTCACTAAATTAATAGTCCAGGCTCCTTGCAAGAAGAGGATAATATGAGAGCTCATCACAGCACTTCACATCACAACTAGGGTTTCAGATAAAGGGCAGATTTCAAAAATGCCTCATTCCTCCAAGTAAAATGGGCTATTTTTAAGGAGAACTGATCATTCTAGTTAGATGTGAATGTCCACTGGGGCCTTTTAGAGCAATACCATTTCAAGAAAGTGTTAAAGGTTCCGTATGAACAGTAGACACATATAATACAAATCAAAACTGAGAAACACAGCTCTTTAAAATTCTTTGGGACTCCCATAAGTCTATACAAGCCATCAGCTTCAGGAAATCATTATGTTAAATAAAGTCACATTCCATGCCATGCAGCTGCTTTCTCTGGTTCCTGAATTCATAAGCCAAAGATGTTTTCACAGCTTTTATTTAATGAATGTCCCTCAACATATAGTTAGACCTAAAGGCTCAAAAACTAGAAGGCAAATAAAAAGCAATAAAAATTCTTTGTTTTCTTTTAATCTCATTATGTTTTAGGCCAACCTTATGAGCTGGAGAAGAAGTAAATAGTGAGTTTTGACTGCCTGAGGTCCCTAAGAGCAAAACAGCTTTTAGGAAGAAAGCTAGAAACACAATAATCCACAAATGTATTTAGATGGTCTGCTCCTTTAGTCTTTCCCATTGGCAGTAAATTTAATAAACATGTTTATTGTCAGCAACTGAAACTCTTCAATTCAGGAAGACCTCAATTCCACCCTCTCGCTCCTTTCCTTTACTGTATCTAATCAGACAATACATAAACACTATTGCATTCTCCAGAGTCAGGTAGGTCCCTGTGTATGGGCTGCTTTTGATTTTGTCTTAGGACTGGATTGACACTTCCTCTGTACACTGTTTTTCTGACTTTTTTTCCCCTAAATTCCTTTCTTAAATCTTTCCTTGTTTTCCAATGCCTACAATACATACATTCCAAATCTTCTTCCTGGAAATATCTGCAAAATTGCCATGTGGAAAAAGTAACTCCTTTCCCCTTAAAAAGCTGTAGGAAGCTTGTAGGAACCACAAGTAACAGAGCCCTGACTTTTTTGGACACAGCTCTGTGTCCCCTGAACAGCCCTGAGCTCTTTCTGGGACACCCTGAGTGACCATTTAATGCAAACTGCCACTTACAGGAAAGTTCTTGATTTCTAAGGAAAGGTGATGAAACATATCCATATCATGGATTAGATGAACCAAGGCAGAGAAAGGAAAACAAGGTATCTCATGAATTTCCTGCACAGTGGTGCTATGTGTGTCCTAATGGTATTTAATACAGTGAATAGTGCTTCAATGCATTATGCTAAAGAGCCTCAGGCCTCTGGAAGATTCATTCTGGCAAACAAACAAAATCCTATTAAATGCATTTGTACTGGTAATCTCCCTATATTGTAGGAAAATAATCTGTGAAGAAATCAGAATACTGATTATGAGCAAGGCATCCAAAATTAACTATGGGACAAAACAGAAAGCTGGAAGTTTTGCATTTAAAGAGTTTTACATCAAGGACCTCCACTTTATCAGCAGGTATCACAAAACAACCCCTTGCAAATGCATACAGATCTTAGGAAAAAATACATGCCAATTATTCATAAAGAAATCATATGAGAAAGGTATTTCATGGAAAAGGAAAGGAAGGCATATGGGACATGGTGGCTGAGAAACTTTATAGGCTTACAAGAAACACTGAAGTTTTTTAAGAGAACTCAGCTTATTTTCTCTAATTTATCTCAAATTACTGGAGTGCATTGAACCAACACAAACATTGTGTTCTGTTCCGGCACCCCCCACCAATAGATGACTTTCTATTTAGTAAAAGCCATAGAGTCTACTTGCAAAAACATAGCCAGAATCAAACTCAGGCATCTCTATCCTGCTACGAATCTGACTCTTTTTTTTTTTTAAATTACTATGTGCAGCTTTCCAGCTCTTATCCACAATGAATAACTTTCCTCAGTCATTATAAAATATTTTTCTAAGCTGTTTCAGTGTGCTTGCTGAGCTCAGAAACACTGGAGAAGATTTTATTTTACACCTTGGGATAAAGTTTTCACTCATCAGGCATTATAACAACCCCTTAATAATTACTTGCTGATCTTGAAAATTTCAAGCCTATTCCTTCTGTTACCAAAGAATTGTTTAGAAACATAGCTGAGATTCACTTGATCCCAGTTCCAGAAGAGCTGCACAGGAAATCCAAGCACATAAACTGCAAGACCACACAGTTCCTTTCCCTCTCCATTTTCTTCCCCCACAATCTCATGCTTTAAAATGTTATCATTTGACACTAAATAACTCATAACACCTGTGAATGGAATGCTTGAAATGTGCAGAAAATTGCACGTTTACAGCTAACACACCCCTCAGCTGAAAGGGCATCTCCAGCTATTCCAATATTCTTGGTGCTGTGTGTTTACCTTGCAGTAACTGCTTGGCAAACACACAGCTGAGAATAAGTGTTTTATTAATGGTAGTTCCAATGTGAATTTACTAAAAGTCCACACAAAGCTAAATTATAATGAATTACAAAGACAAACAACATATTGGGTTTTCCATTCACTTACATTGCAGCCAGTACAAGTCTGCTAGTTTCTAGTGAGATAAATCCTGAGAGCCTCAATAAGGGAGAGAACAAGTCCCCACAACAATTGCCAGAGCAAACACATCACAAGGATCCCTGCAGCTCCTTCCAGCACTATGAACTAGAAAACAACACAGTCAACCCAAGGCCAAAGTTTGGCTGCTGAAACTTGATTACTTCAGGGCACTTCAATCTCAACATGCAGGTCATTTTATCAAGGTCACACTTTTTACATAGGAAAAGATTAACACTGATATCTTCTGGATCTGTGTGACAGCTGCACTGATAGTGAACAGTAGAAGAATTCTGCATACACACTCAATTATACTGTTAAAATCACGGCTGTATTTTTGAATAATATACAAAATTACTGCTGCTTTTTGTATGGTGATATTCTCAGAGGAGATCAAGAAAGCCAGAATAGAACTGAACACTGGTTGTTGCAACTTCAAATCCCCTCCTGATTTATTCCCAGGATGTGCTTAAACATGTCCCAACATATTATTTTTAGCATTGCCAAGCACAAAGATTTTTTTAAAAAAATCTAATTCAGTGCCCTGCAAGAATCATAATACTGTCTTAAAAGCCATGAAACTTTGTTTGAAGAAAAGCTGCAAAGTTTCTTCCCTGCCTTCTATTTTTCTGATGCTATTAGGTGTCCTTGCTTCAGATTTTCAAGGCTTTCTCCAAACAATGGTCAGAAACAATTTCACTGAAAATGAAAGCCAAGATTCTCATGAACCCTGTTGACCGCAGAAAACAAAGTGTGAAGTATCACAGAACCATGACAAAGCCTGGCAGTTTCTCAGCTCTGTATTTTTCTTCTAATTTCTGATACACTTCAGTGGTAAGCAGCAAATACTTGTGTCCTGGAAACGCATCTCTTTTGTGTGTGTATTCACCTGAGTCTTCCTGACGGATTTGAACATTATAGTTGAGGCTAGGTTAACTTCTTTTACTCTGAAGAGATCAGTTATTTCTTTCAGGAAAACAAGGTCACCTATCAGTGTGTAAGACAAGGATAGAAAGGATACAAAGACTGTATGATGAAATAAAAAGACTTCAATATAGGACATTATTTGATTAATATAAAACATTCCTCACCTGCCTGTTCCAACAACAATAGTAAGTACTGATACTTAATTTTAGAAATAATAAATAGAGCATTTTGGTCTTAGTAAGTGGCACTGAAGTAAATCCATTCTTACGCAATTGTAGGATGCAGGAACAAACACATACTCTGAAATCACTTAGGCTTTAAAAATCAAACCAGGCTGATTTAGAGCTTCACCTGCACCAGAGGTGAAAGAGGTTGCCAGTGACTTCACTTCAGATGCATTATGCCCTTTTACTATAAATCACCCAAGACAGAGACAAACACAGAACCAGCACTGACTAATCTCCCAAGCAGGTGATTTTAATAATGACATAACAGCTGAAAAATAAGTCCCTTAATTTCAGGTTCTCTTTACATTTCTAAAAACAATGTGAAATAAAAGCATACACACCAGATGTTTTCTATATTGTTTCCAGAATGTTTTTTGTCAAATAATGTTCTTATACTAGAAAAAAAAAAAACAACAACAAAATGTACCTACATGCTTTGGAAATACTCCTTTAAAGTCTCAAGACTAGAAGATTAAATACCACAATGTGTTATAAAGTATGTTCTCAAAGCACCTAAAAACCTGGGTTTCAATCTTTTGTGCTAATACAAATCTTCTTGCTAAGGAGAGTACTGAAGCATAACAGAAAGATCTATAATGTTATGCTCAGCATCTCCCTGACGAGAAATAAATGAGGATGGAAAGCCATTAACATTAAAATTTGCAGGTTTCAGTAAGATACCCAAACCGTTTTCAGCAATAACTCAAGAGTGAAATAAAATATACATTAGGTGGTGACTGCACTATTTGAAAATCACATTTCTGTGTATATACCTTTGTTTATAATGTTATACTGAAAGAATCATCATATTGCATTGCAATGGAGAGGGGATGAGAGAGAGAAAAATTATTAAATTCTTGTCAACTTGCCAGAAATTGTTTCCAACTGTTGTTAGTTATCTTTCGAATCTAAGAAGTTCTTGTATTAATACAGAACACCGCTGACTCTTCGTTTGAGAAATAATCTGTTATTTCCTGGTAGGATAGATTATAAAGCACAATATTTATGACATCTATGTGATGTAAAGGCATTTAAAAGATCTGAAAAAATCCATCACAAAAGCATAGTAAATGCATAACAAGGTACAATTTTTACAGAGAATGGCATAAGGAGCTAAGGTAGGAAAAATCCATAGTAATTCATCCATTTCCAAAGAGAAAAAAAAAAAAAACCTCAGTTACTGCAGATGATTAGATTTTCAGAGTTGTATGTGAGCATTTTATTTTCCAACACCAGTATATAAAGAGCTAAATACTATTATTTTTTTCCTTCATTTTTCTCTCAGAGTCAAATGTAAGTCAAGAAAATCTTAGATGTTTTCATTGGTATAAAAAAAAAGTGCAAAGAACCTCATCACAACAAAGTGCTTTATATGCTTCTAAAATGCAAGAGAAGGCATCTTTCTCTGCCTATATCTCCTAAAGATGGGTTAAAGTGTAGCTTCTAACTGGATGAGTATCAGCAGCCACTTCTTGCTTAGCCATTGAAACACCATTATGCACTTACAGAAACAAGAAAACGCTTTCCTTTTCATTAAATTAGTCCTGAAGAACTTGCCTGCAGAAATCTCAGAGTATGCAGTGATATGAAGATGGCACCAAATATTTCTCTGGGAAATCTCAAACCTGGAGCTGTAACCAGCTTTGAAACCAAGTGAAGCTCCCCATGTGGGTGATGTGATAAGCACCAGGACCTAAGTGTGCAGCTCCTTGCTTTGACATTGTTTCTCATGTTACTTTTGCTTGCACACCATAGTTGTTAATGCACTGTCTTTCACAGCTCTTTTTCCCACTGCATTTTATGTTCTGCACCACTGACACTTCCTTGTAGAAAGTCAGTTTGTGCACAGAGCAGAAAAAAAATTTTATTTTATTACTGAGCCCAAAAGCCAATTATCAGAAGATAATACAGTCATGCAGTCAGGGCAGAAACATCATTTCCTTTCTCTCCACGGGACCGAACAGGTCTAAAGAATTTTACATTTCATTGATTTGTTTAACGGGAGCTTAGAAATGAATCATCAGGCACAGATCCTTTCTGCAGCACCAGGAGTCTCCTGCTGCATCAGCTGAGCAGAGCTCTTACAGAGCACAGCCAAGAGAATTGGAAGCCTTGACTCAGTGCAAGACCCAGGGCTTGGTCTGCAAGGATTTCTTTTCTTGTGCTTGCTTAAGTCCTTGCGCAAGAGGTGTTCAGCCTCTGCATGATGAGAGCTTATAAGGTGTCCAGATTTGGCTTTGACACATACAGAAAACACGTTAGAAACTCATTATTTTTGTCTCTTAATAAGACACGCTTAAAAATTACATCCTATACAGGGCTTGAGGGGCACCAAAAACGCCAAATTAGGACTCTCTTTCGGAAAGAGTTGTGTTGATGTAACCATTTAATGAACAAGATGGTGTTCCGTTTCAGCTTGTTAATGTATCTCATAATATACATAAACACAAGTCCATTCTTTTACACAGGAATACCTGAAAGCTGCTGCAAAACAAGACCTCTCAACTCACATTAAATAGGACCTTGTATAACTGTATAATAAAATGAACAAAAGATAGCTTATAACTCCCCTTTAAGTATATCTTCAAAATATACAAATGCATTTTGGTTTTTGAAGCTGTCATCAGCATGACAACTTAGAAACATTCTTCACCTTTTCCAAATGGTTTGGAAAGAAGTAGCTAGACATTTTTTTACTACTCTTTTTTAAAAATATGTTTTCCTCCTGCATCCAGACTAAAATGTTTCTAGCATTGATGAGCCTTGTGACACATGTAAATAATCTTGAAATCTATCTATTCATGAAATCAATCTAACGGTAGGGTAGAATATAAAGATGCCTTTGTTTCAAATGTGGAAACAATATTTCACCAGGCCTGGAAAGGGAGAACTTAACAACCACTTTGGCTCTGTTTATTGCAGCAATCATTTTTATTCTAGACTGAACACTGGAAGAATAGTTCAGTGGCAAATTGGTTACATTTCCAGTATGTAAACTCTAATATCAGATGAAGTAGAAAGAACACCCTTTATTAAGGGAGCCTGTTCTTTTCAAAACTAGATTCAGCATGACAATAAAAAGCAGAATGAACTAACACTCAGCTGTGTCACTTTGTATTCTCATTTACACTACTCAGATTGTCTTAACTGGTTTTTTACTGTCATGAATTCAGAAATCAATTTCTAACACCACTTATAAACTTAGGGTTTTTATATAAGCATACACAGCATTCACAAATATATGTGTGAAACACAAAGAAGAAACAACCATCACCTTACCAGTCCTCTTATCCCCTGGATTTGTGCTACAATTGCTCTTTTGATGCTCTGAAAATGAAAGAGAGAGAATAAATTCAGAAGGAAAAAAAATCATTACATTTTTATCCACTACTAGATTTTTCAATGTGACAATCCATTAATGGTGTTATCTGACAAGTATTGGCATCAGAAGACCTGACCTTAACCTTTTAATTCTCAGGCAATACTTCCAGAGGAATTCAATGCATATGACATCTATACACACGCACAAGTGCATACACAAAAGTGAAAAGTCTTCCCTATATTTCCATGACTGTATACAATTTTTTACTCCTTAAGAAAACAAAAATTTTCTTAACTGTATTGGGTTCAATATTATAATGCCGTAAGTAGAAATCCTATTAAACATTCAGGTGACATCTGACTTGAACACTTCCCCAGGATTTACATTCTTGATTAGAATTTGTAAATTACATCATGTGCACATTTAAACATGCAGAAAATAGTGTACAAAGTACAAATTATTACTTCTGAGTACTTTCAGAGATATTTTACCTGTATAAACACACAGAAAAAATGCACACATGTAAGCCAGAGGCAAAAATATAGTTAATTAAAAAAAAACAACACAGGGCAGGAGGGTTTGTTTTCTATTTTGCTCTTTCCATGATCAGCTGTCTGATCATTCTGCTGACAATCAGCCTTCCCAATCATTTGTGGGTATGCAGAGGAGGTCATCTCACCTTCTCTCTGATGCTGAATCCTTGAATTCTACTTCAGCAAACCACAGCTGATTGTCTGCATGGTCTCAGCTACCTTTTATACTGCAATGAACATCTTTAGTTTTCTAATCACAGCACTTGTCTGAGTGACAATTCATCAGAAAGGGGAAAAATCGCATTTCAAAATATAGACTTCATCATTAAATGAGAACAAAGAGGAAAAGGACCGTACCCAGTCTTGGGAAGGAATGTTATGAGATCAGATATTCTCTTTCCACTGTCAGTCCATAATTTTTACATGACTCACACTGTTTCATGTGTGCCCTCAGGGATCCACAGCTGGCCATAAGATCTACTCCCTGACTGCCCTCAGTCCTGACCAGCTGTGAATCACATTTCTCCACACTGTGAGTTCTTAAATCAACCAGCATTATCCAGTTTACACTATAGCCTATTGTGCAGCCACAGACTGTTAATCTCTAGATATCAAGACAGAAAACATGCTGTCATTTGCTGTGCCCAGCTTTCAGATTTGAATTATTTTACTGTTTGTAAAAGCTGCATACCCTATGCTGCTGATTGCAGAAATTGATTCAAACATCTCATTTAAATGCACAAGTGGAGATTTGTACCATCTTTGAGCAACCTGAACCAGTGGAAGGTGCCCTGCCCATTGCAGGGGGTTTGGAACTGGATGAGCTTCAAGGCCCCTTCCAGCAAACTATTCTACAATTCTATGACTTTGAGTTCTGGAAGGCATCTGTGCCTTTCTTTAATGGTGGGTTGGTTGTTTTTTTTTTTCTTGGAACATGGACAGAGTCACTGTTACATCAATAAAGGCCTCAGTTCTCAAGTTTTAGTTTCAACAAAATATGTCACCACCAGGAAGAGATATTTTAGGTTGGATACAGCAGTCCTGATCCAGTCATGGCTGTGTGTCCTCCCACGAAATGAGAACATCATTAGCTAGAACAACCATCCTCCTAAGAAAACAGCAGACTAAAGACATCCAAACTAAAAAACCTCTATATTAGAGGTGTTAACAGTTTGCATCTGAAGTCTGCAAATAAAAATGCAAGGGTAGGTTCTACAAGGTGTTCCTTTACAACTTAGAGCAGGGGAGACAAAAGAAAAACAGAAACTAGAATTATACTGATAACTGGGAATGATCTTTGGGCTCCCCTCACATCTTTATCCAACTCCAATGTAAATTCCTTAGCTCCTCTCCTAGCAGAGTTCTGAGTATGTTTTCCTATACAAGGGTCTCTCAAATAAGGACTCAGGGATACAATCTCACTGCTGTTCTTCAGCTTTCAACTCTCCCTTTCTGTAGTTATTGGCACTAAAAAAAAAAATTAAACAATAGCCTGATTCTCAACAGGGCTTTGCTTGGCTAATTGAGCACAATAATGTACATGAACAGCTTTTTTGTTCACAGCATTCCCAGGTGAACCAGGTCAGCTCTAATTACTGCCTAAAACATTTCCATAAGTACAGAATTAAAATGCTATCTGGGCAAGCCTGATCTGCTTATCCTGTGATTCCAGCAGACATGGGCATGAACAGCTTTGGACATCTATAGTGCAAATATCTCCATCTGGATCTAAGAATTTAGCCTTCACAGTCAGCACAGGGAAACAGGTAATACTAGAGCCTGAGCTGCTCTCTCTTTTCCAGTGTGCACCTTCAGCTGAGATGATTTGCATGAGGGAAAGCCCTCCTCAGTCACACAAAACCTTCCCCACCACAAGCACCCTTGCATTTGGCTTCACAAAGCTCAGTGGCAGCCCTACACAGGAAATTTTATTTAGCTAATAAATGACAAATTCATTTCAAAAGCTGTTTTGGATTGCTTGGCTTAAGAGAAGCTTCCCTCGGAGACTGGTGGATATGAACTGAGCAAATCTCACTGTTTCCTTAGCACCACCACCCCGCTGCTCCTAAATAGCAAAGGCCAATCTCAAAGAACATGTGAGTCATGTCTTTATAAAGCTCTAGGCCTGGGGCTGTACTTAAGTGGTACTCGAAGAGAATGGTGAGACAAGAACAGAAACCCAGCAAGCTTGTGGCAAAAAAAAAAAATGTACCAGCAAAGATAGAGCATTCTTTTTAAAAGCCCAGACAAAATATAGGTTCTCGTAACTCCTGATACAGCACAGAGAGATGGTAAAAAAAATTTTAAAATTTTATTCTTACTTTCCCCTGACAGATTTTGTTCATACTCACTCAATGATACGTGAGTTTCCAAATATCAAGGGCTGTTATATACCTTCTTCCTTTCCTCCTGGCTAGTGGCTAATAGAAAACAAACCCACTTGAATCAAACTTTTATCTTCATTTTAGCTTCTCAAAGCAAACTGTCACTTCTTCATGAAGACAGAAAGAAGGTATAATGAAAGACAAATAAAAAACATACATAGCAATGGACTGAGGCATTGCAAAGACATTTGCCCTGCAACAAGTATTCCATGCGCATGTTTGATTGTGGTTGCAATTTGCATCGAAAGGCAATTCTAACACGATATTGCACACTCCTGTACAATTTAACAAAACATGAGTGATCAAAGATGCCTTTAAAATGAAATATATGCATTTAACAGAGCAAAATAAGGGAGGATAGAAAGTGAGTCCCTTTTAAATTCCTAACATGACAGTCTGTTTTGTCATTTCTTATCAGCCTACTTTGTGCAGTGCCATAGCTGATTATATTTTTTTTGAATCCACAGAAGCTAAACCAAAACTGCTTTTGTTAAACTTTTAATAAGCAACTGGAAGTAGCACTGTAACTGCAGGTCCCTGTAAGCTCCTGTGCATCAGCACTTCCCACGAGCCTGCAGTGCTTGGGGGGGTAGTAGAGTGTTATAAAATATGTTCTGCTTCAAGTAAGAACGTTCCAAGTCATTAAATGCCACATCTTCCATGCACAAATAAAAGGTTTCTGAATTCTTCTCCTTAGGATAATGGTATTGATATCCCTTCATGACTGTTTAGAGTAATAGATGCTAAACAGTAAAATCACTCAGTAATGCTGTGCTTTGTTCTACAGTGCTGTGAGTGCAGAAGGTGTGTATGTACTGAAACAGCTCATTAGCTCCTGTTTGTTCTGGCGACTTTTGGATCAGATTTTGAAGCCACATTCTCCACAGTGTTTCTAAGCATGAATCAGGGCAGATCAGACTGGATATCGCTCCAATCAGCCAGGATAGGGACATGAAATCAGACTGCAACTGAGGGACTAAACCAGAGAGACATGTGGGGATCTTTTTATTCCCTAACAAAAAAAGCTCTGTTCTCCTGTAACTTCTCCATGGTTCCCTTCATGGGACAAGATGGTTAAAACAAACAAAAAGCCCCAGCCTTAACAGTTGAGTTGTAAATGTTGTCTACACAGGCATGTCCTCAAGCGTCTATCTGAACTCATCAGTTCTATCTGTACTGATGAATTTTAGAAATACTGATCCCATTCAGGAATTCTTACAGACGTACTTTCATTCCTAAGTTACTTCATAAATTCTTGCTGGGATTTGTGTTTGTTTTTTGTTGCTTCTACCAGTCTCTGATCATCATTAGTGATAAATCAATATGTACCACATTTTTAGGCCAATCACTATCTAAAACAAATGAAATGAAAATTGTATACATTTCCCACAAGTGCCTTGTTTCCTTCTCCCATCTTACTGATTCCATTAGCTGTGCTTGCCCAACTTTCAAACTTTTATCTAAATCACTCTGTCCATTATTAAACTGAGCTACAAATTAAATACTCCCTGGGCCTTTACTAGGAATTGGGTTTTTTTTATTTGCACATAATTTAAATTATGACCGTGACATTTTTCTCAGAATAATTAAGATGTTCCAAACCACCATCCATCCTCACCATTATTTAGGCAGCTCTAGTTACTATTTTCTGGAAAAATATATGGGATTTTGTTGCAGTCTGGAGACCTATTACCCAAAGTACCAGGAGGAAAAAAAAAAAATAAAAAAAGTGACACAAAATCAATTTCATCATTATGTGAGCCTAGTTTTGACAAACAAATAAAAATACAGACTCAGTTGTGTCAGAGCTGCCATTGACTCTCCTACCCCTGAAAAAGATTATTTTCTTTCAACTTCCTCCTGAGATTTTTCCATAGCCACTGCCTGAAGTAGAAGGTTATCTGCAGGAAAGTCTTTGAAGTTCAGCTCCTCAGGCGAGACTTCTGCTGTGGGAAGGATGTGTGCTCTAACTCACATCATCCTTCCTCCTCAAAATCTTCCTCTCCTCTCCAGGCCTCCTGGGGAGCTCATGCTGCTCCTCACTCAGCACGTTCATTTGGCCATGAATTTCCCTTCGGACTGAGGCAGTTTTCTTGCTAAAAATCTCTGAGATTTCAGAATGTCCTTGTTCTGTGCTGGATGGAATCCAAAACCTTTGATGTTTTTTCAGCTAATTAAAAGATAGACAGACTGCCCCAGAATAACTATCTTTGATAAAAATATAAATTGATCAAAAGAGATTTCTGTCTGGTAAAGGACAGACTATTTCACAGATAGATTTCTTAGATAAGCGACCTAAAATCATAGAAGAGCAGCTCTATTATCGTCATTATGACTGAGAAGTAAGAAAGAATACTTATTTTGTGACTCTCTTCTCATGACAGGATCACCAGACACCCAGTACCCCATGGCCACCACAAGTTTTCATCCTAATTCCTCCTTGTCTTCAATTAACTGAGTTAGAAAGAGATTATATCTCCCAAGAGCAACAGAGAGTTGGTGAGGTCAGGACCCTTGCTCACAGAGTTGAGCAAATATCGTGAGTTTTTGTGCTGTTGGCCCAGCAGCAGAATCAACCATCTTTGGTGGGATCCCTCCTCTGAGAGCCATTGCCCTGCTCCAAGGACACTCATGGAATTTTGTTTATCAGACGGATCATAGAGCACAAAGTTAAACCCAGGGAAGCCTGGAGGGAAACTCCAAAGTCTAATAAAAATTCAGAGGGACAAGGCACAAAACCAGAGTTAATTAGCTCCGTAGCACACATGTGATGTGGCAGATTTGAGAAAAGCAAATGAAGTCTTGCTGCTATACAGATCTGCTAACCAGGCACGAGGAAATGGTGTGAATCATGCTTGGGAGCTGCCAGATTGGTGTGCTAATAAAGCAAACTGTGACAATGTCTCATTGCACCATCAGCTGTAAAACAGTCAGAAATGAAAGAAGAATTAAGAACATATCAGGGAAGGTTCCCAACAAAGGCAGAGGTTGATAGCTCAATGCCCCTGTATTTTATTATGGAGAGGAAAACAGTGTAATTGGTTCATTAATGGACAATGGTATATTGAACAAGTGCTTTCTATTTAGATGCCAAAATGTGCAGCTTCAGAAATAATAGCAGATGGATTAAAAAAATAATTTGAGTCAATGGGAGACACAAGGAGAATGGCTTTTAAAAAGCCAAGCCAGAGATAAAATTTCAAGATGCCATTTCTCCATGAGCACTTGCTTGGTGCTGCTCAGAAAGACTAAAGAAGTTGGGAAGAGGAATGTGAGTATCTGACGATCTCACAAAGCCTTCTCCAAAAGTATCTGAGGGCTGTAAAACAACTGTGGGAATCAGGCTCACTCTTCGCTTTCCTGGGTCACTGACAGCCGATTATGGGCTGTGCCTTTCCCCCTGTGTCTGGGAAATGTGCAGCAAATATTCCAGCTGCAGGAGGGCTGCAGCGAAGACGTGGCATCTGGGAGCCATTCTAATCCCTGCTGGGAGCAGAGCTTGCTAAGGTGTTAGCTTGTTCAAATGCACGAAGGAGAAAGAAGTTCGAGCACAAATGAAAGCACTTTCAAGGACGCTTGATTATGCCAAACAGAGAAGGACATTGGCAGCCAATTTTCAAGACTGCTTTAAAATAAAAAAAAGTTCCCTCTGTTTTATCTGAGGACACCAAGTAAAGTATCAGAGCTAAAAACTACAATTTATAGGAAATCACCAAAGTTTTCTTATTTAGGATGATACATTTTGGAGAGATTAGTTTCATCATAACTGGATCTCTCAAAATATTGTCTGTAATCCAGGTCTTTAATCCAGGCTGCTTGAAATGGGGGCAGTGGAACTTGACCTCTGCAGGGTCCACATAGATACAAACCAAAGACAGTCCAATATATCATGGTACAGAGCCTTATTATAGCAAAGTTTGCATCCATTAAAATCAATTTCTTTCTTTTCTCCTTTCTGTCTTCTCGTGTCTCCATCTTCCTCTGCCACGGGTATTTCTTTAAAACTCTTTTAATTTCAGGTTTTGTAGATATTTATCAGGAGTCTTGGGAGACAGGACATGTTAACTTCTGTTCCTGCTCTTATGAAAAGGATAAAGATATAACCACAAATACAGTGAGCCATGTTTGTATTGTACTCCATTGCTTACATACGGTAATTATTTTCTAACACAGAACTGTCAATGAGCAGGTGAGAGATCTTTTGCTGTGACCCCTACCTAAATATCTCTCTCTGGGCTGATTATCAGACAATGACAGATTTGTGAGGGTCTCATTACCCATGTAATATTTAGGTATGCCAATCTTTTTTTCACTCTTGATGCCAATACAATTAATTTAGCCTTACTACACAACAGAAGGTTTACAAAGTCATTTGGGGGGGGGGTTTTGTTGTTTTTGGTTTTTTTGGGGATTTTTTAAAATTTATATATTAATAAATTAACTAAGTCATTTCACAAACTTAATTTATCTAGTTCTCAATAGCCAAATCCCAGACTAGGCCCAGTAATTGTGCAGACACTGACTTTCAATTTTATCACTCCCAGGAGTATGTCCAGGTGTGACACTTTATGCCTGGCACTTTTAATGCCATTATTCCTGTCCTCAAAGTCACCACGCCAGAACCTTTCATTTTGTCTCTCCATTTTTACCATGAGGTAAAAATATTTCTCAACCTGTCCCACTTCCAAATATATTTCAGCTATGAAAACCCTTTCACATTAAAGACAAAATAGCCACTCTTAAAATTAGTAGCTCCAATGGCTCACAAAGGAATTCTTCTATGAATGAACACTACTTGTGTAAGGCCTTGCAGGATCTGTCCTTTAAACTTCACATAAGAACCTGCCACAAGGTGGTAAAATGAATAGCCAAGTCACATTTATTTCTTCTTTGCTGACTCTGTACAGAACTTCCAGACTTTGCCGGCAAGTGGTCTTTGTCTCACTCTGAAAAGTACTTTTATAAAAAGGATATACTGGCAGTATTTTCCTTACAACTTAGTGATCTTTGTGTTAAAGCATTCAACCAGACTGTTTCATTCTGAAGAACTCCAATTAATATGGTTAAATCCTCAGGATTTTTCAAGTGAAACTTGGGGATTATGAAAGCATTTTGGACAGAGCCTCAGAAAATTATATTTCTATTCAAACACATTAAATTCATTATGTACTTCAAGCAGGTTTAGTTTCTATGAAAGCAAAATATATTTTAAAAGTCCATCAAAACTGATGCATTATCCTGATATTTGACAAGTATTGGCCAATATAATCTTTTAAGATATTACACTTTCATCTCCAGAAATTATCTTTTCTTTGCAGCAATCATGGTAGTAAACAGAGGCATGGTTTGTTTTAGATGTATTTATCTAATTTGAAGTATAAACAGCTTCATTCATTATTATATATTAACTCAACATATACTTTGGCTGTAGTTCAATACTAGGAGTGCAACCACAGAGAAATGGTGGATTCCCTAACTCCGGTAATAAATGTGGTTTATAGAATTAGGATTTGGAAGACTCAATCAGATTTGAATGCAGAAATGAAGAATATATCTGCGCTGTTATGCATAAACAAATCTGATGATGATTGCTGAGGTTACTGATGCAATGGAGCTGAATCCAGCTCTTCACTGCTTTAGTGACGAGAATAGAAGGCTCACTGTGGTTGTCTTTGCATGTAAACAATGAGTGCATTTTCTTATTCAATAAGCTACTGAACAACAAAGTTCTTTCTGTCTTCCTTGGGTCTTGTTGAAGAAGAAAACAAAATAAAGGGTGCCTGAGTAGTCACGTTTTGCAGTTTGCAAGACGCAGTCAAGCTCACTTGCAATTCCCATGCAATAGGTGGAGCATACTGGGACTCCAAAGCATTTCCCAGATATCAGAAGCCATTCTCTAATTTTTCCCAAGTATAAATTAAGAAATAACTTCATTATATAAGTAAAATAATTTTAGGAGGTCATACGTCAAGCCACCATAAGCAATTTAAATCAGCTGGATAAAATTACACTAAAGCAAATTCTTCTAGATAAAGAAGACAATGGAAATCCCTTTTAGAATGTGAAAATAACAGTCTAGATCAAAACAATTAATTAATCTAAATTAAATTAATCCAGTCAACAGATTGTTTCTGTGTGAAAAGAAGTATCAACTCAAATGCTGAATACTCAAATTTTTCTTTCCAACAGATATGCTGGTTTAGAAAGCAGTAAGTGGTAAAGCTATTTCCAGCAGCACGAAAGAGCATCTTGCACTTATCATTAGTTGTTTTTCCCCTGTATTACCTGTTTCTGCTTTTAAGATTGAGTCACACTTGTCACTTGATTTTCACGTTGAACAATCTATTAAGAATGTTTTTTCATGTGCAATATAATAAGCATCCCTTTAGTTTGACTCATGGGTTGTCAATGTGCATTTCATTTGCACAATTGTAAGCTCACAGTATAGGTTCTCAAAAGGAAAATGGAAAGAAAAAGTAAAAACAAAGTTAAATTCTAACTTTGCTTGAATTCTAAGATGGCTTTGGATCAGTAACTGTGAGGTATCTTAACTATTATATTATTTCCTATTGTATGTTAATATCTAATACATTCTAAATGTATATAAATCACTTTCTATGTATATAAATCACGTTCCATTTCTAATTATTCTATTAGGTTAGATGCCACACTGAGCTCCTCATGTGGCCTTAGCAGCATAACTATTTCAGATTGGTAAAATATGTCTGAATTAGAAATTCTGTTCCTTAAGGGTGGTAGGGGTAGAGGAGCTGCACTGAAATGGGTCATGTTAAAAATTCTTCTCTTTATCAGTTTCTACTGATTGGCTCCACAGCAACTGCCTCTGAACTAATGATGAAACCATAAATATTTATAGGATGACCCTAGGAACAAGCTACTGTTACCTCAGTACTTAACCGACTGCTGAACTTATTCCACCCCTGAGGGGAAGAGTCCTGTGATTTATCTGCATCACCTGCTTGATTTACTATCAGCATTACACACAGGCCTGCAAGCTAAACATTGCCAAGTTCACACACACACACACACGAACAGTTTTGTTTTATGCAAAGTTACCAAATGAGGAACTCTCTCCCTCCATCACATGAACATCGGACCTACCAAGCCTGTGCAACAGGAATTCTTACATTTTCACTTGTCTTGATCCATTTGTCTCCTAATTTGGACGGCAGACTTTGACACAGTGCTCTGACTCATTGCCCTATAGGATCAATATTTGGTTTTCTCCACCCCTCCCCAAGAAACATGTGTTTGAAGAGGCACAGTTTTAAGGTAACAGAAAACCATCTGTAGAGTCAAACTGATTTTTGTAAATTATTAGGCCTAGTGAAATAATAAGATCCTGTAAAAGACCAGACAATCATTTTACCATGGAGGCTCTTTGAGGTGTTATAATAAGCCACACAGACACTCAGGTTCTTTGTGGGGTTGACACCACCATATTTCATAATCCCCTTGTATCCTCAAGACAGAGCTACCCTTGTTCAGCTCCATTTACCACTTCGAGACTGACACACAAAGGAAATTTTCTGATTCTGAAAACCTCAGTCCCTGCAGACCTTTATGCTTTCATATCCCTAGAAGAGCTTAGGGATTCTTTTATCCCTCCTAACTTTTAAAAAGACTTCACTTTAACTTTTGTCTGCACCAACAGAAAAACAGACATTTATGAGTAGGATCAAGGCACAACAGGGAACCACTGCAACCTAACTTCAAGTCACACTTTTGCAGCAAAGTCTTAGAAGCTTAATGTTGAGAATTTCCATCCTTTTGTGAGCTTGAGTTGCACCAGGAAAATTTAATGCAGCTTTTGACTGAAAACCTGTGAAGGTACTCACTTTACACACACTCTATATACAGAGAATCTGAACCCATACTGCTAAGGCAATGGGAGCTTTGCCTCAATGAATGCAGAATCACACCCATATATTATTTTATTTGTTGTAATAGCAAGAAGACTGGCCTATGTATATGAAATGTAGCTAAAAGAATATGCACTCGAGGTTCTAAATTCCTAGAACACTTAACAGTTATTAAATATTAACAGTATTAGGATAATCAAATTACTGTGATGGAGTTAGCCTCTCACAAGAGGGAAAAACAACCTTTTGTTGTCCCTTAGTCATTGGAAAATTATCTATAAAACAGAAGTTTTGCTTTTTTCCTAAAAATTTCCCCAGATCTGGACTGTTTCAGACTGGTAAGAACTGAAGTTTCACCAATTCAACTGTCAATGATCACTAAAGAAAGAAATTGTCATGAAAATGTATGGCCAAAATTATGTCTCACCATCACAGAAAATTATTCAGATAGATTGTTACTTAAGTCCAAGTAACTATGAAGAATAACATTAATAATAAGTGTTATTTTTTAAGAAAATAATTCCTATCCATTTCCCACACTAAAAACCAGCATTATTAGTCAGCTCTTCCTTTTATACTATAGGCTTATCTATATAAAACTGCAAAGTTGGGGAGAGCAATACATTTGGAACTAACATCAGAAGTTACTTGCAAAAAAAAAAAATTAAATAAAAATTTGGGGGGCAGGGGTGGTGTTAATAAAGGAACTTCCTAAACAATGAGATGACAACTTTGGCAAGACTATCAGGCAACCACAGGTCATTCTATTCCTTCATAAAACAAATTAATATTAGTGTCTAACTAATATTAGTACCACCAGAATTAGTTTATAGACATTAAAGTTTTTCATAACCTTAATACAACCCAGAATGCAGGTTGCTCTGCCCGAGGGCTGAAACTCTTTGGTCCTGGCTCCCATGATGAGTGCCTTACAGAGCATTTGACGCTCGCTGACTGAACTCATTCTGTCAGCAGAACAGTTGGTATTTCACACTGGAATTCTAGCTGTGCTTCAAGGACAAGTCATCTGATCAAAGGGTACCACAAATCTTCACAGGGGATGACAGACAGGAAATGGTAAAATCTTATTTATGTGAATGACCATTATGAATTTGAGATGCTTTTCTAAGCCATTCCATCATTACCCATTCGCATTTTAAATAACCCCAAATTCCTGGCATTGCAATTATCCTTCAACTGCATAATATTATAGCTGAATAATCTGTGAGAACAGCATGAGCTACCATATACACACAGACACCCATATGTGGGTTTGAAGTACTTTTTTAGCTGAATGAAGGAAAGAGTAATGAGACAGAACAATCAGGGGGGGAAATAAATCCTTTTCTAAGTTCTGTTCTGTGGATCCAAGGCTTGTGTCCACAGGAGAGAGCATGACACTGATCAAGAAAACTGTGGTTGATATGTGTCCTCCAGATAAATAAATACGTGGCTTGATTCAGCTATATGAATCAAACATGCATGGGAATCCAGAATATTCTTTTATTAAGAGGAAAATTATATGCGAAACATGACTGATTAAAAACCCACCAGAATCTCAGTAAATGAGTTCAAGAAAATGAGCATGGCTAATCAGGTGAAATACTGTATAAATAGTATAAATACACTTATCTGTTAAATATTTTTCTTAGACATTGTTCTTTACAATCCTGAAATTTGTTTAAATCACTTAGTGTTATCTGAGGAAAATTCCATGAACAACTGAAAATTATTTTTATACAAATTAAGTAAACCAAAGCAATGGCTTAGAGATCATGACCCAAGTTTTCATGTGCAAAACATCACCAGAGCAAAATTTCCATGTTTCAAAAACAGATCAATAATTAGGAAAGTGCTGAGGGCATAAGAAATTCTGCCAAGAGTGTCATTTACTGAACCATTCAATACACCAATGAGAAAGGCATTTTCTACTCATTTCCTACTTCTCTGGTAGACCCCTCCAATTAACTACACCGAAGGAACAGACTTATTTTCATAGTGGAATACACAACAATCTTTACCTAAGATAACACATGCACCAGTGTAAACCAGCAACTTAAATTATCCAGTTGTCATATAAACAATGTGCTCAGATGCAGTGACATCATGAAGATAATTTTTCTGAGTTCTGACCCAAATCTTCTGAATGTCACAGGAAGGATTGCCAGTGTTTTCAATGACAGTTGGATCAGTCTGGCAGAAGCTAAAAAAGAAAATACCCTGCCATACATGCCAGGTTTTAGAGAGAGAGATCACATCTTTTGCTTGGCAACATTCCAATGGTACAGCAGTCGGGCAGTGTCCCCTTGTGTCCCTTGTCTTTGCTCTCCTCAGAGTGAGGCTGCACCTCAGAATTTGGCTGAGACCAGGCAGAGTCAAAGCAAAATGGCAACAGCTCCAGGTGAAATTTCTAAGTAATCCCACTGGATTATCTCTCTGCCACCATTCTGCAAATTAATAACCACTAGAAATCAGTATATTTCTTTAAGCTGACCCTTCAAAATTAAGGATTTTTTAAAAAATCTAATAGAATGTTAATCTGAAGAGACAGATGCCTCCACTGAAAAAACTCATTGCATTGATGTAAGTGAACAGGAAAACAATAACCAATCCTTAAACTTTCACATCTTTTAGGTTTAGTCCAATCTGTCAGAGATATCATAACTCATTTCCATCTACAAAACCTTGAAAGAAGTAAAGAACCTGTGTATTTTAGCCTAGCTTTTAGGACGTTTGACAGAATGCCATCACATTGACTAGTGTCAACATTAAGAAAGTTTCTGGCTCACAACAGGACCAAACTGAAGCTGAATCAAGTCAAAGACACACAGAAACTGACTGAAAAACAATTGCAATAAACCACCTCTAAATGACAGAATTGAGCTTTTTTGAGACCATTTATCCTTTGAATATTTCCCTTTTAAAACTTAAAACATTATATATCCAAAAACTTTAGAAAATATCTGAAATTATCAATATAATTTTGTAATAGAGAAATTCACATAAAGTGTGAAAAGGGATCCAAATATAAAGGAATAATACCTTAGACTTTGAGCAGCCAGAGTGAAGAACATGTTCATACATCAAAGTCAGAGGAAAAAAGCAAGGGGAACAGCTCAGACACTGAGACGGTGGAGAAGAATTAGTGGGAAAAGGCAGCTCTGTGGAAGAGACAGCTTAGTCTTAAAATCTGCAGGTTGCTAACTCTCAAATCAGAGCCCTGCGCCAGATTTGCACAGCTATAAACAACTGCTGATTAATTTCCATTTCTGAATACATTACAAGCCAGGCAGGTTGAGAAGGGTACCTTTCAAGTTTACCCTACAAATAAGGAACCATGTTTTTGTACCATTCTCACATCTTCCTTTTCATCTTTGTTGTTCCTCATGTTTCTGTAGTTATTTTCATCTTTCTCCCATTATAGCCGTTAATGCTAATGAGACAACACTTGATCCAACCCTAAGTACATCAATGTGGTTTTTTTGTGTGAATATCAAATGCCTGTGCTCACACTACAGAAAGACATGGCCCAGGTAACTAAGAAAAGACACTTAATTCTTTGATAGTAAAGGTGACTTACATTTTTTTGCTATTTGTCACCCCAGAAAAGCACAGTGAGAAAAGAGAAAGAAGGTTACAGGATCCCAGAGAAAAATCTTTTCTTCCAGAATGACTAAGCTAGGTGGGAAGGAAAGGATATAAATAATGAATGGAAGAGAATCACTATTAGGGTATAGCTACCTGGACTCGTAGGCAGACAGTGCATGGCCTTATATGTGACATAACTATCTGCATTCAATTCAGAGTCATTTGAGGTCAATGGAAAGAGTCTTGTCAAATTTTCCAGCATTTGGAGAAAGCTGTGATTCTGGAAGGAAGCACAGTGCCACTGTTAGCACTTGTGACATGATAGGTTCATGGGAGGTGTGCACGTATTATGTGAAGCACCTGTCAAAAGCTGACAGCTGAACTCATATCAACACATGGCACAGCCTGAGCCAGCTCACACAGAAAACAACAATCAAACTCACACTTTTTTTGGAGCTGAGGGACTTGTAATGAGACTTTGTGTAGGTCACAGAATTGGTTCTGTAATTTACAGGGATGAATATTCTTCTGAGCAAGAGTGGGACACCTTGACGTGGAGATGAACTTACAAGATTCGCTTACAGTAAAAGCTCAAAGAGGATTTAAGTCCATGAAATAACCTTGATTCATGACAGCAGAGTTCAATGACTGACTTCCTAAAGTTTGGTATTCCAATTACAGCTGTGAAAAACACTTGTCTTCAGCCTCAGCCAGCTCAAAAGTAGAATTGCTTTCAACTTGACCCGGCTTCCTGAATTAGTAGTGGACTGCTTGATATACTTTTAATATCTGCAGACTATTCACTTGCACTGGAGAGGAACAGTCTTGGTCCACTGGCTTATCCTGAAATGTTCTGAACCTGCCATGCATTTAGAGTTCAAATTAAGGTCATTTGAGAAGCTCACAAGCTACTTTGGCCCTCACTTGGTTAACTCAATGTCTGGACACAGGAAACTGAGCTTAATGATCTGTGTCTCTAGGTATTTCTCATGCTGGTATACCAAATGATGCTTAAAACCAGAGTGCACCATTTTTCATTTGTAACATATTTATATGTGGTTATCTATCAGGTCAAAGCACTGAACTTAGGCCAAATCAATCTGTGCTGTAGAGTTGTGAACAGGGAGGAAATTTCTTTCAGCCTCCAGGATGCAGAGATCTTAAGAAATTGACTGAATCTATTTTCTGAAGTGTTTTGGTTTTTTTCCCCTTAGTGTGAGTCACAAAGAGGTCAGTTTTATAATAGCGTGCAGAGGAACAAAAATTGTTATCCACAGCAGCCAGAAGAGATGGCCAGAAACACAAACAGGGCTCACTGAAAACTCTCTGTCAGAAATGCTTCAGTTCACCAGTAGGACATTAACACCAGAAACCCTGAGGAGACAATCAGCACCAAACACTCTCTGTGGCACACAGCTACTTTCCTCTGGCACAAGAACCTCCCCTTTTCCCCATCTCTCTGGATTCATCATTCTGGCTGATACCAAGGACTGCAAGTGCTTCCAGAAGAACACTGTCAAATTTGATTTGTGAATCAGATGGCAGTGAATTAAACACAAAAATCTCATATCACACTAAGGACATGAAATCACAATCAATTAAGTTTGGCTTCCCATTGTTATTTGCTTAATTCTGAAATATGACACACAGACTGAGCACAAAAGGATCCTCTGTCATCTCTGCTTTACAAAGCCAAACATGGAAAAGTCTCACTCTGCTTTCTATCAGCAGAACTTTCATGATCTATCTTCCAAATGTTTTCAAATTTATAGAATTAATTTAGTTGGGAAAAGCCTACTTAGTTCACAGAACCCTATACAGTGTGTAGCTTGGAAAGCTTCCACTTCCAAATTATAGACTACCATGCAAATGAGGAAAAATGACTAACGTTTTACTCAGATTCTTGTGAAATACTCATCTCCTTGAAATGTCGCACCAAGGATGAGAAAACGCAGTGATCACAATTTTCCCCCCATGTCTGTTACAAGTATCAACTTGATTGTGACTTCTGTGCAATAAATGAAAGCTCCCCTCCATAATAACATGTTCAAGGAATCCAGCTTGTCAGAAACACAGACTTTTTCAAGTGCACAAGCTGTCAGGTCTCCTAGCAAGCCAGAAGAGTGTGCAAGGAGGAAATCATACAGGCCAGATCACTGGGACAAAAATCCATGAACGTTTTGTCATCTTTCGCTATCACCTTTCGTTCAGCTCCTGCTCTCAGCTGCCTTGTGAGGGAATCTCTCTCATTCACCCATCCTTTGGGTCTATCACAACCCCAGGGGGATATGTCTCACCATATAAGAAATTAAATCTGGCAGTGTATGTTCTTCATGCCTCCCCCAATATTTCACAGCTCTACTGACTGCTCATTTATTAGATTCTTTGACTTACTTGGAGATTTTCATTGTGATTTTACTTATCTCTCAACATTGAACAAATAAATTTTCACCAGCATCTGGTGGGTGAGGGGGAAGGGAATGAAATATGGTTGCTTTTATTGCCTGTAAATGTATTTTACTGGTACTAATCAATAAACTTTTTACTTGCAGCACTCAGGAATACACAGTTTAACTATAACAAGTGGCAAAAGAAATGCAGAGAAGTGGCATTATTTCTGAAGTTGAAGGTAAGATGACATGAAATTGTTTTCTTTGGACTATTTGTGCCAAGATACCTGCCTAGCTCTTACCAATGAGTGTAAGAAATACTCAAATTCCACACCTACTCAAAACCAATCCATGTGGTAAGTCAAGTCAATGGCTTTTGTGTCAATTATTTAAAGTGACCAAAAGAGGGAAAAATCTACAAAGCATGTACATGGGATACAACTCTCAGTCATGAAAGACATGGATAGGTGATTATAATTGAACTGCTTTGTGCTTTTTAAGTCAATCAGGGCTTGCAGTATAAAACTGATTGACTTTGTCTCAGTGTGTTACTTGCTACCCAAGATCATGAGTTTAAGAAATCATAACATAAATAATTTCCTTTCCAAAGCAGTCTTCCTTGCAGATGAAATTAAAAGGTAAAGAATGTCCAAAAAAAAGGAAAAGATTCTAAATAGCCAAGTTGCAGCTCTTTCATAATTAAACTCCATAACTCCAAAATAATCCAAGGAAGGCCTACAGTGAAAATAAACAAAATTTGCTAAAGAGGATGTAGAGAGTAGGTGTGGCACCCATCCTCTTCGTCATGTTCATAGAGGCACAGACTTTGTGACCTTTTTTCCCTCCGTTGAATTTAAATATCCATAGCAAAAATAGAAGCATTTTTAACATGTTTTATAAATGGAGAAGTAAGTTGGTAATATTTTACACTGCAAGTTAAAGAGACCATGGATGAAGGTCATTGGAGCAAATAGGAACTGCAAATGTGTAGCCATTAATCATTGCAACCAGTTCAAAATTTCTTTGGAACCCATGAATTTCACCTGTGTCTCTGGATAAGTTAGGGAAGCCTTCCTTTCTTACACCATGTTAAAATCCTGTGTAGGCATGAAGAGAAAATGAATTATATAGATCCTTAACTGCAATATGGGACATAATAAACTGAGTCCAGTGGGGGTTTCATTACGCCAGAAAAAATAGATAATACCATTATTTCTTTTGCAGCAGTATCAAGAGAATGCAGCGTGAAATACTCTTCAGACACCACAAAAAAGACCCAAAACAATTTATGCTGAGTGAAATAAATGCTCTGACAGGCAACTACTGTGGTACAAACTAACAAAGAGATTATGGCAATGCATGAGTTCAGTTATGAGGGCTGCCTGAAACAGGCTAAAGCATTTAGTACCAGTACAGTAAAGGTGCAGGGAAGGTTGGGGGTACTCATTGTTATGTGATCTGAAAAACTGATTACCAAGTGAGACATTCGTCCCTAACAACTTTTTGGGGTTTGACCATAAATATGCTTAATCCATCAGATTCCTAACAGCTTTGACAACAAAGGAGGATGACAAAATTCAACACCAAAGATAGATTAGAACACAGAAGAAATTTCTAAGGGTAAAATACTACTCTAACACAGCTTTTCTTTTTCCTTCATTAAAAAAGCCATGATCATTGCCATTACAGAAGAGACATGCACTGGTAAAAAGGTAAAAGCAATCACCCGGTCCACAGTCTGGAATGTGACTGTAGAGCACAGCTCTTATTAGAAACTGAAGATTTTGTGCAGTCAAATTTAGGTGATCAGTCCCTCAGGAACAAAGATAAGATCTCTAATTTGATCCCAGAGTAACCTTCTGATTTGTCACCATTCCATCAGAGAAGAAGAAGAAGGCTAATTTGTTCACTTCAGCAAAAGAGGCAGAAGAACCTAACTATGGAGTGTTTATTCAGCTGGGCAGCAAACAAAATAAATGCAAATTTGTTATTTTGACACTAACCTCAGCTTACTCCTTATGGCCAAACCAAATGCTGTATTTAAAAAGGGAATTTCATTAAGGTCATTCCTCTCCAATTGAAGGCCATATTAGTATCACTCTGCCATAATGCGATGCTGAGAGGATATCTACTTGGCAAAAATCACTGCTTTGTTGTGTTTTGGGATGAAGTCTTATTATTATTATTAAATTATGCTGACTTTAATTTATTAACAGATCTATTTTCTGCACATTTAGGTTTTACCGCAAATAGTACTAAGTAGTTCTGTGTTAAACTGTAGGACAAATTATTAACATATGAACTCCTGATTATTTGTATTTCAGGTGCTTTCAGAAGGCATTTGTCCAACTTCACTGCCTTTCATGTTATGTTTAGGATATGGCGCAATTTTTGAGGGTCAGACTCATTTTTAGAGTAAGCAGTTTACAATATTCCCCACTGTGAGGGACTGTAGTATAATGGGAGACATAGCTTTGGCTCCTATTATTAATGCTTATTTGTCTTACATGAACACCCAAGACAAATATCAAGATCTAGAAAGCCACTATACTAAGGATTACAGAGAAGCTGCACAGAAAGAAATCCATCCTCAAAGTGGAATTTACAGTCCAAATACAGTTTGTATCCTCTTAACCTTTGCAGTATCTCTGCCATCTTGCAGGCATGAGGAACAATCAGCAAGACCCACATTAATCTGTGAAGTACTTCTTGAAGAAATTGTTATCTTTGCTTCACCTGTCTGGACATGGTGGGATTGCTAAGAGTGCATTTAAAAGCACTTTCCTCTCTCTTCCATATTTGAAAGAGTCACTTGGGCCAACTAATTTCTTCTTTTGTTTGATGGACATGAGACAAATACTTTTGTACATCACAGTAGCTTAGTTCTACTGAACTGCTGTCAAGATGTATTTAAATCACTAAATATCCTCTATCTAAGCCTAATCCCTCATTTAGCCTTCTGAAAAAACTGTATTCTTGGCAAATAGATATAATTATTTCACCTGCTTTTCTCTGTGAAAACTTAAGTCCACAATTAGCTCACATGAACAGGCACAGATCAGAAAAGCTTTTAAGTGTGGTTTTCCTACAAATCTTCAGAAGAAAATTATCATTTGTTGGCAAGCTTTCCTGGACAATTTTGTAAAGAAACTGAAGTGAAAGTCAGATCCCCTCACTGGGTCACAGCCTATTTGTTTTTCCATCTCTGCTGGACTAGGGAAAATACCGCTCAATTCAGAGCACAACTCAGAAGTTCACATGCCAAATACTGGTGCTTCAGGAATCTCCTCTCCCACCTCGTTCCCTGGCACAGGTTCCTCTCATTTTCAGAAAAGAAATGAGGTTTTGGTAGGTATTTATAGTCCAATCCCTAGATGGATGGATCCGTCAATGCCATCAGAATCAACCAAGGGGAGTCCTTACCCCATAGAGAAGACAATACAGTCGCTGGTAAACCATGAATTAGATCAGATGTTGTATTTAAAACAAACCCTCTTTATTATTTAGAGTATTTTATTTATATGGTAACAACCCAGAGGGATCCCTGAGACTGGGCAACTGCTCTACTTGGTCTGCTCTTGTTTGGCTGTTATTGCACAGCTCTTCTCATGTCTGGTGCCCTGGTATGACACAAAAACATGCATGGTCACTTATTCAGATCATTCCATTATCAAAAAGAATAAAAATTGCCTATCTAAAGATTATCTCGTGTCTGAATTACTGCTTGTATATACTTTAAAGCCTACCATCCTTTCAGAAACTTTTCCTCTTGCATTTTTCTTGCAGAATTTCAGAAATAGCTTGCCAAGATTGCACACAAGCTGCCATGAAGTTCACAATATGAAAATAAAGTGATTTTTTCCTTTGATTGATGGCCAAAGTGCTCTCCCAAGATGTGGCTAATGCAGCTACAGAGCAGTGGGGGAAGGCCATTAAGGCTTGTATTGATTTCCTCTGAATTCTGGATAATGTATCAACAATCTCTGCTACTTCTACTTGAAATTTTTAATTTAAATAACCGGAACCAAGCAGTCAATCATTTGCTTCCCTTAGAGCTAAGGCCATTTTGCGTTGATATTACAGATGGAATAGAAACCATAAAGCTGCTTTGTGTTGTGCATGCTATTAATAACATTTAGACCGTGATATCATAGCACATGTAAACAAGCAAATGATACACTGCATGGAAGGTTTTTGAATGGTTCTACTGCTGCCTGACAGCTTTGGGCACCACAATATCAGAAGGATATAAAGCTGTTTGAAAGCCTCCATTTTCCTCCTCCATATGAGGAGCAGCTGAGGTCATTTGGGCTGTTCAGCCTAGAGGAGACAGAGGAGACCTCCCTGGGGTCTGCAGCTTCCTCACGAGAGGAAGAGGAGGAGCAGACACTGATGTTTTCTCTGTGGTAACAGGACCCGAGGGAATGGCCTCAAGTTGTGTCAGGGGAGGTTTAGTCGGATGTTAGGGACAGGTTCTTCACCCAGAGGGTGGTCGGGCATTGGAACAGGCTCTCCAGGGCAGTGGTCTCAGCCCCAGCCTGACACAGCTCACAGAGCATTTGGACAATGCTCTCAGGCACAGGGTCTGATTTTGGGCTGTCTCGTGCAGAGCCAAGAGTTGGACTTCAATGACCCCTGTGCATCCTTTCCAGTTCAGGATATTCTATGATTCTAGATCATGAAAGTGGGTACCAATAAATGCAATTCATCTGCAAGAATGAATATAGTGTGGGCCAATTTCACAGAAATTTTAAGAAAGATGAATTTCACTCTGCTGAGTACTGTACTCTTTTGAATGCTACAACTTCCACATAAAGACGGAAAGAGAAAAGCAATATTGTACCCATTTATAAGAGTGTCTCCAGGACACAGAAGTTCTAAAACTAATTCTAAGTGCTACTTCTTTCTCTGTATCATTTTCAAAGCTGATATGTTGTCCCTACTGTACCAAAAGAGAAAATGAAAATATACCTCTTGAAATAATAAAATTGAACAAATCTATCTGTTATTCAAACATTGTATTAGGATGTGCACATGTCCTTGGCATTTATTTTTGTGTGATAATCTGCCATTTGCAAGATACTACATTCAGTCACACGTAATGCCTGTGCCAAAGGATGGGTGCTCTTATTAACCTCAAAGTATTTACAAATTATATTTCTTTTCTTTTATAGTTCATTCCAATCCACTTGAAAAGGCTGCTGAAGGATGTCTTACAGAAAAACAACCAGTATCCTTTGAGGCACTGTTGGTTTCTTTCCTGTGACACTCTCCTCCCCTGATTTGCACTGAATGCATCCTAACAACACTCCTGACTTTCTTGTCTCCTTCCTAGCAAGTCAACTACTAATTAATCAAATGCTGATTTTAATTGGAAACGTTTTCCCATTAATTTGAAAGATGATTGAAAGAGACTTAACTCAAGCATTACCTCCTGTTCTTCCAAAAAAAACTGTGTCAAAACTGTTTCAAAATAAGTATCACATCAAACTCACAGATCTGCCCATGTAGGAAAAAACCCAAACAAAAAACCTCAAAAGCAGTATTTTTGTAATACCTCAGCAAACCAACGAAAATGCAATAGAACTGCAATTTCAAGAGCATGCAAAGTCAAGAATTGCCTGCCAGCTTCAATTCACTGTGATTTGCTGGCTGTCTCACAAGTCTGGCACAAACGTACACTCACTGACAATGTTAGCAAACATGCAAAGTGCAGAATAACCTCAGGGTTACTACACTATGCTCCTAGGTGTGTAAAAAACCTGCATTGTGAAGTGGATTACTCTGACGCTCATGGAATGCAGTCTTTGTTTCACTTTTAAGCAGTAGTTTAAGAAAATTTGTTTTCCAGGTCCCCAAACTCTAATTTAGGGAAGAGCTCTTGCTAGCACAGAGCTGGAGCTGATTGTCATTGCACACCAAGCATCAGCAAGGCATTGAAGGACTGACAGGGAAAATTACAGTAATTCCCCCTGTCTGCAAAGAAAAGGCATTAAAAACAATCTGTAGCAAATAAAATTTCAGGTTTCCTTGTAACAAACAAGGAAAGTTCATTAAACTTCCAGAAACATTGAACTAACTCATTGAGGCCAAAAGATAAGATCTATACTTAACTATTAAGATCATTCAAGTAATTATTAAAATTAGGCCAATTAGTTTAGACACTAAAGAGCCATCATCTCTTTCTTTTTCCTATCTGCCTGCAGTACCAGACAAAACACACGAGATCTCGAGCTTGCTGAACATAACCCCACATTTTAAAATGATGATTTACAAAACACCTGCAAATGTTGAGTGGAGCAGTCTCCCTTAACCTCCCTTCAGATTTACTTCATCTAAGTTTTATGGCCTACATGTGTTAAACTTCAACAGGTAAAGTATTACCAGTGTCATCAGATGTTGAATAAAAACTCTCTAAACAGCTACTCTTAAAAAAACCCAAAAAAACCCAGACTGAAAACCTATTAAAAAGACTGTCTTACTGCAAATTTCTATGCTCTCATGAAGCTTTCTGAGCCTATGCAAATCATCTACATAAGTGAATGAGCTAATTGATGTTCTGATGTATGAGGATATGCTTTTTGGTGGAACAGATGTTAAGAGCTTTGTTTCATAATTTGTCAACTTTACTAAATGTCACTGAGTTTGTCTCAAAACTGAGTTTTCTTTTTGTGCTCCAGAGTATATTCCCAGAGCAAAACCTATTTGTTGAATTTGTCCCAGTTTTTAAAGCCTTTCTCCTTCTGTAAATGAAAAATAAAAATATCTGGAATAATGGACACGGTCAGACTACAATAAATGCAACAAGGTGGTGTTTTGGGTTTCATATTTTCCTCCTTCAATGGTCCTAAGTCAAGATTTTTTCCAGCACTTGAAATACTCAGGCATAGTAGAGCAATGACATCATTTGGAAAACAGACTGGGCCCTAGGGATTTAAATAGAAAGCTACGAAAGCTTTCAGTAACATAATTACAAATTTATATTCAAATTAGGCCTTTGGAGTTACGTCATTCTTTTGATTACTGGATTCAAGTTAAAGGACATTAAAAAAAATAATCTTTATGATTTTCTCTTTATGGCTGGTTGTTTTCTAGTAAACACACTGACTGCAGCACAAAGCCAAATTTCTTTATTAAAATGTCAGATGCTATTCTTTCCTAAATTTCCATGAACAAAGAAGGTTTCAGAAGAAATACCTGACCATCAATTGTATTTTCAGTCCTTAAATAAGCAAATTGGTGAAAAAGAGAGGTGAAGAGGAATACTGCAGTGCACTGCAGTTTTCTTTCCCTTTCCTAAACTGATGATTATTCAGTGGTCATAAAGGAGCATCCACAGACAAAAAGGCACCAATTTCATATAATGCATTTATGGAAATAATAAAATTATCTGAACCAAAGGCTATATTGTTATTAAAATAAGACAATACACAGTTCTAATAGCTTCATAACTTTGTGCACCGCTTTGCCAAGCCTAAAACAGAACAGGCACCTATTCCACAACCTAAATTCAAGTAATGAAACATGACAAAATCCAAAATAGAAGATCGGTGAAAATATAAAAATATAGCAAAAACTCTGACAATTTCCTCCATAAAATACATCCTTGTTTCAGAAGTTATGCCAGTGTGTATCACAACAGCGCTTCCCAGAGAAGCGTGTCCTTGCTCTACAAGATGGACATTGTAGTCTTTGTGATGGCAAAGCCTCAAGGAACACAGGTGAAGGGTCTGCCTCAAACTGGAGTGCAGGAGGATGAACCAGACTTTGCCACTGACATTTTTTTGCCAAAAATTTATAGATGAAGACCAATAAAATTAATATTTTAAACAACTCATTTTTTTAGAGAAATGTAGAAGTGTTCTGAGAGGACCCAACTCCTATCAACAAAAAGCTGCCCGACCAGAGAGAATTTAATTTTCTTTTCCTACAAATGCCGTCGTCCTCAGTGCTCATTAACCAATTTAAAAAACCCCACAGGTGTTACAATTTTCTTTCATTTTCAGAAGTCGTGATAGAACAAAATAGATTCATTAACACTGATATTTTCCCTAACTGAAGTGATAATGGACCATCTAGCTTGTCAATCTGGTGTGCAACAACATTTCTTAACTGACTAGCACAAATTAATTTATGCTGAGAATAGAGCTCAATGCACTTCATCATTATAGCCTGTGCCATGCAATTCAAAGATAAATACACACATTTTTATCTCTGAGTAGGTTAAATCTGGAATAAGCCTCCTGAAATTAATTGGGGTTACTGCAGTCTTACTCGGATGTCACTCAGATCTGTGTGCGGTCTAGAATAAATACAGAGTATTTGCACAATAGCAAATGGATCCTACTGCAGGAAGGGATTCAGGTATTTGTGAACAGCATGAAAGTTCCTCACCTAAGAAAGAGATTAAGCAATCACCAGCAAAGAAGTGAGGCCATCATTTGGCTGTGTGCCATTTAATTGTCCCTGCAGAGGAGTCACTGCTGGCTGAGTGCTGGCCTCCACAGTTCCCATTATGCTCCAGAATAATAAGGCCCACTTTGAATCAGCATTTCAGTTCTCCTGGAAAAGTCAAAACTGGAATTTCTAGACCTCGACCTTATGAGAACAAATTCAGTTATCCCAGTCTTGCATGTTAGCCCACAGAGGGCTGCATTCTTCACTTCTACAGCACCATCAACAACAACAGCTTTCAAATGCATAGAGTTAAAACTGGTTTACCAAATCTTACCTACACTTCAGGCTACCTTTGAAGAGAAAAGAGCTGCTTTATTTTATGGTAAAGAAAATAGTAATTTAGTATGAATTAAAAGAAACCAGAACAGTCGTTTAGAATTAAGGAAAGAGAGATAATAGCACAGCATCTATCCATGTAAATGTTGGAATAACTGTTTCTCTCTCTCTTCCGGTTCTATTTAGCTGACTACTACGTAAAACTCTAATATCCCTGGCAGGAGGAGTCTCTCGTTGTATTTAGGGAATGTGTGACTCTTTGCAGAGTCTGCTCAGCAATATGTGTGACACACCCGAGGAGCACATAAATAACAACCAGCTGGGACCAGTACAGATTCCATTGATGCTGATGGCTCCCTTTTCATGTGGCTAACAATTTTAATAAAAAAGATTAAATCCCAAAGTGAGTTTAACTTTATCATTCAATATAACTGACACTGCAGGAAGTGCAATATGCAGTTAGAAGGAAAATTAACTGTGTTCTATACGGCACATCCATCATGCATGAGCAGTGTAACAACTTGGGGTAATCACTGCTGCTTTTTTCATTTAGCTAAAAATAAATATTGAAAACAGAAGTTAATCAACTATACTGTGAAAAAATAATATATTCTTTCCATCTTATATCATACTGACATCCATCTAACTATCAAGATGCTCATGAGCAAGTCTCCCCACTAAGGGCTGAAAGAAGACTACTGCTTCTCCAAACGACCAATTTCCAAGAGGAAGGGCACTTTTTGATAGATTCTGTGTCTATGCAAGCCTCCCTGAAGGAGGTAAGCAAATAATTTCTGTCTGGTGCAATCCTAATGCACTGGCCATCCCAGCTTTAGCACTCTGACACCAACCCTGCCTGTGCACACTCCAGAAGTCAGGGCAGAATTGCTCCCCTGAGGCACATTTGCCCCTAAGCAGCCCCAGGCTCCAGCCCTCAGTGCTGACCCACACAAGGGCAGGGGTGCTCCTGGTGACAACATCCATCCCCTGAATGAACTGACCCAGGGAATCACTGACACTCAGCACAATTCCAGGATGAAAGAGCACTGGAAACATTTGCATTTCTAAATGGATCAGTTGTTGTGCTTCAGTTTCCAATCTAATAACATAACTTCTGGCATTCATTCCCCCATAAGTGGACAGTGGAAAAATATATTTTTTTCAGTCAATTACCAAACTAATATATTGAAATGCTTTGCTTGCACGTAATGAAAAATTAACTAGAAACAATATAAACAATTCAAAAGCCTCAACAATTACAATCTAGAGCCAGCACCACTGTGTGTTGCAGTAAACTGACAGCTCCTTGGACAGAAGATTCATTGATTAAATGAATGTTTGATGTATAAACGAAGAGTTCACCACAAGATCTGATAAAAACAGCTTAAGACTTTCAAGTGAACTGAGATTAGAATTACAGGTTACCCTGGTTACAGCTGCTGGCAAATTTCAAAAGCAGTTTGAATTATCCTGAATCATTCATTGCATGCCTTAGCTAACACATGAAAGAAAAAACCTGACAATGAATTATCACTTGGGAAGGCAATTCTGATCTGAACTGCTGTTACAAAATGTAAACAAATTTTTAATTAGTTTCTTTCAATGACTTCAGGTTGTCCTATTATTGATAGTACCTCAATTGTTATTTGCAAATAAGCAGAGGCTTTGCTAAATAAGTTATAGAAGACTTTGTAATTAATTTTTATGTGATCTACTCCTCTTGATAAATCCACTGGGAAATTAACTCAGCTGGATACTACCACAATTATTTGTGTTAAACTCTCTCTAATTTCCTACAGATAAGTTTACTGTGATAAAATATATGGTCTAGGAAGAATTCACAAAGCTGTATTTCAACTAACCATTAGAAATTCAATGAAATACTATGAAACCTACTGAAAAAACAAACTAAGTATTAATACTTAAGGAACAGTGAAGGAATGTACAGTTAAAAGAGATCAAACAGAGGGGAATGGTCATTTTCCCAGCACAGAGACCAAAGATCATCTGTCTTTTGAAATATGATAATATTTATTCGAATAATAAGCATATTTTTTCCTAGAGCTAACTCATCTCCACTGATACTGTTTTATGGGAGAGGTCCTGACAGAGAGATTTAATGCTGGGGGAAAAAATTAAGTGAGACATTTAAATAGTCAAGAAGAATTGCATAGGGAAGTTTACGTAATGTCAGTTTTCAGTGTGCCCTGAGCTTAAAGCACTTTGAGGATCAAGCTCTCCGAGCTTCACAATCTATTTTGGCCATTATTCATGAGCTAACATTATAAATGACCTTCCTCAGCAAAAAGGCAAAAAAATGAAACCAAACACAGTGTTCTTTCCATGTGGAAGCCCCATAATGAAAGCAATCTGAAGATCAATCACTGACAATTCTAGCTCCTACTGAAAGTCAGCAATTTTATGAATAGCAACATTTTCTCAGCCAAGACCTAACAAGGCAACCAACTCCTATCCTGCAGTCTTGCAAACATCTGTTATCAATAACAATTTCGCCTACTGTTCATATCATTCTCCAAGAAGAAAAGAAACAGCCCTGGGTTCACTGACAATTGAGTCCAGATTTGGATACATTTGAATTTTCCTCTAGTTGTCAATAGCTCATTAAATGTAACAGCTTCACAACCAAGACATGGAAATGAAATATGTAAATTATGGTATTTTAATATTTAAGCAAGTGTTACAAGTCTAAGAGTTTTCTAAATGCCAGATTAATGACTAAGGTCAATGATTATCAGTTGCAGTTTCTGCAAGTGACACAGCAGGTTTGACATCTGTGTGCCGGAACACAACACTGGAGCTCCTTGAGAGCTCCATGAGAACCCAGGACTCTTAACCCATAAAGCTTTTCACTTGTGCCTCTGGTTCCTTTTAAAGGCCATTTGATGATGTTTTCTTATGCTTCTTCAAGTTCATATTTCCCACTCTCCTAGATATCCTACAGTCAAAGACTAAGTTGGATGAATTTACTCTCTGCCCTTTCTATTGAAGCAGAGCAAATACGAATTGAGTGTAAGATTCTGAGTAAGTGAAACTAAGGTTAAATGGCTTAAGTTTGTAAGACAGCTTCTAGAATAGGGCACATCTTGAGTCTCTGTTTCCAGCTTCAAGAATGATCACAGTTTCAATAACCAATTGTCCAACAACTCCTTATTATAACACAGTTTGTTCTCACACAAACACTTCCACTTCAACAGCCCTTTCCTCCTGCTACTCCGTCTTCCCTTTTCAGAGATTTCTAGACTGTAGTTGTAGGATCTACTCTCCATCTCTCTCCCTCATCTAGCCCCTCCTGACTTCATTATATTCACACAAAAACCCTTCTTTTCCGCTCCATCCTGGTAATTAGGTTTTGGAACTTCTGTTAAGGAAACTTCCCAGTCTGACCATTCACGAGACTGGCAGCCACCGTCACACCACACCAGACTGTCACTGCTGAGAGCAAAGCTTCTTCTCAGGGGCCTGACAAGTCCCTGTGTGTCTCACCCACACCCCACACTCACACCAGGTTTCCTTACCAGATCCACCCCAAAGTTTCCCACAGCCGAGTCTCAGATGTCTCATTCCATAAAACCCTTCATTCCTGGTGCAGTAACACAGGAACCCAAGCTGGTGCCTCTGAGGAGGAAGACAAATAAACCAAACCCTGGGCTTTTATCCCCTCCCAGCTCAAGCAGGAGACCATCCGAGGTAATCAGCTCCTGCTGTTCTCTGAGTGCCTTCACCTGCCTGAGCTACAGGTGTTCCTTGTTGTCCCAAAGGTCAGCAATTCACAGCCTCCCCTCTCCAGAGTTGTACTTTCCAAAGGTAATCTAACTACTCAACAATCTAAAGTTTCGATCAAAGCATCCCCTAGCAAATTAAAATCTCATTTTAAAGTGGGAAATGAGCAAATAGACCCAAGCAGGACACTCGTACAAGTGTGACAGACCCACTTGCTCCTGATAGGCACTTTGCAGTTCAAAGATAACACTTTACACTCAGCAAGGGTTCTGAGACATTATTTTCTCCCCACTGTAAATGCAACTGGGAAACAGCTAATGGACATATCAGGAAGCAACAGAAGCAGCTGTTCAGCAGCAATCTTCCCCGTCAGGGTGCAGTGTCACAGCATCCAGGCACGGCTGGGCTGGGGACAGTGCCATGCTCTGGTGGCCTTCCAGTGACCATCAGACCAGATCCAACAACAAACCCAGGCCATGGTAAATTCTGAATTACCAAATTTGGCAACTGGGGACAGAAGGCAGCAGGGCTAGATACTACACAGCCAAGGGGAGGGGGCAGGAACCATGGCTGCAGCTCCTGAAGAGGAGAAAAGCAGAATCTGTGTGGGTGGTGACCCCCATGAGGCTGCTCCAGGCAGTCCAGGCTGGTTAATGTGCTCAGGGCTCTGGAAAACCCTCCTGAAGGGAGCAGTGTCCTGCACCAGCAAATGGTGTCAGCTCCATCTCAGCAGGAGCCATGAGGATGGGATGAGGATGATTTCTGCCTTGGGAGGTGTGCCCTCACCTTCCATGCACACACATCCTGCTCCCCCGGCAGGCACAGCAGGGGCTCTCAGTCCCTGCACTGCACGAGCAGTGAGTGCTGCTGAAGGCAGAGAGCACAGGGAGCTGCCAGCACCTTCCTAAAGATGCTGGGGTTGAGGCTGGGGTTAACAAGTGCCACTGTTGACCCTGTCTGAACAATCCCTATATAACTTTACATCATTAACAAACTTAGGAACTAATGGGTTAGGATGGACAGCTCCTAGACAAATAACTTATACATACAAAATTACATGTTGGCAGCAATTCATCTTTCTTTTCCTCGTATAAAACATTCTTTGCCTGGAACCTTGTTGGAATAACCTAGCCTATCACTTTTGTGAAGCAAAAAAAGATTTGTGGCAGCTGAAATCTGCCTGTAGTCCACATTTTAGCTCCCAAAACGATTTAAATTCTTTGCTCTACTGGAGGTATTTCATCTAGAGACAGAACATCTTTAAAAGAAAATATAATCTGACAAAAATAAAGGTTCTAACCAATACAATCTGGCCTGATAAATATAGGCACAGAAAGAAATTTGCTAATATTCTGCACCATAGCTAAGTGAACTTGGAGGTAGAAGATTACTTTCCACTATAGGTTTGATCTGAATCTCATTTCGTTCTTGGGTGAGAAAGAAAGGCCAAAAGAAAATAGAAGTGGGGTGGGGAACCTGGACATATAATTTTGGTAGAAGAATGTGATAATTTTCATCAGAAATGTATCTATAGTAAAATGAAAGTTTTTAGAAGTTATTAGTTCTGCCAGAGATGCAATCTTGATACTGTATGTTCAATATTTTTTATTTTCTGAGCAAGCATATTAAAAGTTACTAGATGAAAGGAAAAGCAAATTATGGACTTCTTTAAAGTATTCTTTGAATCAATTTTTCAAAGTAAAGAGCATTGAAAACTGTAATTTAGTCCTGGGCCTTTAGAATTTCATAGCAAAAGTACCATTATTATGATTTTTTAAAATCAACTAGCAATTACAAGTACATAGTTCATTTGATTTATGCCAGTGAATCTACAAAAAGGTGAACAATTTGCCTAGATAAACTTCTCTAAATAAACTTTTCACTTACAGTTTTAAGGCTTCAGAATTTATTGCTACAAAATTATAACCACAGATGGTTTAATGAGCAAATTCATGCTCTTACAGACAAAAAAAAAAAAAAAAAAAAGTACTTAGCATGTTTCTGAGACCATTTCCTGACCTAAAAAACCAGAAAGTGCCCAGCGCTGTGCAGCCACTGACTAACACTGATGTCCCAAACTGAAGCCACAGACACACATCAAACACAGGTGTTGGGAATTTCCAATGCCTACAAGTTTAAGAGGCAAATGCTAGAATTGCAAACATCTAAGTTTCCTCAGCACCTGACATTCAAATGTGGTTTTTGTTAGCTAAGCTTACTTAGGGAATTAGCTTTTATTACGCTATTATTACATGAAAAGTGTATCATTTCTGTATTTTAATATTTTGTCTTTATGACTTCTTTTTTTTAATTCCTTTAGCTACACTTACTCCTACTGCAAAAAGAAGTCACCAACTTTCATCAAAATTCTTGCCTTTAAAAGCAACTTGACATGCCAACAAAGCTGTGCTGTTAATATTTTCTGAAAAGAGGGAAAACACTGCCCTCTAACAGAAATAAAGAAGGGAATAAAATTATTTGGAATATTAAAATATGTTCCACTGGTACAATTACTTTTGTAATTAATCACTTTGTAAAGTAAGGAAATGCCATTTCTTCCATTTTGTAGAAGTAGAAATGGAACACTACATGGGAAAATCACTTGGAAGCATCAGCATCACTCTGGAATACTGACTTGAACCTGTGACCCCCAAGTTAAAGTAAATTATAAAAATAAGTATCACGGTGAGGTTCCTTTCAGCTTCCTTTCTGGTGGCTGAATCACTCAAAAGATTGCAGTCCCTGTCTCATGGACAAGAGTCCCTTCTCCTCAGAGTAATATTCCTTTGTTTCTTTCTCAGGGCAGACAAGATGTGGGAGCTGCATCAAAAATTTACTTATGAAGTCAGTCCAACAGATCAGAAGTAGCAAAAACATATTCTTTGTGACCACAATGAAATAACAGAGCATGTGAGTTTATACAGCCATCACCTGAACACTTTCCATTACCATTAAATTCACATCTCAAATAGGAAGGAAATTCAGTGGGGTAAAATATCCTCTATTGACTAACATTTTCATTACAGGGAGCCATGCAGCTCAGAAGAGAAAGGTCTGTTGCTGTTGTTTTCTAATGGGTGTTTATTATCCCCAGGCACACTGCAGTGGGAGAGTTCTGCAGGTGATTAATGATTTTACCTGCTGCAAAAGAGCAACTGCAGAAATGGCCATTTCATTTTTTATCAGACATACACCACCAAAGTGTAAATATCCAAGTATTTGTAAAGAAGGACACTTTGTAATCAATAAGGAATAGACTCAGTCATCTTAAGAGCCATATAATTTGGAGTTTAGAAGTTACACCTTTTATGAACTGACAGACTTTTCCCTACTGGTAATTTGAGTTACAGAATAGCTTCATCTTTCAGATGAGTTGTTTTGGAAACATCTTGTCACAGAAAGAACTATGTTATCTGTGCTGAAAATAGACCACCCGGTCTGGGCTGAGTATGCCACATGCATTACAAATTGTGGTTCATCTAGTCCTGCAGTGACTCCAACTTTAGAATCACGCTGATTTAAAATTGTTTTGGCTAAGATGACATGGCTCAGGTCTATGTAATTCAGTGTATTTTTGCTGAGGCCAAGTTTTTCTGCAGGTCTCAGTGAGGCCTGACTTCCTCTTTCAGCTTTGCCAATGTTTTTGTACCTGCAAAGAGACCTACAGCTGCCAAGGAGTTTCCATGCTGCTAACAAACTCATGTATGTCAAAGATAAAATTCTCATTTCTAATGAAGGAGGGAAGGAATAGCTACAAAATCCAAAGCCCAGACACTATGGCATTCATCTAACACATTAAAAGTATAGGTTCAAGCTATTAATCTAGAGCAGCGATTAAAACGTGAGCCTCCCATAGGATGAATTCTAAGTATTTTAAGTTCCAGGTGCCTGGCTGTTCTCAGGTAGAGGATTTTCTGTCTCCTTTTCATTGTTGATAAACGGCCATTTTGTGAATGTCTCTTTTTATCTCTCTTTTTGGCAAGTCTTCCATTCTTCATCTGTCCGAAGTCTGGGATCAGGAAAGATTCAGTTTAGGTGATTCAGCAATTTTCAATCAGAAAACCTCTAAATCTTTACAGAACATTCCCAGGTGATTCTCCTTGCGAACATTTATTACCCTGAAGGCTTCCACTTCACTGGATTTCTAAAGTCTTTTGGAAGCAGATGAGGTGCTGAAAACATTCAGGTAAAGGTTACAAGAGCCCTCTATAATATGAAGTGGCAGGCAGCCTAACAATAAGAATTGCTACTACTTCTTCCAACAAAAATTACCTAGGATAGCACTGTAATAATGTTGGCATTAGAGAACAGGAATGTCTTCAATTCCCAGGTGGATTGTTGTCCTGTAACCTATCGATTTGTCTGGGATAATTCCCCCTTTTGTTGCATCCAAGTGCACTAGCAGCTGTCCATGCAGCCCCAGGAATGTCAGAAAACAGCAGCTCCAGCTTTATACAGAGGTGTACTGACACAGCTGCTGCTTTGTCACATATCATAAATTAATATCAGTAAAACCAGCACAATTCCTAAAGCAAAACCTCATTAATTACCAATGCTGCATAATGCCTTCGTGGCAGGTTTCAGGTCACCCCCACAATAATCAGGAAAAGAATATTGTACAGCCAATCCTGAGGCACCCACAGCACTATTTCCAAGTGTGAGTCGCCATTCCTCTTTAAATTCACCTCCAGGCTTCCAGTTTTCAGTCAGGGCATTTCTTTTCAACCAGGAGTCAAAACAACCAGGTTTAAGCTGTGAAATTCCTCTGACTCCTGTGGAGCAGTTTCTGTCATTAACTGCTGTGGATGGTCCCAGAATTAGACAAGACCTCTCTGAACAGCCACACCTGCTTCTCTGCTGTATCTCTGCTGCTTGTGCTCTCACAGTGCCTTCAGCTTCTCCTCACAGCAGTTCAGCTGCAGCAGGAACTGCAAAACCACGGTGCTTTGGCATCACTTTTCCCCTACTTTTTCCTTCTTTAATGGAATAATCCATTTTCCTGAGATTGCTTTTTCAATATTAAAAAATGAACATAAAACCCCCTGCCTAATTAATCTTCCAACCCTCCCTTATTTCACCAATCGCAGCTTGTTCAGAGCCACATTTTCTTAAGCAGCAAGTGTAAACTGAATCATCTATGTTTGTGTCTCTTTCCTCTCAGAAATCTTATAGAATAACCCCCCCCAGAATTCTCCCTAATTCCTTTTCTCCATATTTCCATTTTAATAAAGCAATGGATGAAATAAAGTTGCTAACTAAAGACAACAATATATTCTCAGTCTTCAATAGCTTTGCCATTGTTTTCTCAAAGTCTCTTACATTGCCAGCTGGATATCTCTCTTTTTAAATTCTGGATATCTACTTGTTCCCTCCCAGATGTAACCTCCCATCTAATATTTGGTCTATAAAAACATGCAGGAGCAAATGGAAAATAACCTGGATTTTCATCTCTGGCTCCTGTGGTGTTTCAGCAAAAGCAAAGTCAGTTACTTCTAGCAAAAATTGACAAGTCCACAGCATTCTGAGAGTACATTTCCTACATGTTTCTAAAATACTGTAATGCAGTATTTTGCTTTGCACTTTTCTTGGTGAGAGAAACTATTTGTACAGCTTTTCCTTTCATCTCAACCAAAGAAAATCATGTGTCTGGTACCTGTCATGTGTACATGGCCACACTGGGAGGAAACTTGCATAAAACACATTTGCTTGTTTTATCTAAATAATCCCATTACCTGCCAGCAAACAGTGTGTACAATGCAATGCACAGAAACAGATATCAGACTGGATTTGAGTCAGTAAGCCAGGGAGGAAAACACTAACTTATGTCTGAGAGTGTGGGAAATCCAATTCTAGCAGGTATGTTTAAGTCTTACTTTGTTCACATCAAAGCCTGGTTGCAGGGACAGCTCATTTCATTTCCCTGGGAACTAACCCAAGGATGGGATATTCACAGGAAAACAGGGGGCTGAAGACAGCTGGCAGTGCCCAAATACCCAGTTTTAAGGAACTTAAGCATAATGACAGGCATCCACCACACTTTCTAACTTTGTTGCTTGCTTTTCAACAGACCCTAAAATGTAGCATCTTAAAGAGAGGCAGGTTAGAAGGGCAATGTGCCTCCACCCCAGGAACTCAGCTGATCAACTCTGCAAGGAAAGCACCCAGCAGCTTTCCAGTCTTGTCCAAATCTGTCTAGATTTGGCTTCTCAACCCCTCCTACAAGTTGGTCTTAAAGCCAAAAGTGCTTTCCCCTTCCCCCCTAACCCAGACTTGGGAGGAAATCACAGAACCACAGAATGGGCTGAGCAGGAAGGGACCCATCAGGAAACAGACCCTCACCTTTCCCCATATCCTAGAGCCACAGTCATCAGGCTTTTGGATCACATACCACCCAAATGACCATTTGCCCTCACTTCGCAACACAATTTGAAAAACATTTCAGCATCTCAAACAATGAGGAGGAGGAGGATGTTAATAGAAATAGAGATGTTAGGAAGAAGTCCCTGGGCATTGTGGCAATGTGAAGGGATTTTATCAGTTCATCTGGTTAATCCAATTTAGCTGGTTATTCCTGCAAACATAATCCAATTTATCTGCTTGTTCCTGACCAAAAAAAAAAAAAAAAGAAAAAAGTTCTCCCAATTGGTAAAACATATTCTATAATACTGTAAGTTTCCTGAAAAGTTCCAGAGTAAGGGTTTTTTAAAGTCTGCTTTCCAGAGTAGTTCCTAGTTAGACAGAAACTTCTGAGATAAATTGAGATAAATTACATGATTTTAATGTACATGTAAATTGTGACTTCCCATTAGGGGAGACAGTAAATGCTATAGGGGAAGGTGGTATCAGAATTTTTATTATGCTACAGGAGTTTATTTTCGGCTCACACCTCCAACTGACCTTGAGAGTAGATTAATGACATAGACTTCTGACCAAAACAAATCAGTGAGTCCTTTTTTCAATTTCTTTCAAAATACACCACAGCTTTTTAACAGATTTCATCAACCAAAAAAAAAAAGTTTTTTATCTGCTTGCTTATTTTCCACACCAAAAAGGCAATTGTTTTAAAGCAATTCCTGAGCTCTCAGAGCCATTTGGCATTTTAGAAAGCGCAGAGCAAAATTTTTAGAGCAGGTGCAGACAGAAGGGATCTTCTCCCCTTTCCAATCTCCACTGGTTCATTAAAAGCACATATTGCCTGCTTAGCTCTGTGCCTATGCAACACAGGATTGTTATAGAGATGCTGATAGAGATGATGCAGAGAAATATTGTTAAATAAGCCTGGAGGGATTCTGGTGGCAATGCCTCCCCATCAGCCCAGCAGCTCTGGGGAGGGAGCTGGAAATCACCACAGGCAGCAGATGCTCAAATGGCTCTGCAGCCTCCTAGTCCCGGGGCTGGTGGGTCTTCTGCTGATCAAGACAGATTATCCCCCTGCACTGGGCTTGTTTAAACACATCTGGTCTAATGCAGAAGAGAGGAAAACACCAGGAATTGTTTCCTCCTTATTTTCATTGCTGTGGTCATACCTCTTAATTCTAAAAAGGAGAGAACGTCTTCCAGACAATTCTTCCTCCCCATCCCTCCCTCCTTGAAAGTCTCTTCTTAAAATACACATATATAGAAAGAGAGAGGCAGGTAGGAAAAGAGGAAAATAGTATTTGGAAAACATGAACATTCTGTCTTTATATCTTTGGGAAAAAAAGGATGGCGTGGTTCCAGTCATAAGCCCATTGTACAGAACACTACAAATATACAGCCAACAGTTTTATTGCAAATCTTCAAAACATGCTGGTTTTTCCTCTTGAAGAATGTAGTTTTGAGGCTCATAAGAACTGTGCAAAAAACTTTGACTTTCTTTTAAGAGAAAAATGTTAAATTCTTACAAGACAGTGTTTGAAAACTTAAATCCTGACTGTTCAAACACCTATCCTCTAATCTACTTAAGTGCAAAACAGAACATTGGAAACTGTCATAAATTATGAGAGACAGCAGTTAACAGTAGAATAATAAATTCACAATAATTTTACCCTTAAGAATCTGAGTTCAATTTATTGTCAAATCTAGAACACCCAGAGGAAGGAGCCTGAAGACTTGATATTCTCAGAATGAGAGAAAACTTCTGAACATTCTTAGCATCCTCTCAGTTAAGGATATTTGTTAAGGTTTTAGCACAGATCTTAAAGAAAGAAAACACTTGGTAAGATAAAACTCATTTCACTTCTCATTACTGACAATTGCAACAAAATATGTCTTCATAGAACATCACATATGAGTCTGGGCCTCATTTATAGTCAGTTTTCTAAGAGCTAGGGTCAAATTTAGCCCTTGAACTATTTCTGTCTTTTATTTACAAGCAACTGAAATCTTCCTTATACAGTCTCCTCCTTACCATTAGAAACTACTCTGAAGACCTTCCAGCAGCTTTTCCATCAAGCTCAGTGCTATCTTGCCTAAAGTTTATTGTGCAACTTTTCCAGTCCCTACACACCAAATCTTCAGAAATTAATATAAGCATGGAGCACTTCTGGCTTGTGAAATGGACACCTACATATAAATATTCTGTGGTGTCTGAAATCTGGTTTTAGACAATGAAAATTAAACCAAAGAACATAAAATATGTTTTCTTGACAGATTTATACATTACTCAATCTCCTCTGCAAGGAGTAACTTCTGCCCTTCTCATCAGGATGGAAATTCCTGGGTATTTCTGACAGATCACATATATGTGTCACGCTTCTTCCCAAGCATTTGTAATAATCTAATCTCAAACAGGCACTCAAGGCAGGCCAGCAGTGTCTGCTCATACTGCCTGCAACATCAGCATCCAGGCTGAGGGGCACAGGGCTTTTCTAGGAGAGATTCTGCTGCTGATGGCTGCCATGATATCCTCCTGTTAAAATCACATTGCTCTCCTCCTCTCACTCCGGCACAAGGAACAGCAAAACCAGCCCCATCACCCTGTACAATTCACATTAGGACACAGGCTAAGGAATTTCCAGGCACCTCCAAAAGTGTATGAAAAATTTTCCTCCCTAATTGTATCTTTACTCTTTTAGTACTTTATCATGAAGTGTTAGTTGGACTCCATTAAAATTCAGTGGCAGGCTACAGAGAAATGTGAATTTGCATACTAACACAAAGTTCCACAATCAGAAATATCAAAGACATATTGAACTAATCTCTGAAGAGAAGAAGTTCTGATTCTACTTGATATTTGCTAAAAAATATGAACCAACTACCAATTATAAAGTATTCCTGACTGACAGATAAAATCAGTCTGCTTGTAGGTAATTTAAGCATATCTAAGCTAAAGCCATATCTTCAGGAGTAACTTGTAAGACATAAAATTTCATTGCATTAGCTACATGAAGAAAGACAAACTTTTAAAATTGTCCAAATTGATTCTGCACTGAAAAGAATGAAGAAGTTAAGGCAGACCTTAGATACATCTGTCCCCTCCACCAGCTAGACCATCATGTGTGGGTGTATTCTGAATATGGAGAAAGACAATCTTCTTTCCCTTCAATTGACAACGTGAAAAACTCTCATCCCAAGAGGCAGCTGGCCTGTCTCCTGTTTTAGTAGTTCATATAGCTCATGGGCACAGTATATTTCACCTGTTCTGGGGTGAGTTTTCTCCAGACTAAATGTTTCCTTTGTCCTTTTATCCTTTCCCTTTCCACTCTTTGTTAATATTTAAAAACATTAAAACATTACATTTACCATTTTAATTAGAGAGCCTGTCTTTTCTAACATTTTGCTCTTGCAGGTGCTGTATCATTTAAACCTTTCAGGTGCTTTGACTCAGGCAGCATCGTCTGCTGGGAAACAGTAACAGCACAAGCAGTCCCAGAAAAGCACTTGTTAGGCAGACATAGAACTGTTCCCTTTATGCTTCCAGGAAAAATTCACAGAATGTGAAATGTGCAGTGACACCAGGAACTGAGTTTTGTGTTTAAATTCGCAATTACAGATACATAAATTGCCCGTGCAATGCTCCTCAGATGCACAGAGAGCCCTTGGTTTATGCAAATCCCACTGTTCCCCAGTACTCAGCAGAGGGATTCAGCAGCAGCACCAGCACAGCACATGGAAAACACCATGGGAGGCTCTCTTGCACCTTCCTGCTCTCCTCCACTGCCCTGGATTGTGCAGCTTTAGTCTAAGCTCCCCCAAGAAGGACAAATCTGTGCTGCTGTGCCCTCCAAGTGGGGCAGGTTCAAAACCAACCCCTTGAAAATGGGAGATGAAAACTAGAGAGCATTCTTTTGAAAGAACAGACCTTGCTGGCTGGTGGTCATTTGTCAGAGAGGAAGCCTCACAGGCTGCGTTATTCCTGCGTTACAAAGTTTGGACAGGCACGGAAATACTAAGGGTCCTGAAATAAAAAGCCCCAAATTCAGGAATTGAGGCATTGCTCTGCAGTCATTCCTCAGTAAGATCTGAAGTCTGTCTGCCACTGCATGTGGTTTAGAATGCTCTGCTAGCTTAAAACTTAACAGACACACATTGTGGCACAAAGTCACATTATGTCAAATAAAAGAAAGAAAAAAATCAGTATGACATCAACACCTTAATCAGCAAAATTCAGCATCATTTATAGATGTGGAAATATTGAAATACATTTGTTCATTACTTAGTTTTTCCCTCCTGTTCATATTAGTTCTTTATCTGGTGATGTAAAGTCATGAGTAATATCCCTTACATTTGGCATTTTGTTTTATTTCCTCTTGTCTGAGCATTGCACCTTCAGGTATTTCAATTATACATGAAAGATGGGTCTCTTCCTTTTGCTTCACTGTAGGTGTTTTTCATTTGCCATTTGAACTCTGTAAATGTATGTTGTCGACTTTACTTAACTTCAAAAGCTGCTTGTGATCTGTCTTACTAGATCTTTCAGGTTTTAACCAGCTAAATTTTTTAATCTCTGTGCCTGGTATTTGTTAGTCTGTTCGAAATGTATAATTTAGGATTCCATGAACCTCAGTTAAAAGCTTGTGTTCCATCCATGGAGCGGGGCATGGACCTCCAGGAGTGTGATTTAAAACACTCAATGAGATGCCCAAAGTAGGCATTATGCTTCTCTCCATAGATTTTTGTCCCTCCCTTCATCATTTGTCATAAGTAAAACATTGTGGAGTAAGTTCTAATGTCCATTTCTTACATATCCTTAACCAATTCTATGAGAAGAGCATCTCTAGTTTCACCTCAGCTAAACTTCTGCTCAGTGAGCAAATTCTGTTTTTCTTTGCAACGCATCAAATATTTCATTACTTTCAATTTAAAGAATTTGCAATTCCTCATGCTTGTCCTGAATTTATTCCTGTTTTCAAAATTTTGTCACAAATATTTTCGTCTCAGTATCTTTGTGGCAAATTTATCCCTGCTACATTCTGGCTCCCAGATTATTGTAAAAATGACTCTGCGCCCTTTCTGGGTATGGATTTTGCAGAATTCTCCTCTCCGTACATGCTGAGCCTGTGTGATTAGACACAAGTGGGAGCATCCAGTGCACCAGTTTTCAGTAAGAGGTGAGCTTTAGCAATCACGAGCACTCAGCTCCACTAGAGTTGAACCATGAGAGGCTCATCTCTATTTGATCTGTCAGTGTATTCCTTCTGTCACAACAGTGACTGCCTTGCTCCTTTTGTGAGGTGTATGCTCTGTATTTCTCTCCTCTCATTACCCTTTGAATTTCTGCTCTGCCCTTTAGCTCTCATTACCTCAGTGCCTATCACAAGAGGTGATGATACCTGAAACTGTGCAGCAAAATGACACAAAGGTGTGTTTGGAGGCACTTCAGCACGGCAGATGACGATTACAGTGTACCTGAGTAAGCCTCAGCATGGTGTCCAGGGTAGGGCAGAGGCAGACTGCTCAGGGGAAGTGACACCACGTGTGTGAAGTAGCAAAACAAAATAGAATCAAGCAGAATAGAACCAAACAGAACAGAGCCAAACACCACAGAATCAAGCAGAATGGAACCGAAGGAAAGGCAGGCACAGGACTCACTGCTGCCATCTTCATTCCCCCCCTCCAACACTCACAGTGGAAAGGCACTTTACAAAACTGTGCTCTCTTGGGTATCTGTTCCTACAGAACGAGCAAAGTGAAAGCTTAGCTATGAAAAGTACCTCGTTCATCCCTGAGGCATGCTGAGCCTGGAACAGGCACAACAGTCCAGGAGCCCTGCTGTGTCTCAGTTTGCAGACAAATGAGGTTATTTCTGTTCCATGGCACTGGACATACAGCAGCAGTTGTTTTGTGCTTGATTATTCCCAATGGATTTCATCTTTTTTTCTAAAGGAGTGTAATGCTGCCATTTGGGTAGGTTAAAACAGAGTTCTAGATTTTATGAAACCACCCCATGGGCCTTCACAAATCCTCCTTTCCCAGATTCCTTTGCCATATGCATCTTTCTATGCATTATTTTCCTTTGTGGGTAACACTACAATGATGGAAAGCTACAGCGCTGTGCTAATTTCAGCCCCCACAGCTCTTCAGCTACAGGGGTGGGCTCTAGGTCAGGATCACAGGGCAATGCACAACCTTGAGTACTTCTTTAGGTACTAAGGTGTTGAATTTCTATAGATTTCATAGCACAGCATTCAGGTGTCTTTATGGACACAGCTCTAAAGAAAGATTTTGAGGCCGAGTGTCCATTCTCCACCTTACATGTCAGAGGTCACCTAAAAGAGAAACAGCACACAGACAACCTGGACGAGATGGTTCTGTTTGAAACCTCTCCAGAGGAAACTACCCCTCTCCCACCCATTCTGCAGCTCTAAGCTACTCATTGAATAAACAAAGATAAGTTCATATTTTCACCACACTTTCCAATGTATGGTAATAAAAATAGGTGATGATGAAATGTTGAATAAAAAACAAATTCTGTTTGATATGAAAAATGTCCCCTTGAGAGAAAATGTAATCCTGTGATCATAAATCTGCAGCTGGAGCTGAGTGAAAATAAGCAACCTCAGGTCAGGGAACCGCACAGAGGTGGAGGTGGTGTAGATCATCTTATAATTTAGAGGCAATGGTTGCAAAGTGCTTAGCTCTGATGGGGAGCATTATTTACAGCAAGTGCAGAGAATAATCCAGTGATATGTGAGACTCTGCAGTTACATAAAAGAGAGAGATTACCCTTTGATCCAAATATCTGTGCTCTCTTATAGCCCTCATTACAGACGTTGATCAACCAAGCCTTCTGCATTGCTGCCATATGAAAAGAGATGATAGTGATATTCTCTCGCCTCCTCAGCAGCTTATCTATGGGAGTCATGGAAGTATTTGAATGATGGAAGATAGGGCTGCACAAAAATATGGAGGTTGTAGTGATCACTGTTCCTTGGAGACATCCCCTTGGAGAATGAATGCAGGGAGTTCTGCTACACAAAACCACAACCAACGGAGAGTAATTTTTCATTCTCAAGTAAGCAACCTCTCACATAAGTATGAATATACAGATGTACTTTTCACTTATTGCATTGTGCTTATTCTGTTCACAAATCATTATTAGTCAAATGCTTTTCTTAAATAGATCACTTTCCTACCAAGTATAACCAGAGTCATGTGCAGCCATTCGTGTAACAAGGTCTCCATCAACTCACTATTCTCACTCTCAATAAATGTAACATTTACATAACTGATATGTAATCATTAAGCTTGAGGATACTGCATGAGAAGGAAGTTGAAAAAGAACCAAAAACCAAAACCACATCTAAATTTGAAGATGAAAATCTGCAGAACATATTCTATCAGAGGAGCAGGTTGCACTCAGTTCCTGTTCTGACCACCCTGTTGCGCTAAAAGCAGATTTTCTCACAGAGTTTAGCCAATGCCATTCCACCATTTGGGGTCTGAATTCTCTCTTGCACCACCTCGCACCTCCTTCTAAGGAAAGTGGCATCAAGTGAGGTGGAGTTTTCCAGTTCAGTTTCCCTCCATAGTCAATGGCATCAGTCCCCCTGTGAGGTCTCAGTTGTTACCCTGAGCACATCAGCCTCACCAGTCAGACCCTATTAGAGTTGGTACTTTGAGATTTATCTGCTTTTACTCATAACGAGAAAGCTTTTCTCAAACTTGCTATTGCTGTAGTAATGTGATTTTTATGATGGCAGGCAAACAATTCAGTATAACTAAGCAGGAAATGGATGGATAGGGACAGCTTTCCCTTGGAACACTCAGGTTTTCTAATTTGTCTGGATTCAGATACCACAGATGCCCATATACCAAAAAAAAGAGGAACCTACTGAATTCTCAGTATAAAGGTGGAGAGCTACTGATTTCTTTTTTACAGGAACTGCAGCTGCAGAGAAAATTGCCATTGATAAAATGATATATGATCATTTATGCAGCAGAAATAACTAATAGAGCTGAGACTGCACAAAAGTGCAATATCCATCTTACAGAAAGCATTTTTCAATGAGACTAAATGCAAATCAGGTTTTATGCTGCTGAAGATTCTGATTAAACTTATAATTTAGGTTTTTAATTGAACTTTTTTATTGGATTTTTCACAATAATTCTGCCTCATTTATATAAATAATTAACTGCTGTAAAATAAGTTGCCAAAATAAATAAATTCATAAATTCTATGGCAATTTCTGTTTTTTCAAATTTCTGGTGAATTTCTGCAGCATACAAACACTGAACACCCTGTGCCTGGCTTTTCCTGTGTTCCACACAGGTAATCCTAACAAATCTGTACACAGAGACAGGATTTAACAAAATGCATCTGTCAAAGGTGCAAATTATTTCTAATTCTTTTTTAAAAAGAGATGAGCAGATACATACATTAAAAAAAAATACAGAACAACAGAGCCATAAAGATGATTGCTGTCCTGCAGAATAAGTAGCTTTGATAGTGAGGCATATGTGACTGCATTACTGTGCAGTCCCAAAGTACAAAGTCAGTGCCACTTTACACTAGGCTTTGGTAGCACTGCTGTACAAAATTAATCTTCAGACTCCTTTTGGTTTTTTTCTTTTTAAGAAGAAGGTGGTTCCAAATTAACTGCTTACCTAGAAATACTGAATTTATTTATGGTAGTTTAATTCCAGAAAATCCCATTAGCTTCAATGAAATAATTCTACTTTTATGCTGGCATGATTTAGGTCAAATTCTGAATCACCAACTTTTAAATTCCAATTTAAGGAATTTAATATTTCTCTACATCCAGCAAAATCCTGCTTTACTCCCTACTGTACCCAGTATTTTCACAGTTCTGGGTTTTAAGAAATCTATTAATTATGTTCCCTGGATTCCTAATGCTGTACATCCTTTCTGTAGTACGACAGATATCCAGCTGCTCATTCATAACTTATTTACATTGCCAAAATTAAAATACAGTCCATAAACTGCTAAATGAAATTTTTAGTAAAGCTGAGACAGAAAGCATTGGTGCTCAGAAAGTGAAGGACACAGCAGAATGCAGGGGAGAGTCAGTGGGTTTAATGTTGTATCCCCTGCAAAATGTCTTTGATTTCCAGCAAATTCCGTGTTTTCCAGGAGGAGGCACAGACTGTGCCACTGAGCTCTGTTGTTTGCCGTCTCAAAGCCCTGTCTGGAGGCAGTCCCTCATTCCAGCATGGGAAGTTTGGCTGTCCCAGGATGTGGAGGCAGATTTGGACTGAATTGTCCGGACCACCTTCTCCTGTTGGGGCTCTTTTCCCTTTCCTCCTTGCTCAGCTCTTTCTGTAATCACTTATTCCTCATCTGTCCAGCAAATCCAAGTGCCATAAACACACTCTGAGGCTCCACCAGCGCTGCCAAGGGAAGGCACAGAGCAAACTGCACAGACAAAAGAAGAGGGGAAAAAACTATCCCAACCCAAAAGGAAGTTTTTCTTTCCCGTTAACTGTTTTAAGCCTCCTGGGTGACTCTGTGGGATCACCACAGCAAGTTTTGAATGATGAATGAAATGAAAAGTTCCTGCCCAGCCATCTGAGAGAGAATTCACAGACACTGCTCTGCCATCGTTTATATGTTCTGCTGTTTGATGTAGTATTTAGCCAAGTTAGAACCACAAAAGCCTGGCAGCCACTGAGCAGCTTTTTCGTAGATGGGGAATGAGCCTTTTTGAGCACTGGAAGTGCAAAAGCAAAGTCTGTTCTGCAGTCTGTGGGGGGAGTGCAGAAATTCAAAATTTAATCTGCATTTGTACAAAACAAAATTGATAAGCAAGCAAAATATGTTTAATCCAAAACTAGACAAAATGTTTAGATCATTCAAGTCACACTACTTAATAAATAGTCCATATTTCATGTAATTTTTATACTATGATTGTATTACATTTATTTTGCCAATGTAAACAAATGCATTCTTTCAGATATAAAAAATGGAGAGAGACACAGTAATTTAGGAATATGAAAGAATTCATTATTTACAAAAGAGAGTGTGCATTTTCCTTGATTGCTTAGTCTTTTATCTATACAAATGCTGTTCAATAAGCACACAACTGACCTCATTTTGACTTAGAGACTTTTAATTTAAAACATATTTCAAGCCTACTTCAAAGTTTTCTCACAGAACTGTTTCAGAAGTTCTAAGGATCAGAAACCTGTTATATAACCCTAACAATTTCAAGCAAATCTTTTTATGCTTTTAATTTTTAACTGTGATTCAAAAAGTTTTAAAAAATGGGTTTACTGAAAAACCGTATAATTCAAAAAACACTGATAAAAGATGTATGAAAGAGATACTATCGCTATGCAACATCATTAAAAATTAAGCACAATATTATTTTCACAGAAACTCCCATTATCTACGCTCATCAGACAGTATGCAAACTTCCACAAGAACGTTGTCGCAATGACCATGACCCCCACAAGACCCAGATGTGCTCATTCCAGCAGTGGCTCCCTTTACTCCCTGGACAAAATGCAGGATGAGGTGTAGCTTGCATTGGTAGCTTTGGCAACAAATTCACAGTGATCACCATTTCAACTGACATGTCCCAAGGCAAAACCACAAATTAATAACTGAAAGCTCATGGTCTAGTCTCTAAGATATACAGTAAATATCAGAATTAAAACTCCACAAATTGACTGGCCCTGATTTTGTTCCCTCTATGGCAGACAAAATAACTTCTGTAAAAAATTCCTTCTGAAGAATATTTGTAATTAATAATAAAGGTATTATTTGTTTGTTTCTTCTTTCCTAAATAAATCATAAAGAATTTTTTCAATTTAGTTATCAGAAACTTGGAAATCTGAAATTAACTTTTTTACCCATGAGATTTGAATTCCATCTATGTAGGTTCCTCTTTAAAAAAAAATTATCCCCAGTTCCCACTGGAAGAAATCAAAAAATCTCTAAATTATTCAGACAGCATTTTTATTTAGCAGGTCGTAACCGAGATGAACTGAAAAGGCAGCTACTGTTAAACTGGTACTTATATAAACTTCCCCAAAAAGTCTATTATTTCAATTGATATTTCTGTTATGGAATGATTTCATCTTCTCCTCTCTTGACCTCCTACATGTTGAAGTGCAATAGTCTTTCAAATAGCTGTAGTGACACATTAAAAAGGCAGAGCTGCCCGGAATTATTAGAAGTCAGTGGAGTACATAAATATAGTTTCAGAAGCTTTTATTTCACACTCTCACAGTCATCAGAAATGCTTAGAAATAATAATTCAGAAGTGTTTTATCAATGTTTTGGTTGTCTGGGACCAGCGAAATGGAGATATATTCAAAATGACAGTGGTTTACTGCAAGGTGAGCAAAATATTTGGAGAAAGGTTCCATAGGAAATTCACTGCAGTCCATGTGGTTTAAACATGACTGTCAGTTATTCGAAATGTCATCTGTACAACCAGAGTGCCTCAAGGTCTGGATTAGCAGCTGATTCATTCATTGTAATTTCTATAAATGCCAGAAGCCATTCATGATCTTTGTGGTCCAAATACATTTTGTCATAGCAAATCCCAGCAAATAGCTAATATTTTATCTTCTCTTTGATGGAGCTTTGCTTTCATGTTAATGTACATGATTTTAACATCTATTAATTGTTCTGGTACAATTTTTTCAGTTATTGAAAGGTGTCATATTTCAAAGTATATTATAAAAGTCTTTCTTTCTTCATTCCTTTCAAACTGCCTCCAAATTAAAGCCACTTGGACATAATTCCTCCGGACCTCTGTGAAAGACCTCTTTTGTGCAGGTATGAACCAAATGATGAGGGATACATGTGTCATGTAATGAAACTTAAATGCATTCTGCATTTATGCCACATCTTCATTATGAGCTCAGAATTATTAAACAATACTTGAATGCTGCACTGTGCCGGTGGTGTGGATATTAGATCCAGAGTGGGTTTGTTTTCTGCTCCATGGAGCATTGCCAGCCATTCAGCAAGAGAGCCTGGGCCATGCAGCCGTGAACTGATCTGGCCCAGAGCTCCTGTGCTGGAGGGAAGTGATGCATCCTGTCAGCAACAACCAGAATTACTTTAGGATGGAAAAATAAAAGATACTCCTTTGCAGATACCCCAGTTAGGTGAGATGGAATGGGCAACCTCTATTCAGTATCCTAAATTTCTATAATATTGATAACCCTTAGGAAATTGAAAAAATAATTATATACCATATATTCACCTGCCAAGCTCCCTATGAGTAAAGGATCTTAGGCCCAGATGTGACAAAAGAAAGCAAACCTGCTGGCACTTGTCTTGTGACACCAGGAGTCTTAAAATACAGATCAGGGTTAGCACCAAGAATTTAGAATCTAAGCATTGGTCCAGTTGTGATTCTCAGTAACATCAACACAGCTTCAGAGCTACTCATCATTCAAGTGAACAGGACCAAGTACAAGTCTCTAAGCTAGCATTCCATTCTTAAAATTCAAATAATTACAACAAGTTTTTGCTTCTATTTTTAAAAAAAAAAACTTCATCTCAGATAACTCAAAAATAAATAAAAAATACATATATAGCCTAAGAAACCAGCAGTGAGAAGAGTTAACTGATTAGGAAGAGGTGTCTGCACAGAAATGAGTGGTTCCTTGTCATAAAAATCAGATGATTATATGATAGTAAAATAAGATGGTAGTAACTGACAATAGCAAGTGCAGTGTAGCAGCTCAGAACCTTGTGAGAAACTGATCCCAGGTTAAGGGCAGCTCTCCTCAAGCACAGCACAACATCCACGCTGGCAGTGAGAACCATGTCCTACCCTGCCCATCAGACTGCACCAACTCATGCTCTCCCAAGGAATCAGGCCAGGTGCACATGCAACCCCACAAACATTTGGCCTCGATCTGAGGACAGTCACGTGCAAATACGACTCAGGATAAAGTGGGTCTATTCCTTTCTGTAAAACTTTCTCCTCTGATTATCATCTGAGACTCATTCTAATGTTTCCAAGAACACAAATACACATAGATTTACTCGGGAGCTGTCACATCACAGACATCCTGAAAATATGAAGGATAGTTTAAATCAAAAGGGACTACAAGAACTGGGAAATATCACTTAGTCAAAAGATGTTTTTCCAGCAGTTTAAAAGAATTTGCTGTTATTCAGAGGGTGTAGCACCAAAACACAAATTACCTCTTCTGAAGGGAGCTGGCAGAGCTGCTCAATTGTCTGTAACTCAAGAAATAAGTACGAGCATAAAAAAGTGAGACAAGTGTTCAAAGATATGTGGGCTTGTAAAGAACAACCCATGCCTTATGCTGGATTTCTAATTCTTCAGTTCTTTCCAATAAATTGAGACCCAAATGCTCTTGTTTACCTTATATAAGAACAACTATACTTCTGGCTGCATGAATCAACTTAGAGAAAACTCTGAGAAAACATTCTAATTCATTTCAGCACTGTCACCCACCTTCACAGTCTAGTTCTTAAGCAGAAACTTTTCAAATCAGTGTGTAGGGTATACCAAAGACATTCCTGAAGCAATTCCGGTGAGAATATGCACTCAATATCTGTTCATCAAAGAATGATTATTCTTACTGAGCTCTAGGCACAGTACATTCCTTTCCTGGAATGCATTATGAAAACATATATAAATATTACATCAATATATGAATCAAAATCTCTCCATCTAAAAAAAATACAAGAAAAGCCACCTTACGGTTCAAGGAAACACCACATATTGCAAGCGTTCCCAAAAGAAAGACAAGTGTATTTGAAATTTGCCAGAATCTAGGAGAAAGGAATTCACTCAGCCAGCTGCTGCCTGTTCTCTCAAATTTTCTAATTAAATAATTTATTTGATAATGATGACTGGTAGCAATATGACCCCTAATGGTTTGTCCCTACACTTCATGTATGACAAGCCCACGTTAGCTCTGTTGAATTCAGTGTAGAAAAGCCAACATTTGGTTCTTTCCCATTCTGGGAATTACCACATGGGGAACCTGCTGGAGAGGTACAGAATTATTATACTGAGGATAGGTGAGCTAAAGGTGCTTCCAAAGGACTCCTTCTGATGTGAACAGGTTCACTGTGACCCCATACAGTGCTTTCCAACTCAAAAGAGTGGCTGTTTGACTTACAAGGACTGAGTTTTACAAAGCTCATCACAAGAAATGCAAAATCACAGTCTGGTTTAATGCACTCTCTCTATCCCTCTTCTCCTTGTACTGTCCTCATGAGGTGACAAGCATCAAAATACCCAACCAAGCTGTGGGACAGCACAGAAAGTGCTTGAGAGTAGGCAGAGAACTTCTGGAGACAAATACCCAGACAAAAACACTTATGAACAGTGCATGTGAACATATGGTTTGTATCATGTCATTTGTACCTTTGATTTTTTTACTTGGTACTCAATTTGTTGTTTGAACTGGCAGTAAGGATAAAGGCAGCAAGCATCAGAATCACAGGAGTAAAATGTGTGCTAAGCTTTACTATGCCAGCGAAAACACCCAGACAAAATTCATCCTCGGGAACTATTTTCTGTTAGGTGCATTCTCCCTCATACATGGGTGATAAAATCCAGCAGTAGTGGGAAACTCTTTTTAAATAAGGATGATTCAAGGTCTCATTCCAGTCCTCCTTCACGTAACCTTCAGCCCTGTGTCCCAGTTCCCAAAGAAATGCAGAGAAAGCAACCAGCCCAGCATTCATAAGGTCATACTTTGTTCCTACTGTAGTGCTGCTGTAACTTCCAGGGCCTATTTGGCTCTTGCAGCACCACAGGCAGAGAATTCTTGATATGGTTCTGGAAGTTTTGCTTGGCATACTGTACTTTTTTAATCAGAGCTAGTCTTCTAGTCCTTAGAAAATTAATTAAATTAAAAATGCCATGCTTGAATGTGTCATGTATCAATTTTGAAGACTTAATTATAAGAGGGAATTAAGCTTTGATTAAGCTTTTCTTCTGAGAGCAGTAGCTGTCATTCTCCTTTGTCTTAAAATAAGAATCTTTTTGGCTCAGTCCACAAAAATGTCAGCATATTATTTATTCTTGACAACACTGTCTAGAAGTTAGCCTGGTCTGAAGACAAGCACTGCAGGTACAATAGTCATTTTCTGCCTTCTGCATCCTCAGAGAGCCATGGCATTCCATTTTCCTTGTAAAAACTGGGGAAAAAATGCAGTGCAAGGTGGCAATAACAAAACATTTAGAATCACATAGTTTAGATCAATTTGTTGAGTGAAGGTGACATTTGAAAAGGAAATCACTTGTGTTACCAGAAATTCTTATGGTTTTTTTCAGCTTTTAGCCATGATGAGAGCGTGGGCAAGTTGCAGAGACTCTTGTTCATAAATTGACAGAGGAAAAATCTAATAAACCTGAGATCATGAAAGAATAAATCAGGAAATTTCAGGATCAGAACTCTGAAAAACAAAGCACCAACTAACTCTAGCTAGTTAGGGGAATGGGTGTGTGTATAGTTCTGAACTCTGCAGGTAGCCGGCTCCACTCACATGCTGTATTTCCAGGAGAGCAGAGTGCATGCAGACAGGCAAAATGTTCTCAGGAACTTTTGAAAGCCCTCAATACTCAGCACTCAGTAACAGGAATTAAAATGCAGCAGCAATAGAGGCTCAGCTTGAACAGTGAGTGAAGGCTGCTTTACAGGAAGGGAAGAAACACCCTTAGAACAGGACCACTTCCATGTAATGCACATGCCAATCATCCTCCTGGACAGATTCCTATCACTCAGAGTGCTGCCAGGGGTATACGTTAACTTTACTCTGGAAATAAGGTGCTACATTTAATTCCAAAATCATTATCAGCTGCCCCTGTGTTAATGCAAATTAGATAGCCCCATAGTTTGGCAGAGGAAATGAAATCTGACTGATGCAAAGGAGAAACAGGGAGAGCTTCTGTTATTATTTGTATTATTACAGCAATGAAAGGGCCCATCTACTGAATTTAGAAAATGGAAATCAAGGCTGCATTTGAACAGACCTGTATTGTTGCAGACAATACTTGTCTGAGAGAATAAGTAGCACGAAAAAAGAGGCGAAAAAGCAAGCACTCTTCATTTTATAGAGAGCAGCAAAAGCAAGGCATTCAGTGGTTTCATCCCACCTAAATATAGACAAACTAACTGAATTACCTTAGCTGAGAGTACAGAAGCTTGAAGCTTTTTGTATATTCAAGAGGAAGAGCCATGCAGAGCTATGTAGCAATGCCACGCATTTGTCCGTTATTCAGGACGCCTTAGGCAGCAGCATAACTACTTCATGTCTCATTAAATATCACAAGATAGGTGGGATAAATGCAATCCAGAGAGGTTAGGAGACTTGCCCAGGGTCAGACAGGGTGATTCAGCAAACAAAAGAACTGAATCAAAAACTGGGAGTCCCATGCCACCTCCTTGGTCCAAAGGCATTTCTAACACCATTAGAGAAACTGGAGAGCCATAAAACTGAATTCTGAAATACCTTTGCCTAAAAGAAGCCTCAGACAGTTTGGTGAAACCTGGACATGCTGAGAATCCCAAACACATAGCACCTTTCTGAAACACTCCCACAGGGAGCAATTGCAACAGAACACGGCTCCCGTGGTCTCACAGCCCCCAGGTAAATGCAAAGTGCCTCAGAGCACACACACAGTTTGCATTCATTTTTACATTTGTGGATAGCCATACACAAACACTCAGGGCTCAGCTTACCAAGGAGAGGTTGCTTGCCAAGGAGACAAGTGAAGCCCTCAGGAAGGGTGCAAATGTCCATTTGGACCTTTTATTTCTGCCTTGACTTGTTTAACCAGAGGAAACCCCACTGGAAGTGAAGAAAATAATGAAGTACTACTTCTCACCCAAAGCCTGCTGTCTCTGAGGTGTTGGCATAAATGATTGATGTCTGAAAGAAGGAGCTGACGCTGTCTGTCATTGATGCCTGTCTTGTTTCTCCTGCAATCCTTTTCCTTGGAGTGAGCATAGGAAAAGTTAACTCTGCAATTGCACAGAGATTACGGAAACATCAGAGGAGGAAGTGATAAACAAAAATAAAGCCATCATAAGCATCAAAAAGTTATCTGTATGCAACCTATCTAAATGCTAACCTATTTGGATTGCTATCTTCTCAGGACACTGGACAAATTCCCAGGAGTTTGCCTCCTGAATCTGTTCAGGAGCAACTGCATGACATTCACTGTCTCACTGGTCCACTCAAATATATATTAATAAGAACATTTCAAGTTCACACTGAACTGCTAATTTTAGGAATCACTAAAATGAGAAGATGCTTCATGTAAAGACACTAAATGCAATTCGTAAACCATTGCACTGCATAAACCAATTCTTTAGTACTTCAGAGAAAGGTGACAGATAATTCTCATTAATCTCCACAAGTGTTTGCTTGTGGCTGAAGGAGGGAATTAACCAGATGAAGGTCAGGTCTGTATCTCACAGAACAGCCACTGCAAATGACCTGCAATACTTCCAGCCAAACACTTAATATTCCAGTCAGGTAGAGGAAATGATTACAGTATAGAAAGCTTATGGCAGAAATGGCTTTGCAATCTTTATATTTAACAACCCCAAATAAAAAATAACATACAAAGTACAATGCTTCATTTGTCATTCCATGCATAGCCTCCCCAGAGCAGCCTACAATAACACAGGAATGCAGGATGCACCCTATCAGAGCAGAAGATTGTTCTGTCAAGAGCAGCATCCTGCCTGCATCTCAATGATGGGGAAAGTATGCCTTGGTGTAGTTCGTATTATAATTTTTCAAGGTTATTGAGTACTTCTGGATCATTCTGAATGAGAAGTGCTATGCAAACACTGATAAATAATTTTACTATATATATGCAGTTGTAATTTAGTACTAGAGGGAGATAGGCCATGAAGTCCAGTTAAAGCTCATGGAACTCAGAAGCAATTTTTTTTCTTCCTTTGAACAAATAAGCCAAGTGGGAGAGCCATGAAATCATTAAATCATTCTAAACTTTTTTTATTTAGAAATATATTTTTCCTGAATTAAGGCTTTGAGAAAAACTGATCTGAATACAGTGAGTTATGTTGCTTTTTAAAATAAATAAATAAGCATGAAATTTAAAATAACCCATGATATCAGTGTTTACTTGATCTTCTTAGGTAACTCCCAGACTGCTTTGATTTGTGCACACTTTCAAGCAACTTTTGGGTTTCCCAAGGCGCTGTCACACAGAGAGCACAGTTCAGATTCTCCACACGAAAATCAATTCTGAGCCGAAGGGCACAGCCTACATGGCAGAAAGAGGTATGAATTACGTACCCATTTAGTCTCACTTCTGCTTTTGGCTTTATGTTTGTAAATCTATACTAAACACATTAAATGAAACGTGTTTCAAAATGCCAGGTGGAACCAGATGGAGCAATACCTTGGGCAGGCTTTGGAAATATTTATTCAATGAAAAATGAGAATAAGTATAGTGGTTCGCCTTCTTAATCCAATTATTCTATCATGCTGTCAACAGAAGCCATCACTACATGCCCCAGAAGAAAGGAAAAAACCCACCTCTGTCAAAAACACACCTGGAACTTCAGGAACTTTGGCACTCCCAAAGGCAAAAACCAAGGCAAGCAAGGGTACCTGTGCTCTCTGTTCTTTCTCTTACATTTTCAGGAGTCCTGGGTAAGGTTCTTACTCTGTGACTCTGTTTCCCCATCCATTCAAATGGGTCGTGGAGAGTTTTATTTAAGAGTTTGTTGAAAAGACCTTTTTAATCACCCCAAAGCTAGTTTTATACAAATACTTTAATATTCCAACAAACATTTGCTGAATATCATTGCTGCAATTTCAAACCCTGTTTTTCCCTGCCTTGAAAGAAATATGACAGTACCATTCCCTTTTGAGAGGCATTTCATCTTTTTTTCTCACTTTCTTGGTTTCATCAAGGTACTACATTATTCATTTCAGTATTTATCTATTTTGCTTTCTCTTCTTTATACTGTCCTTCTCTTCCCTCCAGTCACATGGGACTCACATTTATCAGGTTCTCACATACACGTTTAAATCTTAATCAAACAGACCTCAGATGCATAATGCCCTAAATACATCCAAATTCCTCCTACGAGCACAGCTTTAACACAAAGTTTATGTGAAACCTTATTGTAGCTCTGAGGGTACCACTGCTCTTATTTTAACCACGAACATTTGCATTCTCCAATCCAGTTGTCCTGGGGAATTATAATTTCTCCCATCACTACCCTCCCCTCACCTTCTCAACTTTGTTTGAATGTGATGAGACACCATTTTGCAGGCAGGCATTATGTATTCCACTGGCTCCAGTATTAATTTTTCTTGCTGTCAATGAGACCTCTACAAATTAAAAAGCTATGCAGAAACTAAGCCATAATAGCAGACGTAGGCATGACTTTCAGATACCACAAAGAAAATAAATGAAACCATCTAGCAGTTCTGACAACTTGATAACACAACATAGCTACCCTGGCCAAGTGATGGAACTTGAAAATACTTTATCCAGCAGTAACCTCAGTGTTTTTCATGCAAAGTCAGGTGCATCACACCTGTACACTCTGCAGATGACAGTTCATTGATAATTAAACCATAACCCATTAGCAGTTATAAACACAATAGATTTGGAGTTCAGTGACACTAGCTGGAATATACAACATGCTTCCAAATGTGTGGCCCATCACAAATTAAATCTTTGAAGCTACATAAACAGAAAATACCTATTTGTTCAACGTTGAGGAGGAGAAAAAAAATTAAAAGGTAACTTCGCTTTAAAATATTCAAACAAAAGTAAAAATAAATCTTTTTCTGTAAGGAGACACTCTGAAAAGTAAGGGCCTATCAGCTTTTGTGTGAACTTTTGGCCGCTGAATTGGCACTGTGAATCACTGAAAGAAGCAGAGGTGGTTTTAGAGATCTTGGCCCAGTTCTGATTTTTCTCTGTGGCCATCTGCAGTACTAGCAGGTGACTTCCTGGTGTCAGAACAGGTGACGCTCATGGGTTTGACATTTTGTTTATTGAAAAAGAAGAGTGAAATAAAAATCACTTTAGTTTTTATTACAGAATTCCAGTTCATGATAATGCCCATCCCTTGTGATTTGAACTCTGCATTTTCCCAAGGGAACTGCCTTAAGCACACTCATAGTTTTTTCTAGTTAAAGGAACATTATGCTATACAAGAAAAACATATGTAATGTGTTACTGACCTTTACCTTAACCTTTCTGAGTCCTGTTTTCCTTACTGTTTTTCATTCTGACTATGCAGCACTTCAGCTCACACCATCCTTGTGTTTTTCCTCTTTACCTTGTACATTTGAGTTTAAATAAAATATTTAACCACTCGAAGTGAGATATAGCAACCTTACTCCAGCTCTCCATAAAAATGGTAGATCTATCACATGAGAAACATGACACTGGATGCCAGAGAGCCTCAGCTCCATTCAGACAGAAAACTACAGCTTCTTGGTATTTGGCAATCTAGGAAACCTAATGGCATTGTAACATGGAAGCTGAGCACTTGGAACTGTACAGCAACATATTAATCATCTGTTACGGAGGAGAGAATGAGAACTGGATTTGATTTTTCAATACCTAAATATGGAATTGCAAGTTCTCTTTTCAGTCAAACTCACCAAAAAACTCAAAAAAAAACCAAAAAAAAAAAAAACCAAAACCAAAAAACCAACAAACAAACACACCTATCTAGAGCTCGAAGAGGAGATAGGAGATTGGTCTTCAGGTAAATGCCTTTCATTTTGTTATATGTCTAGTAAACTCTGCCAAACCAAAAGAAAGACATTTTAAATGTTCCTATATTACAACACATGACATTATAATAGAATATATCCTTTATTTCAGTCTTGTTTCATGTTTCTAGAAAAAAAGATTTTTAATATTATTGAGGGAGAGAAAAAACAAATACTATTCCTTGCCGAAGACATCAAAACCTCTTACTAAGTACATTTTTAACTTATGAAATGCACAATGGTCCCAGCTGCCTCTCTCCTTCATTTGCTAAACATTTGAAGAGGAACTTAATTGTCTTTTCTTTTAAGATGTACCCTTTTCTGCTAAAGTGGGTAAGGGTTTGCAAACCAGTTTAGGAATGAAGAATAAACACATACAGAAAATTAGTATTACTTATCCAGGACAGCTGTGAAAATCTCAGCTACCTATTACCAGCTGTGGTTTCTAGATAAGTCACCTTAATTTGGGAATTTTTACCAAAACTTTCCTTCATTTCAGTATCCCTGTGGGGTGCCATTAACAGTTTTACCAGCAGTACTCCAAACAAAGCTCATTTTTCATTTTGATTACAAGTGGTACTCACTAAACACCATTTTGCAGAGTTTTTGTTAGGCCTGGGAACCATAGGACAATGGCATTTCAGCAGAAAATAATTTCTGTAACAGAGAAATGCAGCAGCACCAAGAGTCCTGCTGGGAATCTGATTTCAGTTTGGCTTGGAAAAACTCACACACACACACAGTGTCAAACAGGCTTGGCTACAGAAGGCCTGCAAAATAGAGAGGGACTAGGAAGAAAGAAAATAGAGAAAATCAGAGAACTTACTCATGCTGCTAGGAGACAGTGGAACGAAATTCAGAACTGTTGTCTCACAGTCCAGTACCCTCTCTAGAACTAATTCTTGTTGATTTAGCTTCACATGTGATGCACACTGCCACTCTTGCCCCATGATCCTGTGTTTGGCTGGTGTTCTCTGTCCTATCTTTCTCCCATGTGGAATATTTGAAGTGACTGATGTCTCTGAACACTATGCTTCCATATGGCTGAACGCAGCCTAAACATTTAGGCTGCTGTTATAAACAAAAATAATTATTTAAGTGTTACTGATTAACAGATTAAGGCTCCCGTTGTACAAGGGTCTGAAGACAGATTGCATTTTTCATGGAATAAATCTGTTTGAGTCCTTGGCCTTTAGGGACCTTTTCTTTTTTTTTTTTTTTCCAATCAGCACCATTTAGCATTTTCTCAGCTTTTAATGCTCTGTTGTTCAGCCATGCATGACACACTTCCAATGGTAAGTTAGCATAACAGCACATGTTTTTCCTGCTCATTTGGATTGTAAATATTTGTACTGCTTGCTAACAACAGCTTTGCAATTCTGTACCAGGCTGCATATATATTTTTTAAAGACATTATAAATAGAACTAGATACCACATTTCTAAACAAATATATTTAAATAAAATTGGCAAAACAATCCATGTATAATAAGGAATAGTGTAATTTTCAGGCACGGGCAAGTCTCGAAATGGAAAGATTTAGGATGTTTGTGGCTCAGGTACCCACATTAAAACATTAACTTTCATTGACAGTGGCAGAAGCTGGCAGATGTTATTTTGCTTGTGCTAACTCAATAAACGCAGGTCAAACCCAGTTAATAAATCAGCCATCACTAAGTGTCAAGCAGCTCTGTTACTCCGAGAGAAGACAGGTGAGGGACGAGGCTTGTGCTTATCTGTCACTCAGACACAGATCTCCACCTGCCATCCTTAGAGCACGGAGGGAAAATAGGGTTTCTTTCCTCTTCTGGTCTCACCCAGGAAAAGACACTCAAGCTCATGCCCTGTGGCTCACATCACAACAGCACTGAATTTAGCCCATTTTTAGTGGGACTTGTTGGAAAAACTGGCACCCAGGGTGTGCTCTGACAGCAAAACTCCTTGGGCAGCACAGGGGAATCTCACCCTTACAGAGGCCTTCCAGCAGCAACTAAATGACCATTGACAAGTAACAATCACTTTAACCAAAATGGCTTCTTAAAACATGTAATTACACAAATTTTTATATTAATGACTAATACACTTCTTACCCACCTCTCTCATGTTCAGTAGCCATCTCCCTTGGTGGACAAGTGACAGAACTGACACACAGACTGAGTAATTCACCTTATCAAAGGTACATTTCCTCTACGTGACTATGCTGACTTCTGGAAACAGTGATCAGCGTAGAATTTATGATGACTTTTGCTGACTTCTCAATTATCCCTCCTCATTACTCACGTTTGGTTTTCCTCCACTGAAGTCAGACATGATGGATTTTTCCACAGTTAAATATGGAAACTGTGTGGTCCTGACCTCACATGCAAGATTCAAATCTGGTCCTTTTTCTCACGATTTACTGAGAATGGAATCAAACTGGGCAACTGCTGATCACCACCCCACTGATAGCTAAGTCATTAAGGGAGACGTATCTGTTGACTTAAAATTGAATAAATGTTTTGCCAAGAAATCACAGAATACATTGATCAGTGACCTGCATTATTTCTACCATTAGTTCTACTGATTGCACAGGGCTCTGTCATGTGTCTGGATTTCCATCTAATATTATTTATACTGGACAGATTCAGAGGACATGATCATACCTACAGTCACTGGGACTGCTGAGGCTGAGGCACAGAAAACAAAAGCATCCTCTGCATAATAAAATGCGGATAGTTAGGAGAAGGGCACAAAAATATTAAATCAGTGTTACTTTACAGGTTCAAAAATGGACTTCCCAATGGAGATGAGTGGGCAGCTGGGGGTTTTTTGCTAATCATCACTTGTATAAAATATCACATTATTAGCTGTGTGCTTCACTCAGATTTCGTCATTATTTTTCATTAAAAGCTAAGTTTACGTTGCTGTTATCTGACCGAAAATTTAAACAGCATCAAAGTTCACTGTTGGACAAAACAATGAAGTATTCACAGAAAAATGTGAGGAAAAAAAAAGCCAGAGGCATCGTGATGGTCTCTAAATTTTTATTTGGTCTCTCAAATAGCAAGAGTGATTTTTAACAGATTGAAACAGCTCTTAGCAGAATTGCACATTTCCATTAGCAACTCTTCCAGCACCAGGGACCAACATTGCTGCCTGATGGAACTTTGCAGAGTACTGCAGCAGTCATAGGGTTAGATTCCTAATGCTTGGCTTGCTCCAGAATTGCCCTTTTTAAGCTACAAATTACCTTTTTCTGTTTCCTGAAGTGACAGATGGACTAATAAACAGATGCCGCAATGTCTGCCGTACTCTACAAAACCAAATCATGAAAGTCTAGGTGTCACCTGTGCCCACAGACCTGTGAGCCTCACCTAGAAGTGATGAGAGCATCAAAGTGGGATGCAGTATGAGGGGTTGGGAATTACACCCATGCATGGCACAGAAAATCACCTAGACAGCCACAGATAAAGACCCCTACTACAGTGTAACAGCCTGCAGACATTCTACAGGAAATCATTTCCCTCTGCTCTCTTTCTTCCCAGGGCCAGATCTGTATGTGCTGGAGGGGTGCAAACCCAGCAGAGATGCTCTTTAGGATGGGTTCAGCAAGGAGCAGTAGTGGTTTGAGAAAGTGGACATCAAACAGCTCTCAGATGGTTCAAAACCCTAGTTCAGCTCTCATTCTAAGTATTCCCAAAAAAATGACCCAAACATATCTGACTATTCTTTGAAAAGTATCTGGAGGTCTAAGTCCAGAAATACACAGTGGTTTGCTACATAGAAAAAGGCTGTGGTTGACTACAGATTACACCAATTCATCCCCACATAGACTCACAGGTTTGGCTCTGACCAGAGAAGCACCCAGGGTACGAGAATACAGAATCACGCAGAGATAGAGACACCCAGAGCAGCTGCAGCATTTCTGGGAGCAGAGTGCAGCAGAAGAGCCTGGTCCCTGCAGCTCAATCAGGCCAGGACTGCCCTGTAATGCCCCGTCCTGGGGCAGCCAAGAGAGGCACAACTGCACAGAGCCACACTGCCAGGACTGTTCGTGCTCCAAACAGCTTGGGAGCTGCCTGACTGACAGACCAGCTGAGATAATGAAGTCTGAGGTAATTAAAACACAAATATTTTCAAATAGTTGAAAAGAACATTTCTGGGCAATTTTGTTTGCTTGTTTTTCTGAAATAGATTTTTAACATGGCGGAACTGTCCTTCGCCTGTTACCTCACCCTCCTTTCCTGCACCATTCCCTGGAAGCTTTACTGCTCCCTTAGGATGGCGTGGCAGCTCCTCAAATCCCACCAACATTGTTTGTGACTGCCAAATGGGACTTACTCTGTCATAGGATAAGTCTCTGAGGCTGTTTTTGAAGTCTACACTGCTTTGAGTTCATTTTTAAATGCAGTCATCCCAGAGGAAAATCTTCAAATTGCTGTCAGGACGGTGATGGTCCTTTGTGATGCTACAAAGCCCTAAACTTTGCCTAGCAGGGATAAGATGCTTCATATGTGTACATTCTTTTCTCTTTTTTTCTGCCATCTCTGTCTCATTCTGCATCAATGCAGAGACAATATACACATAAGAGTAAGAAAATTTTTTTTTCTCTTCTTTCATGCTTTTTCAAGCAAATGTTAAGCACAGTGCTTCTCTTCCAAGTTAAGGTGACCCCAAAAGTTAATAACAATAATAAATTACTGAAGGAAATGCATAGCATGCCCAAGGAAGAAAGCAAGTTGGCACTGCTACATATTCCTCACTCAGCAATAATGCAGGTTTTACAAAATGCTGTCAGGAAACAACAAGAGTCTCACCTTTCTTATAACCTGAAACAGTTTACTGCAAATACAGTGTAGGAATATGGTAAATATAGGAAGAGAAGATATCATCATATGGTTGTTTTAATTAGGACCTTGAAAGCCCAAGCAGTGAAATTTTAAGACTATGTACTGACATTTTAGGCCTATGCATAATGAATATTTAAACAATCCTGTGAAATGCCTGCCTAGAATTAGAATTGCAGCCTTTATTATGACCAGTTATATTCTTATTAGCATGGGTTTAGACAGTGCAATTTTTAACAGCTTTATGCAATAAAAGGCTGCTGTGTTAGGTGCAAGTGAGCCTCAATTTCACATGTACAATTAGAGATATTTAAGGAATTATCTCATTGCAGTTATCATCTCATGTGAGATTGCAGCAACACATTTCCTTTGCACTCCTAAATACACCAGAGAGGCTAAATGAGCTCCAAAAATCACACCTTGAGGATAGAGAGATGCAGAGAGAAAAGACACACGCTAGAAGGTGATTAGTGCACATACAACATTGAAATGGCACCTTGGCAATAGCCAGGGCAAATAAATACCTGTAATGAATCATGCACAGCCCTCTTTTGAAGCAAATAGAGGCCCTGAAATAGCAAATGAGGCCCTGAAGTAGGAAAGTGAATAGTGTATTGCTACTACTGTTTTCTAGAGTTAATTGTAGTATTCATTAATAGCTTAGAGCCCAGCCTTGATCGCTGATTATGTTTCTGCTGGGTACAGAGGCTCAAGTTCACTAAAATGTTATTTTATAGCCTCTAAAGTCCACTAAAAAGATGGAATTCAGAATACGTTTCAAGACAAGAGATAGCAGTTGTTACACAGACTTGCACTGTAAGAGAAATTAATGTTGCGGCTAAATATATCAGTTAAAGGAGTATAATTTTTATCCCCTGCATTTCTCTAGGAATACTGCTGTCTTTTCCTAGGAATACTGCTGTCTTTTCCTTTCTCCTCTTTAAAGAATCTACTCAAGCTGACACTGCTTCAGACCCTGACAATGTAAAGACAGAAGGTAGTAGAACACCTTTCCTTTCTATGTCTTATATTCATTTCATATATAATTCTGGGCAGTGACAGTGGCTCTTGAGCATCAGCCCTAACATTCTTGCAGTATTTTTACCAGTAAAATGCTGCTTCCTCTTCTGAAGATAGACTTCTCCCGTTGTAGTTTGTTACTAGTGAAGCAGTAACTTTTCTCTGAGTTTTTTTACATATTTACAAAGCTGTGGCAAAGCCTCTCCAAGTCTATCCATTCACACCACAGTCTCTCACCTCAGTCTCAAGGATTCTGAAAGATGTTAATATCACTTTTTATCACCTCATTCTCCAAGCTTTAGCACAATGGCTGAGGAAGGGCAATTCTCAGAACAAAATGAGCCCGAACCATCCATTTATGAAAAGAAAAAGGATGCCAGCCATACTTCATCACTGGCAATTAAGCATAATTTCTGGTACCAGAAATAGGAACAAAAAATTTAAAGGCAGACAAGAGCCACTGGCTTCACGTCCCAGGCAGATACAGTACACTTTGAAAAATTTACTTTTAAAATTACAGGCTATTTGCCTGAATAGTTACCTGAGCCCAGAAACACAAATTCAGTCAGGCCTTCAAAGCGCTGTCCTTAACCTCTCCTTCACTTTGAAGGTTTCTTCTTCTAACACATATAATACAAAGTAGGCATCTAAAAAAAGGTAATTTTTCCCAGCCACATAATTTACTCTAACACAATACTTTTTCCTGTTGCTGAGGAGTCTTGCTTGTCATTTATTCTTGTCCATCAAACACACACCAACACAGCCACAGGAAGGCACACTCCTCACAGCCCGTGGAGCTGCCCAAAAGCAGTAGCTCAGACTGCTCTGAAATACCCCAGTCCTAACAGCTAACCCCCTTTTAGCACCAAAAATGGAACAAATAAAAGAAAATAAAGTAAATGCAGGCATAGCACATTTCTTATCACCTGCAATCAAGCAGTTCATGCAATGTTCTTGCTGAAGAGCACAGAGAATTTAAGTGAAGCCTCCCTTAGCAGATAGTCTCACACTCCAGCCCCAGCCGAGCGGGAGCAAGCAGCTCTCGATGCGCTCTGAGTGTGCACAGAATGGTCAAACACTGGAGCATGAAATGGAAGCCAGAGACTGTGGGCTGTCTTGCTAAGTGATGCTTCACACGGCCACTGGAAACAGATCATTTGGGAGAACGGCAGCAACTCTGGCAACTGTTGGAGCAGAGAATCTCTACAGCTGCAACCTCTGTCCCCACTGAAAAATGTTCATCCTGACCACATTGTAATGCCGGAGTGGGAGTAACCTCATGAAATTCACCTTATCAATATTCCTCTAAAATCAACATGTTTATGCTTTAAAACCTTCATTAGGAATTGAAAAGCATAAAGTTAATAAAGAAAATGTGGAAAATGGAAAGATACAAATGACAGGAAGAGAAGAATATTCCAATGCCTACTTATTGCAGTTCAGTGCTGCCGGTCACCAAGAAGTTTGGAAATTAACACTAACAAATAATTACATTCTTGACCATGTTCCACCACCAAAAATAAATTTATAAATACTAGGGAAGGTCAATTTTCAATATATTCTAATGTATTGGAATCATATGCCAAGAAGAGTGGCTAGTTTTAACAGACGCCTGACCTTCTTACTTTTAACTCTACCCCTCTGGTAAAGCCAGAGATGGCAGAAGGATGGGAAATAACACTCCAAATGGACATGAGCTCTACTTGACCTTGAGAAATTACAATAATTAGTGTGCATATACACACACATATGTCAGCATAAGCTTTGCATGGCTAACTATGTCTGAAATATAAATAGCAACACTGCAAAATTAACACCTCAGTCTCAAAACCCCATATTTTAAGCCTTCTGCTTAACTGTGACAACATGGAACATAAAAGTGCACAAATTTAGAGCACCATCTGGAAAAATACCATTAAAAATATTCTTAGATATTAAGTCCTTAGCAAGAAATGAAAGTACTAATAAAAAGTACAAAATTATTATTGTAGAGAAGAAAACAGAGCATATTCAAAAAGACTTGTTAAAAGAATTTGACAGGGACAGAATAATTAGTATGATTTACTAGTTAGTAATCTCTTTGTGTCATAGTCATGTTTCTAACATACACAATTTCTGCTTCTTTAGGCAGCAAATAACTTATGATCTGATTTGTTCCCAGTTTGTCTCTTGCTGTTTTCCTGACAACTTCTGGACTTCAGGTATTTATTAATTAATTGAGTTCTTTCATTTAATAATATTTTTACAGTTGTCCATATCCTGTTCCAGAGTTGAAATACATGCAGCATGGGACGAGAAGTCTGCAATATAAAAGAATGTACTGCAGCTATATCTGGTTTTGAAACATGATAGAATAACAACGTTTTATTTTGTTGCCTATCACAGATAGATACAACCACTTCCGAAAGAAACAAAGACAGATTTTGACCCTTTCCTGAATGTGTCAAAACTTTCAGTTTCCTGAAAGTGGAATTGCATTGTCAAGGGCATACAATGACACCTGACCCCACAGGAAATATTAATACATTTGGTACAACCAGGGTTTATTTTCAAGAAGACTTGTTTCTGGTTTCCTGAGGATTTGTTTAGATTCCAAACAACTTTTTAAATCTGATTTAAGCAGCTTTTAAATTTTTTTTATATGGTGCACTTAGCATTGAGGGATTGAGGTGACTGAATATTCTTTTAAGTACTTACGTGATTGGTTTCTTAGGTTTCTTACTTGAATTTTTAATATGGTTGGGGTTTGGGGGTTCTTTTTGATCACATGCTTTTATATTTGATGCTTGATAGTCTCCATTTGGTGAATGATTTTTAAAAGGCTTTCTTTAGAAAAAAGAGTCATCTAAGGTAAAGGACTGGTAAGGTTATCTTGTAACTTAGATGACAATCATAAACCATTAACAGAATACATTAAAAAACAAAGTAGGTGAAATGAAAAGGTGTTTAACCAGCCCAAGCAGTGGGATTTCTTTAAAATACATGGCATAAATCTATAAAAAATGAGTACAGCACCAGAAATTAATATCAACCAAGAACAGACAAAAGGGCTCCATTCATCAACTAATCCAGCCTCCAAGATTAATCTAGCTACCTCTCATCTCCTCTGACTTTAATTAAATCCCTCTGTCTAGTTTCATGAGTTGGTAAATCTTTTAAAATTAATTCCGCACTCCTGTTTGCAAGACTGTTTTACTTCTAACCCTGGCTAGCATGGCTGAGAGCCTGGCACCTTGTGTATCTCCTCATTTTCTTCCATATTTAAACAGGCTGTTAAAAATGTTCTTTATGGCCAAGGATTGAGTTTAAATATATTTCTAAATCCAGTAATAGAGGACTGCAGTCAGGCCAGTCACTCTGAAAAGTAAGCTGTTTAATTATCCTATAAGAACTCAAATGATTTAAAATGTTCCCACCCCAAAACAATCCTGTAAATCATTTCACAATGCTTTACCACATTTAAGTACTCTCCAATTTCTCTTCAAGCATGTAAACCATCTCCATCCATTATTCTTCTGCTTTATGGGACTCTGTAATTTCTTTTAAAGAAATTGGTTGCATTTCAAATCGGAACCAACATAAATCTATCATGTGTTTATATTAGTGGGGAAAGCATAGAAAATTCCCAATGCAGTGGTGTCCTCTGGCCATAGTAAATGTCAAGGCTGCCTCTACACTTTGCTTTATTCCTCCTTTCCGACGTTTCCTTTCGTACGATACAAGAAGTTCCTATAAGCCGGGCTGCCCTTGGCACTTTTTCCTGACATGCAGTAGGGCCTCATGTCAAAATCATCAAGTTCAGACAGGAGTGGCCAATTCTCCATAGGTCTGACCACCACACCTCCATAAATAATGGAAACAAAGCAGCAGTTTTGTAGGCAGCAGCAGGACCCCACAAAAGGCTGCTCTACATCCCCATGGCTGGGCACGAACAATGCCAAATTGCCTTTGCCACAGGAGCCTGCAGACATTTGAAGGTGAGCAGTGCACAGCGCTGCGATCCACCCCCCAGCAGCTCCTGTAAGCACTGAGCAGAAGGCAGAAGCGTGTAATGTGTCGTTAGGAAATGGCCCTGCTTGCAGAACAAAATCACCTCTCACTGCAAGCGCCTCGCTCCAGCTCACCGCTCTCCTCGGCCTCCCTCGATCTGTCAGGAGGAGGCACACACTGTGAGCTTTCCAAGGCTATTGATTCTGACATGCCTGCCATTTCCTTAGCAAAATAACTCGCCTGTTTTCTACATAGAACCCTGGCAAGGGAACATTTACCATCTGGCTCTTAAACAAGGGGCAAGGAGCAATGCCAAGACATATTGTTCTGCTCAAATATGTCAGCGATCCTTTTATCTTCAGATGGTATTTGGTAAGTTGCCTTGACTAGCAGAACAGCATCTCTGCTGTTTTGCTCTCTGCCTTTGAAACAGCAAAACTGAAAGCCCTAAGTCCTATATTGCACCCTCTTAAATCAGTCAAGGTAAATAAATATCCTGCCAGCTGCACCTTCCACAGCAAAATAAATATTTTTAAAAAACAAGCAAACACAGCCTGGCATATTTCCAGGCTGTTGAAATGAGTTTCAGGTGTTGAATGAGTTTTTGCACTTTTTTCTGCTAAGGAGTTGATGGCCAAAAGAAAGCTCCTTTGAGGGAAGGTCTAACAGGAACCACCCCTGGGGTGTATCAGGAGCTGCAGGACAGCCCCACACCATGCTCAAAGCAGGCTGCCCCTCACATCCATTTCTGGGTGGAAATGCAGGACGCTGGAGACCTTCCAAGTGTTCCTGCTTTGTCTCACTTTGTCCTACAGAAATGCAGGATTTCCACAGCCAGCGAGTGGTGCTGACCACAAGTACCCACACATTTTTCAAAGCACCTGGCACAGCCACACTCGCACATGTCTGTTCATTGGGTTCATCACCCAGAAATGGCAGCTTTTTGATGGAATCAAAAGCTGTTCAACAAAAAGGAGGGCACGGGGGATTTTCCAATCCTCTTCTTATGGTGACAAAAATCAGCCAAATAACCTGACCACACCTTCTCTGTCTGCTGATGATCACAGCTGAGTTCACATCTGCACAGACAGCTATTTTGTGTCGGTGTCATGGTGATGTCACAAAAGAACCCATTAGTAAGAGGGGAGGTCTTGGAATAATTTATAAGTGTTGACATATGACTTAACATTGTAGCAATTAAAAGGCCAGAGAAGGTGATAGTATTGCTTGAAAAGATACATGGAAATTTGTATGGTTATGATAATAAAGCCAAGATAATTATTGAGATACAATAAATATTAGTTTATTAATTTACTTTTAAGATTGATGTCTTACGCAAAGGAGAGGGAATATCTTCTGAAAGAATCCCTGCTGAATAGCACCGCAAAATGTGAAGCAAGGATGCTCTTTCATATCATTTTTTCAAAATTATAGGAGTTATCTCCTGCTATGAAGGACAAATTATGAGCCGAAGCAAAATCAGCAAAATCATGTCCTCACAGGTTGTATGATGAAGAGTTTCCCAGGGAAAAGATTTTAAATGAAAGGCTACCAGAAATGTCAGTTTCTCACAGAATTGTATCAATAGAAGAATAGAGATGAAATTATTTAAGCAGTAACTTCTCATTTTCTACACTTCTATCAAACTTTAAAATTCTGAAGGAAGATTTGCTCTGCTTGACTTTGCAGTTGGCTGGAAGACAGTGGAGGTACTTACACCAGGAAACAGCACATTTACATGTGTGGCTCGTTAAAACTGAAAACAGTGATTCAGCAAATTAAGTTACAAATAACAGAGCCAGAAATACTTGAAACTCTAAATAAGACACAAATACTCAGTATTGAGACTTTGGTATTATTTAGCTTTGCCAGGAAAGGTAAGTATAGACGCACCCTTTTGTTTTCCAAATTGTCACTGACATATCAAAGGAGGAAGATGAAAGGCTTAGGACTCAACTGGCACCATCAAAAAGAAAAACAAACTTTAAATTGTGGCTCAGACTGAGAATGGTGTGATAGTTCTGAAGCTGGAAAATGTGGAAGCTATTTGAATGAGACCACACTCTTGAAATGAAATTCCCTCTGTTATGTTAGGGAGCTGAAGGAACCAAATAGAACAAGTGTGATTACATCTTCTAAGCCACAAAATGGTTAGGAGAGACAATTTTATTCAGGTAAATGTTTGGGACATGCTCCTTTACTGGGAGCCCATTCTAAGAAAAAGGTCAATTTGGAGCAGTCTTCAGCCAGACTTTGACACCCATTTGTTTCCTGCACACATCCTTTGTGACCACCTGGTATCGCATGGAACACCGTGTGCATTCCTTCCAAAAGGTGAACACACTCAGCATTGACCTGGCGGCTCTGCAACACAACAGGAATTTCTAAAAGAGGAGGAAATGTTCAAATCTCATGCTGAGAATATAGCAGCCACATCTATTTCCCGAGAAAAGGAACCAACTCTAACGGCAAAGAACTTAGTTAAAGCAAGAAGAAGAAAAAAAACAAAACACAGACATTCCATCTGGTTTCCCAGCTGCTTCTGTAAAGAAAAATCTCTCCCTGTTGAAAATTACAAAATTGTTGTTGTAGTGCAGCTTTTCCAGAAAAAAAAAAGACAAGCCCTTTCAATAATGGCACAAGTCAAGTTTTGTCTTGCAATTGTTACATTATTTGTGTGTGAGAGACTTTCCTAAATTATGCACAAGAGACTAAATAAGACTGAAGGAATTGTAGGAATACACTATAAGCAAAATCATAACTTTAAGTCAAAGGATAAAGGAAACACAAGCCAAAGAGATGTTTCTCTAAAGAAAAACTTATTTTATTTCCTTGAGTTAAAAATCTGTGAAGGAATATCAACTGCCCACTAGCCTGAAGCAGGGAAAGATCAGGGAGCATAATTTTGACTGGTCAGAAAAGGAATGTTTTGGAAAACCTTTGAAATGCCTTGCGACAGGCTCATTTCTTCCCTTTTGGAGACAGGGTTGTTTGTACTGAGCGGCAAATCCCGGGATTAGTTAATCTGTAAATTCCACAACACATTTCTTATTTCCAAAAGCTTATTCTTATCTAAAGGAAAGCTGCTTTGACTGTTTTTGTTTTCCCTTTTCTCGCATCTCAGGCCTTTGGGAGCTGCCTGTTGCACCACAGCTCTGGGGAGGTGCTTACTGAGGGGAAGGTACAATTATTTGAAGCTGGGCAAAAGAAGTGTTGATAGAACCCCACACATCCCTAAAACCAAAGCACAGAAACTCTCCACAGAGTATTTGGAGTGTTTGTACTTCTCAGTTCTTTGCTGTGACAATAGTCTCAAGGCTGATGACTTTTCACAAAGAACTGAAATTAATGAAGTACTGCTTAACAGTCCCTCAACTTCACAAGAAATGTAAAGTAGTTCCTCCTAATTCTACTCAGCCAACTCCTTGAATTTCAAATTAATTTGGGATTGTTTTGGGTAAAGAAGTAAGCTCTGTCAGAGCAAATCAACGGTAAGTCAGTCCTGAAGATGAAACTTTGCTAAAAAAGAACTTCAGTAACTTCTAAATGATATTTTACTGCCTTGAATACTTTTTTCCAAATGTAACAAAATGTTTTAGCAGTATTACATCTTGTTAATAAAATATTTTCATATTAACAAGTAGAAAAAGTGGAGAAAAACAGTCAAGGAATCATAAAATAGAAACAGATACAAAAAGAGAAGACAGAGAAAAATGGAAATTACAGCAAAAAAAGATTATGTATTTGCTTTTATGCTTTGTGAAAATGGGTGAGACTAATGCTGACTAGTAAAATGCCACTTAGCAACACCAGCATCAAAGGTTCTGCAAAGAATTTATGTTAACTAACCCCATGTAAATGCATTTTAAACACATTGTAACAGCTCTTGTTGTGCTAGAAATGACAGGTAAAATGAAATTCCTCTTTAGAAGTCAGATTGCAAATGCTGCTCTTCTGTAGAGCATAAAAATCCTTTAATTTTTGGATTGCCAATTTCAGAAAGCACATGAAAAACGGGTTTCTGATATAATAAACTCTCATTTTATGTATTGAAAAAGATAAATAAATAAATAAACAAGAGCCACAAAAAAAAACCCAAACTAAATCCTACAGACTTTAATAGAAATGAAACTTGCTTGATTCTATAGGAAGCTTCATATAAGATTCTCTAATGGGAGCAATATGTCCTTCCTATAGGTCTTTAGAATCATTACATTAGACTCTCAGTGCAGGGGTGTAATTTTCTATTAACTTTTATGGGATGTAAAAAAAAAAAACCTAGGGAAAATTAATTTCTTATTAAGTTCCTTGATTATTTCTTGAGGCATATTGTAGTATTATTATAAATAATGTATCATTTGTACAGCACATTTCACCTTCAAAGAACTTTACAACCATTAGGCAATGTTTAATCTTTTCTGATTGAGTAGAAACATCAGTGCTTCTCAGAGAAACAATATGAACTCTATCATCACCTCAGAAGTGCATTTAGGAAAATGTCTGGCTTTTCTGAATTTCAGCATTTCAATCTACTGTGGCTGAAAACATGGTAGGAATCTAAACTTTGTCCAAAATGTAGAACTTTCAGACATGGACCATTAAAGGCATGCATCCAACTAAATACAAGCTACTGAGCACAGATGATGATTCCAAGAGAAGGAGAGATGCAGAAAAGTTACAGGGCTTGCTCAAAGCCCCTGATCCAATTGTTGGAAGCTCAGAGTTGTTAGAATGAAGCAATGGAAAATGTGAAAAAGTGTTGACTAAAATTGTCTGTGTCCCATAGAGTTCTCATTTAAATCAAAGGCAAAACTGACTTCAAAGGAGGCTGGAGCACAAAAATTGTGTACATAAAAAATGAGAAACATTTCTCTTATGAGGACTGCTAATACTTTAGAACTATGACTGTTGTGCCTGAAGCTTATTTCTCCCTGCAGAATGTATTCCCCAATATTTATATCCATTCATATTTACAAGGATTAAGAACAGTGGAGCTGTCTCAACCAGTTAGTAAAATCTCCCGTGCAAAAGCTGTAATCCTGAACATTACTGGAGCTGAATTATGGACCACGACCCTCAAAATCTGCAGACAGCAGTTCTCCCAAAGGCACTTCCATGCAGCCAACCTGGAGTAAGCCAGCTCCAAATGGAAACCCCTTCCAAGTAAACAATATAAAACATGATGGTCCAAATCAGTGACTGGCTTACTGCCACCAACTTACCCCAGGGACAAATTATTCCATTTTGTCTAAATTAATTTGTTCTTATGTCTTGAGGTTACACATTTTTATGTATGCTTTTATGAAACTCCACATATAACCTTCAGTAATCAAAAAAACCCTTTAAAATACAGCATACTGAGAAAAGTCCAAGTTCAAAATTCTTTCTAGTTCTAAAATAATCTCAAATCATAAGCAAACTATCTAAATAACCAGATATAGACCATATTTTTGCATTTAATTCTAGAAAGATCAACACCTGTTTTGTTAATAGTTTACTGCTTGGTTATACTAATTCCTGGTAGATAATTACATGAAAAATTGTCAGGCTATATAACAGACGTGATTTTGAACCAACTGTGACACGAACACAAGGGAAATAAGGTGCCATTAATCTTAATGAAATCTGATTAGAAATTATGAGATTAAAAAAAACAGACTCTCATTTTTAACATTATTATATAATGTCATGGGTTCAGTATTTGTGTGCATATATTTGTACACGTGTTAGTAAATTCTGTGGGCAGTGCACTGCCATAGCTGGTTGATCTGAGCCTAGGGAGAGGACTTTCCTTTTGAAATCAGTAGGAGTTTTGTTACAGACTTCTTTGGAATCAAGTATCCTTCCTATACTATTCATAACAATTGATACACTAATGCCCAGAAAAAGCGAGAGGGATCTGACATGATGTGCAAGTATTACCTTTGTACTCCAGAAGGTGATACAAGGCTCTGAAAGGAAAATATATCTTTGTTGCTTCAAAACCTATTCGAAGCCTTTTCAGTGTTCAGCTATAAATCTGAGCAAAATTTCTCTGTGTCAGGTGCAGAACAGTCTGGCATCCCTAAATCTGCTGAACTGTCAGAGCGGTCAATTGGACCCATACTTCCAGCATAATGTTGTGAGGAAAGGAAATTTTTGTGATTCTATTGTGTTCATTTGTCAGGCGGTGAGTGCTTAAGAGCCCATTACTAAGATGTTAGAAAATCCAAGCAAGCACTATATCAGATGGGAAAGCAGGTTCCAGTTTTCCACTGTTTCTGAAACTACCTGGTGCAGTTGGCCAAGCCTCTGTCACTGCTGGGTGACAGGGCAGGATTGTCAGGAACAGGCCATCCGTGGGTGGTTACCTTTTAAAGATTACAGCCTACCGACAACAGGAGAAAATTGGGTCAATCTGTTATCGTTTTCAACTTGATGAATACCAAGTTCTTACTGGTAACCACAATTCAAAGGAAAAGCAGAAGAAAATATAATTTCTGGTAACAAGATGCTTTCTAAGTGAAATTTTCTTTGATAAATGATCTTCACCATCAAAAATATGCTGGAGAAATGCCACGGGGGTGTCACTCAAAACCTTCTTCACCTTTCCAGGAGAGGTATGGTGAAAGCAATCCCAGCAAGGCAGCATTTCAGAGCATTCCTAGGCTACTGTACACTGAGCAGCAGAGCTTTTGTGAAAGCCCTTTTCACAGAAAAGGAAACATTTCATAGAACAGGAGAGAGATTGGCAATGTTTACCTTCCTTCAAGGCGGCAATTAAAGGGCCATAATGTCCCTGTTTGCATTGACATCAGTTAATCAGCTTCTCTCTAGCTACCACCATGTGCATATAATGCAGTGTAATCCTGTATTTTTGGTATGTGCCTTTCCCACGGCTGCTCACCAGAGCTGCCCAACAACATGATGGAAATATGCAACAGATAAATGTGTTCTGATCCTGACCTCCTTTCTGGGCTGAGATTCCCTCTGCAGGCAGTGGGAGCTGTGCCTCAGTAAAGACGTCAGGATGAGCTCTCTGATTTGGCTGAGTTCAACACAGGCTCCCCAGGGCAGTGGTCACAGCACCAAGCCTGGCAGAGCTCAAGAAGCATTTGGACAATGCTCTCGGGCACAGGGTGTGAGTCCTGGGGCTGTCCTGTGCAGGGCCAGGGGCTGGACTCGATGATCCTTGTGGGTCCCTTCCAGCTCAGCACACTCTAGTTCTGTGACCTATCTTTGCCACATTCCCTCCATTTTAATGCTGCAAGATAAAGCACTGGAGTACACAGGAGTGCAGTAGAGCCCTCACCATGGCAAGGAATGAACATGAAGAATTAGGGACTCAAAGAGCAGAAAACTCTGTTTTCTTCACTTTGTGGCAAGTGAATGCAGCCTACGCAAAGCACTGCTAAAGGCTCCAAATGTTCTGGAACAGTGTCTGCTGACAAGACTCAGAGAGTGTTTAATGCAGAGATCCTTTTCTAGTGAGAGATAAAGGCCAAGTTAGGAGTTCATGTTCATAAAGGACATTAATATCACAGGCCTTTATTGCATTATGAACTAATTCAGTTTCTCACACTCAGGCTATTTGAGTAAATCTAGCTTTCTATCTTCATCAACTGCTGTTTGATAAGAGTTTGAAGCATAAAATGATGGCAAATCATTCTCTAATTTTTAATTTAACTCTAAGATTGTTCTGATAGCCATATTGGCTTGGAAATAAACAACAATAAATGCAGACTGGCATCCACAAAAAGGATAGACAGTTCTCTAGCCACTGTAATTAATATTGTTGGGCTGCATACTTTGAGTTCCCTGTGTTTGTCAGAGTTGTGGTGTGCTAGCTAAAATCTGTTCAGTCAGGCTGGTTTTGGCTTTCATCCACATATATTAATTTTGCCCAGAAGCATTCCAGAAACTTAATTAAGCTGGCAGGTTGCATTCTCTTATGGTCCATCTTGAACACAGTCTCATTTTTAAGACTTGAATTAGAGAACATTTTCATTTCGGCTGCCTACTTTAAACTCCTAAAGAAAAAAACAGGTAAAAAAATGAAAGAAGACATCTTCCCTTAAAGCATGATTATTTAATTTTCCATGAAAAAGCTGGGCTGTTTATACTGAAGTGCTTTAAATGCACTCCTTTTTCTGGAAGTGAAGGTGCAGGCTTTGCAGTAAATAACTGGGCAGCTCCTCACGGAGTGCACACACTGTGCTGCTGTTCCATCCTTCAGAAATACAGTCCATTCTCTGACATTTTGTGATATACTCAGACCTTGACTGTTTAGCTACTGGCTAAGGCTTCCTAACTGTTTCAGTAAGTCACGAAAAGCTTTTTATTTACTGCTAAGCACAGTGAAAGGCTGGACCTGAACCAAGAGTTCAGGTGCAGATGCTTTCTTTGCCAGTGAAGACTCAGACCTGGCTCTTAATTCCATGCAGAAAAAGAAGAAAATTCTAAAACATTGGAACGTATTCTTAATTCCATCTCCAAAACTGTGCCCATGCTCTAATTCAGTGACTAGGGACTTTCAATTATATAATTTCTTAAGGGTCTATTCTGGGTTTCCTGAATAGAGTTCTCTTTTACCCTGAAAGATGGTAAATACAGAGCTGGTTAATTTTTATAACCATTTACGTCGGTCACAGAACCACTGCAGAGCTCTAGTGGTCTGTGTGACCTGCTGGGCCATGGGCTGTGGTCTGTGGCAGAACAGGGTCCTCTGACGAACTGTAATGAAATTACCGCAAAAGAAAACTGATGATCTTGGGAAGGCCCACTGGCCAACAGAAAAAACTCAGATTTAATCCAAGATAGAAATCATTTACCTATTTTCCCAGAAAAATTAACAAGAAGATCGGTAGTCTTTGAAATCTTGAAGTTTGATCTTGAATTCTCCCAAAAAGAGGGTGAAAAAAGGGCCAGAAATGTCTAGAGCAGAACTGCTACATTAATAACCAAGTGGTTGCTGAGCTCCATGTCAGTTTGCCTCAGTAAGAGTTAATTGATCAGCCTCTGCAAATATTTAGCTCATGTTTGAATCCACATACATGCAGAATTTTCTGTAGCAGGATTTCCATGCATTATTGTGGTAAATGGAAACTCCTGCTGAGAAACTGAGCACAGGCCTTGTTTCACCTACAAGTCGACTGTTAACAGCTGTGGAATAAAGTTACTGGGAAAGATTTCAAATAAGCTAATTCAGTGAGTAGTTGATTACAATTATGTGGCTTCCCCGTGCTGAACACAAGCCATCAAGCAGAGAATAGATCAAAACAAGGAAGCTCTTCGGTTTTCTTTCCCATGAAGTCCCAAGCCACCTATGTGCAAATGACATTTTCTCTATTTTGCCTACAGAGGGCTTAACTGAAAGAAATTTATTCCCTGCCCAAAGATCAAATTAAGTCTATTCAGGAAACAAAGTTAGAAACTGAATTTCAAATAATTTAATTACACTATATAATTACTTTACAGAATCCTTAAAGTATTCATTAAACAATAGTAATTCCTACCTGATTCTCACCATGACACACATCATGCCTTTGTAACATAAACGTCCTTAAAATCTTTCTTTTACTGAGCTAATGAAAATGTTACATTACAATAGCAAGAGTCAGGTGAGCAACTGAAACAACCATTTCGAACAGATGATTTGAGATGAGACAGTAACTTTCAAAGTGGGAAAACATTATTAAATTAATTCCTGGGGCATGAATGCAACACCCAGTGGTTAAATTCAGTGGGTCATAAATGATTCTAACTATGATTTCGGTATTATTAATGTGTTCATCTAGCTCTCAAAAACAATCAGGGAAACCGTGGGTGAATTTTTGTAGACAACTGCTCTGCAACAGAAGGAAGTCTCACATTGTCATTTAGTTATCACATGCACTTAGATAATTGCAGTTCCTATCTGTCATTGCGATAGCTAAACAAAAAAGAAAAGAAACCTGCATCACCTTCAGCTGCTATTTTGCTGTTCTAGTTCACTGGGCATTTAATTAAGATTTGGAAACCCAGGCTGCAGTCTGCCCTGGCAGTGCTTTCATCGGCAATGCAGCTTGGACACCAGTGGCTGTCCCTTGAGGCCATCAAAGCTGTCACTGGTCACAGTCCCTCCCACAGCCGATGGCCTCGGGAGATCTGTGCCAGGGCTGGTGCAGACAGACCCCACCCAGATGGTGCAGATGGATTTCTTCACTGAGAGGGCTTAAATATTGGACTGTATCTTTCAGTGTACTTCCCACCTCCTGTTGGGCAGGTTTACATGTAAAGTCAGGCCCTTGGGTTGGGATCCTGAAGCATCTCACATCTGAGCTGCTTCAACTCCACACTCCAATGACAATGTCATCCCCACCTGAGGTCCCGAGTCCCACCTCTCCTGTGACCTTTGACATACTGATGTTGAAAATTGGGCAGATGGGCAATCCCAGCTGGCTTCAGAGTGCCCTTCTCTCAGCTGTGCGTGCAAGAGGGGTTCCCATTTTTACCCAGCTTAATTTAAATGTAATGCAGCCCCACCGTGCCTGAGCACTGCACGGTGTCCTGCTCACATTCCAACCCTGTGGGCGCTGCTGCAGCACCAATTATAAAATCTGTTATCAGTATGGCAGAGCAAGCTTTCCAGTAAAACCCCTGCCTGCCACAGGAGCTGCACACAGCCCCAGGGAGCCTCCCAGCCAAATGGATGCCACGCATGAGAGCACCACCAGTGCATCTCGTCTGGTGTCCCTGGGACGAGAGGACAGACCTAAAGTGGATGCAGTTACAAGGGCAAAATTCCCCATGTGGCTTGAGAAATTCATGCCAAAAGTGTCAGGACCCAGAGTGTGACAGTTTCCATAGAATTTTTCCAAGCGTTTTAGGCATCCTCTCAGGCAGGACACCGTGGCTGGTAGAGGGTAGAGAGAAAAGACCTCTTCTGAGAGCCTCATGAGAGACAAGACTTCTCTGATCCCAGCAGGGAGAGTGTTTTACTTCCCACGGGCTGTGTGTGTTCCAGAGCCTTCCAAAAGCACTTACTAGAGTTGGGGATGCTCTCAGGTTTCGAGGCACCTCCCATGGGGGTTTAAACTGGAACTGCATACAGGTTTAGGCCACATTATTTTTTCTCATCAGCAGAGAATCCAGCATCCCTGACTTGAATGACAACAGGTTTTAGTTTCTCTCTCCAAAGGGCTGCACTGCAGAAGGGATGGTGGCAAGTCCCAGAGCACACAGGACACACAGCAGTGGTGCCAAAGTGCTGCCTCAAAAAGGCCTTCAGCACTGCCCCCTAAACCATTATTGTCTGCACCGGCAACATGGCAAAAACATTGCAGGGAATAAAAACCTGCCCAAAAAATAGCCCTCAAAATACCCCAGAATGCTAAAATATACCCCAAAATGCTAAGAACAGCATATAAAAAATTTTTAAAAAAAAAACANCAAACAAAATGCCAAAAACCACCCAAAGGTGCCCCAAACCACCAAAACAGTCACATAATGAAAAATGCTATTAAATGCCAAATCCACTCAAAGATATTTAAAATATAAATATATATATATATTTTCAAAGGGGAAAAAAATCCAAATATTTTCAAGCAAGAAACGAAAATGCAATAAGGAGAAATATTAGTTCCAAAAATCAGAAAAGGAAATACAAATAATAGTAAACTCCCCTCCATAATTCCCACAGAAGAGCCCCCCAAAAAAGCCCCAAAATGCAAAAAAAAAAGTGAAAAGGAAAAAAAGTATATAATCTACGAAACTGCAGAAAAAAGACAAACTAAAAAATAAAAAACAAAAAGAAAAATTACAAAGGGATTTCATTAAAAAAGCCAAAAATGCACAAAAGAAAGTACTGTGATGAAAAGATGTGCCATAACACAAGCAAGAAAAGCCATATTACAAAAGACACACACAAAAAATGCAAAAATCCCTCTCAACACTGCAACAATACCCACAACAAAAACACAAAGAAGCCAATAATAACACCAGAACTCACCCCAAAAAAATGCCTCTGAAACACAACTAAAATGGAAGAACTATGGAACAAAAACCCACCAAAGAAGTCTGCCAAAAACACAAAGTACAAATGCCAAAAGCAATTGAGGATCTTTCCTGTTTTCTTTATATTTCGCTTCTCCAGGCTCACCCTGGCTCTGCTCAGCTCCATGACTACCAACAGCCAAAGAGGCTCCTGTGCAACTCAGAATATTTTCTGAGGTAGCAAAACAACCTTTACGGCTATTTTTACATAGTCTGGACAGCAGGAATGACTGACTCAAGGACACACATATAAATCTGTGGAGTCCAAGCCCAGAAAAAACAACAAGAAGTGAACAAACATTCAAACTTGACTAAACTGTCTCACCATGGAATAAACTGAGACTGCTACTGATTATCAAAGATGTTGAGCCAGTCCAAGAAGAACTTTTTGGGGCTGTCTGCATCTTTCTTGGACATTGAAAACCATATGGTTTGTTTTCCAAAGAGGTTGGTGATAAATAAGTGGTTGAAAAATCTCATTTGCAACAAAACACTGCAATTTTCACAAAATTCTCTTCCAATTCTGTATTTTTGTCAGAGGCTGGACTTGAAACGTTCCCTGCATCTGTATCAGAGGACAGGCAATAGATGTTACTGCAATATAAGTGATAAATAATAGTAACAGGAAAGTTGTCAGTGCTGCCGCATATTCTTAAATATTCCTCTATGCTGCAGGACAGGAATGCACAAACATTTAGCAAATCTCAGAAGAAAAAATTCTAGTACATAAGAAATCAGTATAATATGTTTATCGTGTAATTTACCTCAGTAAATTAGCCAAACTATGAGCAAAAATTATTATTTAAATCAAGACCGTTGCTTTTCCATTTGTGTTTCTTCACCTAATTTATTTTGGTTATTTCATATCTTTGCAAATCTCTTCCTAATTATGCAGACTCACAATCTGACTAAAATCACAAAACACAGAAAGTGTCTATTACTAATGATGTGAAAGATTGCTTTCTGTCTGTATTCGTTGTTTAATTTCCTATGCAAATTCCCTTCAGAATGTCTGGAAAGATGCATTTGTCCAAGTGGTTGTGCCATTACTTGTTCTGCAGACAGATTTCTATTGCAGTATGAAAGTGCAGCAATCTACAGACGTGATCTGCTCTGCATTGAAGGCTCAGACTGGAAAATATAGTTTATGGACTGCTTAACTCTAAGACATTTTGAATTAAATATTTCACCAGGAATTCAATTACAAGCAGAGCACCACCTTCTCTTGACATAAAACTTTCATAGGGACTTCAGGAAATGGCAAAACACAACCATTTCCAAATTAATGAGCCCAGCATTGATTTCTTACATGTGAGACCAGAAGGTCAGCAGCAATGTTTTATTGGTATGGAGCTGAAATATATTTTACTTTCTGGTCTCTGTCAGGACTAACAGTGAACTTCTCAGAAAGTAAGTGGGCACTTGCTATCGATCACAGAATCAATTTACTGAGGCCAGCATTGCCTGGGACAGAGTGGGCTGTGGCCACCTTGCCAGAGCATGTGACGTGCCTGAATCTTTATAGAGAAAGGTGGGGCTAAAGCACAGTTGCTGCAATTCCTGCAGACTGAGAGCAAGCTCAGGGTTAATTAGGACGGCTGATTCACTGAACTTTTTTTTATCAGTGTATGTTGGTTGTAAATAAAAGCCTAAGGAGAGTTTTCACCCTGTGCTGCCCCATGTCAGCTACAATAAAAGATTCTTGCTGGAGTGTTTCAAAACTCCCAGAAGGACAAGCAAACTATCGAGAGTTTGGCCATGAAATTTAGAAGTTGTTGCATTTCTCTGCCTGTCCACCATTACAGTGCAAATGGAATAACTTATCTGTACAAATTGCTAAAATGTGCTTTTACACGCTATATCAGAAACCCCAGGTTTCCACAGCACTGGCTCAGCCAGAAATTTCTGCAGTCTCCTTCCCTTCATTGACCACTCTCCCAAATGCCTCCTCGGTATGTCAAGACCAGACACAAAAGAATTCCTCCAGGCCTCCATTTGTTTTTTTGTGAGTGAGGCAGAACTACTTTCAGCATGGCTTCAAAAGCTGCTACAGATCAGCAGGCAAATGCTGACACAGCCAATACTCTACTCCCTGATTTGTAGGGGATTCAAGCAGGTCATTTGAAGGCACTGTGGTTTAGATCCCACAGAGAGGGCTTACAGCTATCCATCACCATCCACTGATTCCTACAGACGTGATTGAGGTATCCAGCAGGCAAGCAATCATGAGCTGATTGCATATTCTAGGATTTATTTTAGCTGCTGCGTCTCGGGATCAAAAATCCATGGTCTGAGTAAAGAAACATTCAGCTGTAGCTCTTAGGCTTTAGCTCCTGCCACCAGCTGTGGTTCAGAAGCTTTCAGTCTCCCGGTCCCAGCCGTGTACAGGCTGTCTCTATTTATTGAGGGGTCTTAGTTTAGAGACTTCCTCCTGCCACCACCAGCCAATAATCTGTTTGCCGGAGTTTTAGTCATGCTCTGCTTCCTCTGGACCGTGTTCCCAGACTGCAAGCTTCTGCTATGACAAAAAATCCTTAATTCGAACATTGGATGACTAAACACTAACAGCTACAAAACACCAATGAATACAGAGAAGTTTCTAACTTCAGTTTGGATGATAAACTCTTGAGGTTAGATATTTATTTAAACTTTAGAAACCTCTCCTAGCATTGTGTTGTTTCGGAAAGGTATCCACTGTCCCTGAGACCTCTTAAAAAAAAAAATCCCAAGGCCATCTACTGCCCAGTTGGAAATCTTTAAACATTCACATTAACTGTATGCCACCTTCCAAATTAAAGAGAGTGAAACATTGAGCAATTCAAAATAATTACAGATGCTTTTGCTCCCTGTCATTCAGAGAAACCTGGTCAAAGTGCCTAACTTGCACACAGCTATTTGCATCTGCATCCTCCCCAGACTGATGGACTTTCTCTGTTGATCTCTATTGTTTGAACATACTTGTGGTCATAACACCTCTACAAGGGTCGCAGCAGAATTTTTCTAGAACAGCCTCCTATCATTCTGATTTACTGGACAACAAAAACATAAACCAAAAAAAAAAAAAAAAGAAAAAAAAAAAAAAAAAAACTAAAAACAAAAACCAAACCTAGATGATTCCAAGAATCTGCATCTTGCATGCGTAAACTCCAAGGTTAGCAAAAAACAGACTCACACATATTTAAGGGTCTGACCCAAAGACATTTTGAAAGGAGCCCAGAGCTGACCAGCAAAATTCAGTTTTCCTAATCCTAATGCAGTGCACTAACCACAAGATTGCATCTTTTGAATTCACCTTGCACAGTCAAGGATTTGATTTTCAGAAAGAAGCATTTCCTAGCTGTACTTTTCCACTGGAAATTTGGTTCCATCAGGTTAGATCAGTGACTTAGAGATTTAACAGAGTAAGAGAGACAATATCTCAGGGAAAACTTAAAGGAATCTGCTGGACATGAGTCAGGAGAATAAACCCTTTCCCCATCCTATTACACAGAGCCTGACAAGGAGATCTTGAGATAGCAATGCAGGGGAAATAGCAGTGAAGTCTGATTCCTCCCTAAACCTTTAGTGATTTTCTTCTGCAGAAATCATTGATCAGAGTCCCCAAGATTAGCAAGAGGAGCATTCACAGGAATGGGGCTGTCTGTACACATCAGGGCAGATGATCCTCAACAGATGAATTTAAACAGGAGCAGCTGTAAGATTGCATGTAATGGAGAAACTGCACTGTCACATTTTGTTAATACTTTGCAGACTTCAATAATCCAGACAAAATACAAGTTTACAGAAGCCACTGGAGAAGCAACACTTCTTTAAAGCATTTTCACTGTCTGGATTTAGGCAGGTTTGTTTACGTAGACCTTAAATTAGGGGGTTTACAGTGTCACATTGACCCTGAAACTGCACGTGAAAGACCAATACTGATCACATAGAGCAGAATTCAATGTGATAAGAGGCTGAAGTGCCCTCCATTCAATAGTAAGGATGTCTAAGAAGCCTAACTCCTTAGACACGCAAATATACACATGGACATATTTTATGGCATAAATATTTTTTATATATATCTGTGTCTATAAATATAGTTTATATTATATATCTTATGTTCCTAAAAAGAGAATAATAATGCCAAGAGATAACACAAAAATTAAACCCAAATAAACAGGGAGCATTTCACATTAAGTTAGATTCTTTCAGCACTTGATCTTGAGGCAGAGTGGTCATTTAAAAATGAAATCTTCAAGTATAATAGATTTAAAATTAATGTTTTTCTTATGCTAACTATGCTGTGCAGCAAATGACACAAGTACATTAGATAGGTTTACTCCTTTCCACCACTGCTCTTTGCAGGAGATTTACATCCAGCAGCTATGGGGATATCCTGGGTACTAGAATGACTGCCAGCCTACATAAATTACCTCAGGAAGAAAGTGGCACCTCTAATTAACAAGTGAGTGGTGTGAAACTGTTGCTCAGACATCAGGGAGAGAGGTGGAAAATTCTCAGGGACTAAAATTTGGCTATTGCACAACAGATAAATCACTCTGCATAAAAATCTCCAATGCTGCTAATCACACACTGAAAAATTTAATGTGCACATACAATATATGCAACATGCACATATAGATCTAATTTAATATACAAAAACATATGTACTGAGTAACATATGCATATATATGTGCCTATGTATGTGTACACACAGAGATAGAATTAGGGACATTGGTTGGTTAAAGCAAGAGTTCAGCAAAGGTGAACTCTTTGATGAACAACTTAAAATGGGCATTCTGGAATTTCTTACCACCATGTGCCATCGATCACATATTGCATTTCTTTCACAGCCAACACATGAACCTACTGAAGAAGGTGATTCGTAAGTTCTGCTCTGAATTATCCCACATTCCAGGAAATATTTTCCTTTACACGTTTCCTGGTACTTGGGACTAGGTGTTTTTAAAAACAAGGTTCTGGGATGATTGCTTGCAAATTCAGAAATTCGAGCAGCTTATTATGCAAATTAAGACTCATCTGATAACTAATCCTGCTGTACCTTATTATAAAATATAATCAAAATAGACATAGTACGACATTAAATACAAACTACTGTTACAATAGTATAAATGCTAAGAAATTACTTCCATATAGATTTAAAGCTGTATAATACCACGGGAGCCATTATCAAGCCTCACGCAAATACTTAATTACAGATATTTTGTAGAATGTGCATTATATTATCATCACATTATAACATTGCAATTGGGGTCCAACATTTACAGCTGTATTATAAAGGGGGTTCCTCCTACCTGGTAGTGGAAAGAATAAGCAAGTAAGAACACTATGGCAAAGTTTAATTGAAATCTTGTTAATACTCCAATGCATCATGGTTTGATTCATTCAATTTAAAGCAGATAAAATTTAAGACATTATAATTTTTAAATTAATAAAATAATCTTCAATCTCCACTGCAAGCTGCCTCTTTATCTGCTACTTTTCATTTTATAAAGCTGTAGCCTCCATGGGTATGGAGATGCTGTAGAAAAGTTAACAATCAAGACCCATCTCTCTCTCTAGAGATACTTATCTGGTCTGTCTCATGAAGTTTTTCATAATTTTTTAACTGTGTATAGATAAACGTGGCTCACAGCAAAATCATCACAATCACAGCATCCTTTTGAAAAGTTCTCTAACTTGTTTATTGACAAGGAACTAGTTGGCCTAACTATAAATGATCATCCCCCAGGGTATAAAATTAACAGCAGGCATATGCACAAATGGCCACTTTCCTGCTGTATCAATTAACAAAAAACACACAGTTTCATTATCTCTGAGGGCCAGCTTCCTGCAGCATTTCATACCACGGTCATATCTGGATTTAAAATATTTTGCCTTTGGGAGCCATACAGTTGTTGAAAAATATGTATTATTCTTTTTAATTACATAAAGAAAGAGCTAAGGCTCTGTAGGAATGGACTTTCACTAATACCTGTTCTCAGATGTCAGAGGAGCTCCACAGCTCTCGATGTTCTCAGCCACAGGGTGGGAACAGACTCAGCTCAGCACCTGGAGCTGCAGGCCCAGGAGCCCTTTGGGGTCGATGCCATCTCAGCTGCACAGAAAGTCTTGACACAGGGCTAGTTTCACGGCTTGTGCTCCACACCAAAACTCAGAGCAGCAGAAACAGACCCTGGGAATGGTAGGGAGAGTTCTCTGCCCCAGCAGCTCCTTTCAGGGAGCACAAGAACTGCTCAAGTCGCTTTGCCAACGTGATCCTAATGGACACTGATGAGACCCAGAGGACAACGAGTGCCTGAAGGTGACAAGCCCTTACATATGCCAACAGTTTTATGTGTACTTCAAACACCCAGTAAGAACCACAGAGCAGCAGAGAATGCCTCATCCCTCTTCAACTTACAATCTTTGCTACCCTACCAGCCTGTAACCAGCAATTCTGAATCTGAAATGTGAAAATCTGGCTTTTGAAAGATTTGATGTCATCAGGGACCTCCTGGCTTTCAAATGAAATTCTTTGGATGAATTTTATGCTACAGTAGATAGCATCCACGCCAGCAGTAAAGCAGAAAGAACTGGAAAGGTTTCTGGCGGTAATTCTCCATGCCCTTTCAAATGGGAGTGAAGCAACAAGGAAAAACAAAGCCAGAGCCATAGGAATGTACACCACAGAGTGAAACACACATTGTTCCCGAACCCTGCACAGTTCAGGGTCAGCCATTCAAACTCCCTCATCTAACCTAATTGAGACAACTCCACTCTGAATAGGACCGACCCATTCAATCACTACCTGGTTGCACACCACTCCTGCAGAGACAAGAGCTGCTGACAGAAGGGTGGAGGATGTAAAATCTGTTCTAGCCATTGGCAATGAGTAATAGCAATGTCTGTCTCCCAAATGTCTACTGAAAATTAGATCTAGCTTCAAAAGTTTCAGGGGGGGAAACAACAAAATAAAAGCACTTTGGAAAATTTCACATGAAGCTTGGAGAGCATTGAAATGACCCCTAAATATAACTTCTTTAACTATCCTTAATATCCTTGATATACCTTTAGCAGAAGAACCTTGAAAAATGAGAGTTCATTCAATTTCTTTTGGTACTCTGGATCTGTCATGTCAGGGCCTATAAAAGGTCTTGACAGAGTATCATTCACTTGGTAACTCATCAAGGAAGCCTCAATCCACTGAGGATGCACTGGACTGAGGTCTAGAGTGTCAAGGCTTATGGAGTGAATGGATTTCACAGCCCATTGAGTCAATCGATGGAGCAGTTTCAGTCTGCTGGGTTAATGTGGGTGCTGCTGACACACAGTGAGTGCTTTCACCACATTAAACAGCCTTACTGAACCTTTCATGAAGAAAGACTTCATATTCAGAATAATATATTTTCAAATTATGTCAATTAAGTTTTGTTTTTCAGAAAAAGAAAAGTAATTCATTCATACTATAAATTATTTGCTAGATTTACCACCTAAATTAGAAGAGAAAAAATGTTTTCTTTCTTTAGTTATGATAGCCCAGAGAACATGTTTTAAAGGTCAGTCCTGCATATTTCTACTCCTATGAGCTATAATTATACACACAAACAGCCCTGCTTTAATGATTGAATGTATTTGTGTTAGTAAAGTTTTGCAAGGTCAAGTTTTTGGTAGTTGAGACTGAACAATTTTAAATTTCAAAAGAAGAAAGCAGATCCTGCAACAAAAATGGAATTCAGAGGCATCCTCCGTGCAAAAGCAGTTACACCATTAAATGAGATTTTGGGAATGAAACTGATGCACACATTTCCAGCACTGGTGGCACAAATGGTGCAGCTTTATTGTCAGTGCTCTTTCGGAGTCCTGGAAGCTCCGTGCTCATCCCACTGACTTCACGGGGCAGGGGAAAGCCATGAAGGGCTGGCAGCCTCCCAGGAGACACTTCTTAGCATTTGTTATCTGCTCTGTCACCGACTCTTCATTCACAAAACTTCAGAGCAAGATACTGACAGAAGCTTCACTGCCTTTCCCTGTGAAAGAAGGACGATGGAAAGCCAAAGAGCAGCTCTCTAGGATTGCATCAGTAAAAGCAATGTGGCTCTCATGAAGGAAGGTTTGACCTTTGCATGAGGCCAAAGAACAAACTAGGAGAAATGTGTATGTACTTGTGAAAGTCTCATATGGTGGTTATTGATAATTTGAGCATAACAAATTGGAAATATACTTAAACTTTGCTCAGTGATGGCATTATGTCTTTGTGACAGTACTCAAAGCAAGACTCAATCATCTGGGAATAAAAAGGAAAATCTTCACATGTCTTAGGGTAACTTTCTTTCATGTCAATTACCAAGCCTTACATTCTCACATTTAGGGAAAGCTTTATAATAAAATCAACCTTTCTAGGAAACACATTAGAAATTCTGTAGCAGTATTTCTAACTTGTTTATTAATATTTTTGATCCAAATAGACACCTAATGGTTAATTAAGAATGCAAAAGATATCTCCTGCTGCACAACCAAGGTTAATATTCCAAAAGAGTCAAAGTTTGCTTTGCAAAACAGCAAAAAGAAATGCAGATAAGAAAGATGAACAAAAGTAATGAAATAAACACCCTTTAATTTCACAATCCTATTAAAAGTTGAAAAGAAGAGTTGACCTGTTTCCTGGTGAGGCACTGCTCTTCCCCAAGCTTAAAATATTTTTCCTGAATGTTGATTTTTCTTTAGTGTGCTCCTGGTCTCAAAAATGCTTGGAAAATAGCATAGCCATATTTTATTTTTCATTTTCAAGTTGCAACAAGGCAGATATTCTACTGTTTATAAAATTACCATTTGTTATGATCAGCATTACAGCAATACCTAGAGAACATGGAGCGAAACCTTAACTGTGTCTCAAATACAGAGTTTAAGCCTTTCAGCCTCTCAACCTGATACACAATTCTTTCCAAAATTATCAGTGCAAAGCATTGAATCAAATATCCATGAACAATATTTGAAAAAAAAAAATTGGGTAATTGGTGGTTGTAACCCACCACCTGTTCTGATTCAGAATAGATATGAATTTGCATTCATAGAAAAAAGCATTAGTTATGTATTTTGTGCTTGCAGTGGGAACAAGGGCAGTGGATACACTGCATTTGTGTATATTAATTGATTTATTACATCCCTTAACAGTACTTCAGAATTGTTTTATTTGCCCTATTGTCTTTCTGCTACTGGTGGATGAAAAGGGGGATCAATAGTCAAGTGGAAGTAGAGTATTTAAAAGCAATTCAGGATCTAAAATAAGAAAACAACTGCATAAGCCTTGGCCATCTCATTTTGAAATATGAAAATGTCCTAATGTGAAATTGAAAGCCAATCTTCAGGCTAAAAATATTCAGAACAAAGTGTAGCTGTGTTCAAAATGTGCAAATTTCATTTTATTCACTTAAACTGGTTTAATTCTATAATAATGCAGTGACTAACTGTGCCCTGAGTAGGCACAAGTGTGCCTGACTGAAAAGATTGAAAATGGCAGTTAAATAATTAATGTAAAAATATGTTGATGAGCCTAACTAAGAAAATATGAGATATTGGAAATTAAATAGCTGCCATTAGGTAATCTACTTACTGCATAAAAGGCATTAGAAATATCCATTAACTGCACCTGCCATAAATAAACAAACTTAGGAAGGAGACCAAAAGATAATATTTTTCCACTTTTGCTTAAGAGGAATATCTACAACCAGTTTTTCAACAATTAAATAAAGAACCCCATACTATATGAATCTACAAACGTCACAGTTTGAGAGTAAAATTAAAATATTAAATACTGATTTTTTGGCGGTGGGCAGAGATGAGGGTGCTGGAAGAACCACATTATACACTCTAATTCGATAAAATGAAGACCGGTGTTCATCATATATGTACATATTAAGTTAAATTAAGAGTTATATTCAAAGAGGAAATCAAAACAGGAAGAGTAAATTCCAGCCTGGAGCTGTAAGGTTGCTGTAGATCTCTTCTGATGCTCTTTGAGCCCAGGATGGACAAGCACCTGCCTGATGCAGAGAGACATGACTGACCTGAAGCACAGGGTGAAGGAAGAAATTTAAAAAACAAAAAAGAAAAAGCAAAAAAAGGAATTTGAAGTCTCCTTGAGGCTGATGTTGATTGGAGTATGGGGTTCCTCTGTGGCAGATCAGGAATACTGCTCAGAACAGTGCGTGGATCAGAGAAAGCGGCAGAGAGACACCTGAGCCCAACAATACAACAGGGGAACTTGATCAGAGTCAGAGTTAGCACTGAGCGTGTGAAACAGCCTGCGCAGCTGGGAGAGCCCTGCCTTGCAGAGCTAATGAGGCATTGAAGTAAGTAACAGTCTCCAAATCGCCAAAAAAAGAAATCATTCAGCTTCCTCTGCCTGCATATCCCTCCCCTCTCCATTTCTTTTTAAGCAGACACAGTAGAGCCGGGGCTTTTATTGCTGCTTCTCCTGAATTTTGTTATTGATTCCAGCAATATATTTATAATTTTGGATATATTTTGAAAGCCAGCCTCCTTTTGCAGTGCAACTTAGGCCTGCCGAACTTCTACCCATGTTTAAACGTGGGCCCTTGGGGCTGAGTTTGCAGCAATGTGTCAGAGGGGTGAGTGCTCTAAATGATGCCATTCCTCTCCTGGTCATGCATTTTGCAGATGAAAAGAAGGATAAATGATTTTAGCCTAATGCAGTACCTGCCTGGCTAGGCCTTATCATTACTCTTATCACCAGGGCAACGCTGGAGGAGAAACACACAACTAACCTTAAAGTGTTAGGAAAAAGGAAAACAGTTTTACTATTTTCCTTGTCCTCCCCCAGAAAAAAGGTAAATAATGTGAAAGATTCAACACCAAATACTCTGAATTTACTCTCCAGACTCAAAGGATTGAATCTGTGTGCTCCTCCTTTTGCTTTTGTAAATTTACGCTGTTTCAACAGCGAAATTCTCTCTGCATGATTACAAATCAGAAATAACAGGAAATGCAGCCCAATGTAAAACTCACACAACCAGCTGTATAATCAAGTTTGTGTGACCTTGGCATCAACTTGATGAATAATAGTTTTCTACTCCGTTCAGTTTAGCATTCAGGTTAAAAACTATGCTAAGAACACTAATTAGAAAATTAGGTATATACAACCACATATAAAACAAAAGGAGACCCTGGCCATCCTAAAATGATCCCTATAAGACTAAAATAAGACAATACCCGCCTTGAAAAATCAGCTCTCTACATGGAAACATCAACTGCTTTGCCACAAAGACAGTTTACATGAAAATTCCCAGATCAGAGGCCTTCAGAGAAAGTCTTTTCTCCAACAGGTGTCAGAAGAAAGGAACTCTGCTTTTCGCAGAACTTAGCAAAATTCCATATTCACAGTAGGACAAGTGCCAGTAAATTCCCAGCACACACTGCCAAACACCACATCCCATCAGTGGGAAAGACGCTGGAGAATCTCTGGTAGGATTATTGCCCTTTCTTGGGGCTGGAGGTGACCAGGTCTGCAGTGTCCCTGTGCAGTGCAAATGTGAGAGCGTGTGACACTTAGCAAGGGCTCTGGGGAGTCTCTGGTGTGGCTTCCACACCAAATAACACTCTGGCCTTGCAGGAGGGTGCCTTGGGCAAGCTGCATGGCTGTACAGATGTTTTCTGCTCATGAACTGGAGCAGGTTGCAGAGCAAACAACAGGACTGCACAGCTCCTCGCTGCAGATCCATCTTCCTGTTTGCTCATCCTCTAACAAACTCTTAACCTGGGCACAGTCAACATTTGTAAAAAGTGGTTTTCGACATCACCAGAGAGCCTGTGATCATAATTCTCTTTGGGCCATCTAATTTTTTTAACAGCAAATCAAACAACAGATGTATAGCATCTAGAGTCAAACTACGTGTTCTGTGCCAAACAGATTTACTCTGCAAATATTGGAAGATGTCCTCAATTGCTAATATCATCATTTCTCCCATTTTTCTTATGAAGCAACAAGGAGATTATAATAAAAGTCACTATATATTTATAAAAATAAATATCTGTTTAGGAAAAAAAGCAATATATGCCACAGAATCATGCATCTGTTCTGCTCTAGTTTACATCTGAATAATGAGGATTGCTTCTTCTGCATTTACTTGCAAATGCAAGCATTTTTTCCTAACACATTCATTTAGGAGGAGAGACTTTACTAGAATTTTCATAGACTTAAGGTGATGGCAATACATGATGACAGGATCTAAAATTATTATTTTCCCTTGTAAGTTTCCTTTTATGTTAGATTTTCAATTTTCTAATTTCAGGTTTGTCTACTAGTCCTTCAGGAATACATCTGTAGAATGTGCTAAAAGTGCTAGACTAGAAACTCCCTATTAAGCTTACTCACCGCAATTTGAAAAGAAAAAGTCTCATTTAAATGATTGGTTCTCATAATAGGTAACAAAAAAGAGAGAAATCTAAAGAAAGTAGGGATCAGAAGTGTTATATTATTAACAAAGTATCACTGATAAATGAAGGTGCTGTCACACTAGGTCACTTGAGTTTATGATAAATGAAGAAGACTTATGCTAGGCAAACACTTCACATTTTGAAAATCGGAACAGATATTGGTCAAATTTTAGCCAAAAACAGTTGTGGGCATATGGATGGTTCCTGGTGGTTGATAAATGTTTACCTAACACTCATTAAAAGGTATAACACGGAACTTTCAAATGCACTTTAAAACTTGTACTCTGCTGGGTCAAGGGTGTAACAAAAGCACAAATATAACCTCTCCTTCCCGCCTGCTGTTTGGTGATTTCATTAGGAAACACAATTTAGCTAATGATTCAGTTAATCTTTTTATAACCACTCACATAAATCTTGAATAAATGTTATGCAAGCTCAAACACTAATTTAAATTACTCCTATTAAGAGTCATGTCCAAATAAAAACATGACTGTAGGCAACAACAGCCTTACAAAGGTATATCCATATGGTACAAGATTCAAAAACACAGAATTCCTCACATCCCTATCGTTCCTCTGCTGTCATTTAAAAGCTGTTGCATTTCTTATTTCCCTTTTCACTAACTTGTCTACCTTTTCTTCTGCAAAAGTGATCTCCAAAAGATAAAAATGGACAGTAAACCTTCAGATGTTTTGTAGTTAAAGTCTATCTATTCGTCTTTTATGGTGAGCAATGCAAATTTTGGCTTGTAGAAATAACCTTATTAGGTATGCAGGCATTTCTGTGGAAACACTATCATAAAAACCACAGCTAAGTCATTAATCTTTTCAAAAAGCTTGTTGAGATCCCCATAGGCATTTAAATGGATCATAACAGCCTCACATATGAAATATAGAGCTGCAGCCAAGAGTCTGACAGAAGTGCAAATTTGGACAAATAAGACCATCAAAGCTTCAGCTGAAGAGATTTCTCTTCTCTCCACAGGACAAGGGGTTGATAAGACCAATCATGGAAGATGAAACTATAAATGAAATAGAAATGCCAAATTCACGCCAGCAAGCCATGGACTGTTAAAAGCCTACCTGCCTGAAGATAGCAGCTATTAAATGATTATATCACTGCAGAGATACTGGCACCATAGGATAAATGAGGGAGCATTTGCCCAGAGGTGAACATCCCTGTTTGTCTTGGTGGATTATTATATCACACTCAGGGGAGTGAGTTGAATACTTGGTGTATTAAATCAATGAAATTATGATATCCTCTTGCACAAATACACGGGGAAAAAAAACCCCAAACCATCATTTTCTGGGATAAATGCCACAAATCAGTGGTTATCATATTGGTGGACAATGAAAATTGGACCAAAGAGCTTGCAAACAAACCAGTGCTCAGAAAGAACAGGCCCAGATTTCACTGTTTGCCTCTGGACTAGCCCCAAGCTATTTTCCAGATTAGGCACATTTGCTCCAGGTTATTTAACAATACCAGGATGAAGTATGACACCCAAATCTACTGTACTCTAAAGCCAAAATGGTCACATTCTCTCACAACGTTTATTCAGAGAGGACTATGAGCTGAATCAAGGTGCTGAGATTTTCATCACAGAAGCTGTACATTGAGACAAAATGTTTTGCCAGATCCTGGGAAAAATACAGATTTGGCCAGAAACAAGCACTTTAGAGTTGGTTTTTTTGGGGGAAATGGGGTAGTGGGGTTTTTTAATGGGAAAATATGAAGTAAAAAGAATTGCTGCCTGTGTGAAAAGACAGCAGGTATGAGAAAAATTACAATAAAATTTGCAAAATTAACCTAGAGCAAAAAAAAAAAAAGAAATTTCATAATCTCCAGGAAGGACTTTATAAACACCCACACTACCACTATTAGTTTTCAGAAACCATTTCCAAATTTGTCTTTTTAGTATCAGCCAGGTAAATATTCAGGACTTTTTAAATTCAGTGTTAAATTAATGCACAAAGCACCACTGTTTCTCCCGCTTGCCCAGCTCTAATGGAAATGCTTAATGCTATGTTGGAAAATAAACAACACATTGTCTGGCATTTTAAAAGTTATACAGCAGTGATACACAGAAGAACATAAATGCGTGCTTGCATTCAAGGAGGAGAAATATGCAGCCTTTGTGATAAGTTACACTTTCTTACACGGGCATCTTTTCTGAGATTTCTGCACCCTCAGTAGTCAATAATCTTTTTCTTTTTTGAATGGGGTGTAAAACAACTTGGGATTGTTGACCCAGCCACATGGAGAATTATTTCCATTTTCAGTTAGCTTAGCATGCAAATGAAGCATTGCTCTGGCACCATGGTGTAAAAGGTCTGGGAACTCATCCGCTTTAAGCACATGCAGGATTTTGGAGAAACACTTCATGATATGCACAGAAGTTTAAGTAAGCTTATAAGTACATAGGATTAATAAGCAAAATAGTATTTCAGTTGTGCTGCAGATCAGCTAAGAAATCTAATAACAGTGAAATGGCCCAGGCTCCCCATTGCCACAGCAAGTTCAACCCCTGCCTTGATGTCTCATCCCTGACAGTTCGAGATCACATAGGCTGGACTTGAAAGTGCTCTCTCCATCCCCTCTGCTGTGCCTGGCTAGGGAGAAGGACAAGGATGGATGCACCAGCCCCATCTAACCTCAAACACTTCACCAAGGCTGCAAATCAGTGCTCACTATCCCAAAACACTCGCTGCAAGTACTTCAAATGGACAATTGGGTTAAAGCCACAGGAGATGAGCCCTGGGCTGTTCCCACTGCTGAATTAATCAGCAAATAAGGAGCTCTTACTCTTCTGAAATAAGTCTAGAACTACTTGACTTTGGAAAGTTTTAAGTTTCTTGTCCCCCTCACTCCTCCATCTAAGAGTGGAGAGAAAACCTAAAATGTTAAAAATATTTCATAGGCTGATATTAGGAAAAAATAAAAGTCTATGCTGCCTCATGTGGATTGTTTGGTTTCAATATTTTGTGTTTCATTTGATGAGATTCATTTGTATTTTTAAAGTAAGAATTACCTTAGCTTCCTAGATGTAAACCAGTTTCAAACAAAATGCTAAAACTCTTCAATTTTTAAGATGTTAAAACAGAAGAAGATGACAGCTCTAGAACTGTTTGCAAAATGGAAAATTAATCAGATTTCGTTTTTCCCATGAAAATGATGAATTTTTTTTCAGATGGCAGAATATCACCAATGATACTTCGATTACTGCTCAGTCAGAAGCTCTGGGAGCACTTACCACCCTCCTCCTGGCTCAGAAAAAAGTCAGCTGTCAGAAATGGAGCCTGGACTGGATGGTCTCTGGATTTCCCTCTCTAGACAAAGCTAAAGTCAAACTTCCTGCAAAACCCAATGCTGTAGAATAGTTCACGATTTTTTGGAACACAACAAGAAAATAGTAAAGCAAAAATCCAAGCAAAAGACATCAAAACAGATTAGTTTGATTAAAGAAGTAATTTCTTTTAAAGAAATACTTTCTACTTCCATTTTTCTAGAAGTCTGTTTTCTCATTTGGTCTTTCTTCAAGCTGTCAACTACCAAAAACAAACAGAATTTGCTTAAAGACCATATAAGGGCTCCAGAAAAGCCACAAATTATTCCTCCAATATCATCCTCAGCTGCTTCCCTTTTCAGTGGGTTGTCATGTATTCTGCTGCTCCTCAAAGTGCTTTCTCTTTCATTTTGTAAATGTACATCAGGAATGCAGAGCCCTGAAACCAAAGTTACAGGTGCTTTACAGCTGATCAGAAATAAACTGCAAATACTTTTTTCCTCTTGTTTTATTTGTCCCTGGTCTTTTTTACAGATTTCATACAGGCTTTAATTTATATTTAGCTAATCAGACTGCTTTTTAATTCAAGAGAAAGCTTCCTGCTTGGAATACATTTTCTTAACAAGAAAATGTGGATTTATTCGCACCAAACTGCTTGGCTGTGGCTGCCTGCCTCTGCTCTAATTAATATTTAATTATTTATTCGAATTATAGCAGCTTCTATGAGTGTGTGCCAGACCAGAATAGCCAAGGAGCTGGAGAACAGAATCAGCATTTGCAGGAGCCCGACGTTCAAATCCCTATCCTGATTTAATTTTTGGCTTTAGGAGGCAGGGCAGCAGCTGCCCTCCCCTGTGGTGGGAAAAATCACACAGGATCTGACTTGAATTGCTGCTGAGCAGCTCAGAGTGGAGATCTGAGCAGGTTCTGTTGCCTCAGATGTAAAGTGGGATCGGTGCTAAACTGCTTCCCAGAGATGTGCTGAATAATTAGCAGCTACAGAGGGCTTGGAGACGGAATAGTTCTTAACTGGAAGGGGTAATGAAACAATACTCTTGTGTTCAGAACTTCGCGACAACTGTCCCCGTGAGCTACTCATGGCAAATCTTAAATCAGAATTCAGATGAGGAAGCAAAAAAAGCTTCCAGTTTTATAAAGATGCATCTGATGAAAAACATCACACTTCCACATTATTGATCAATGTGATGGGTGATCCCCATGTCTGATTTTAACAAAAGCACACAAAGCTACAGAGAAATGATCCATTTGTACCTCTGTCAAGTTATTTATGCTTGTATTGTTTTTATATTCAAGATTTGCTATACTTCACATGCAATTAAATCAAAGTTCAGTAAAACCATCTTTTGAACAGAGGTAGGAATTACAAATACGTAATTTTAGGGCTTTTTCATATAAATACTTTACATAATGTCCACTTTATATAGTGTCCATAGAAATCTACATTGGTGAATTTATTTAGTATTTAACCCCACAACAAAATCTTCCCTGGATGCCAGTGGAAGTACCTAAATAATGCCCTAAATGACAAAAATTTTGTTCTAAATGACAAAAATTTGGCTGCCATATGACTACTAAGGCAGGCTGAAAAAAAAACACATTAAAAAGTGCCACATCTGTAGGAGAACTGTGAGCTGGCATGACCTCTTTTTTTTTCCAGTAGTCATTTCCTAATCAAAGCCCAGAAGCTGTTGAGCTCATGAAAATGTCACCTGCAATTTGATGGAGATAGTTTTAATTGCCTATGTGCCGCCGTGCATTCTGTAGTGTTTTCTCAATTATTGCAGGATATCTGATTTTGCTCTGGAGTGCGGGGCCATGGATAAGGAGAGGAGTGAGAGGAACAGGGGCCATGGATAAGGAGAGGAATGAGGAGAGGAACAGGAGCCATGGATAAGGAGAGGAGTGAGAGGAACAGGGGCCATGGATAAACAAGAATAAGGAGAGGAACAGGAGCCATGGATAAGGAGAGGAGTGAGAGGAACAGGGGCCATGGATAAGCAGAGGAGGAGAGGAACAGGGGCCATGGATAAGCAGAGGAGGAGAGGAACAGGGGCCATGGATAAGCAGAGGAGGAGAGGAACAGGGGCCATGGATAAGCAGAGGAGGAGAGGAACAGGGGCCATGGATAAGCAGAGGAGGAGAGGAACAGGGGCCATGGATAAGCAGAGGAGTGAGGAGAGGAACAGGAGCTGGGAGGATGCAGGGAGCTGCCCATTCTGAGCACCTGCAGCATCACTCCCCAAACACCCCCCAACAAAAATAAACAAATAAAAGCTGCTCAATGGCTGTCCTGTGCCAAATGAGTTCATTAATTGCTAATTGCTCACCTACAGGCATAAAACCATTGACAGAAACAGGCTTGATGCACAGTGAGTTTGTGAAGGACTGATCCAAAATCTGATGCAGTGCCATCAGTACCAATAGTGCACAAGGGCTAAGCAGGGATTCCTCTCTGTTTGACTCAGGGAAATGCATTTTTGGCAACAATAACATCTTTCAGGCATTCCAGTCAAATTCACAAAGTTTAGAAACAAAAGGAGCCACAGGAACATTTTCCAATACTTCAAAAATAAAATATTTGTTTTACGAAATGAAGCATGACTTTCCTGTTTGAACTTCCTTTTACTGTTTTCGTAGAAGAAATAAGCTTTAAAATATTCAGAATAGAAAGGAAGCATTTTTATTTTGTCCAAAAATCTAAAGCCAGATATTCTATTTGTTTCAAATACTCAGATTATTGCAATTCTTTAAGAATACAAATTAATTTAAAAATCTATTGTTTGAGTAGTTCTGTATGTCATACGGACATGACTCACTCTCACACAGCTCTTCAGGATTTGAAGGTACCACTTGCAGTTTGATGAGTACTCTCAAGTACATTACATATCCCCATGCTTCAATTTATTAAAGCACCAGCTACTAGTAAATACTTATTTTGCCCAATTAATTCCTATTCACTAGGAGCTGAGTGTCTCTTTCATATTTTATTTATTTGCATGCCTTTCCCAAACCACCATTATAAAGCTTATTATGCAGAGGTGATCAGAGTAGTTTAGTATTTTTTCCACTGAGAAAGTTATATTTCATTAAAAAGGTGTGTCAGCATGAGCAACCCCCATTCCAAGAGGGGATATTTAAGGTCCCTTCCAACCCAACCCAATCAATGATAATTAAGCATTTTAAGTGTCTCTCTCAAAGTGACAGTAAGACTTGAACCTCCAATTCCTAAATCCTATGCTGCTGACCTAGGAATGCAAGTAAAATTTTTAACTGTTTCCAAAAATTACTATCAAGTATTTCCTATAAAGAAAGGAGTTTGCAGATAAATACCACGACATTTATTCTTACAGGTTGCTCACAAGATGTTCCTACAAGTAATAATTCCCTCGCATTTGGTCAAAATGAATGAAATAAAATGTGTAAATTTTGCTCTCATGAAGGTTACAAAAAAACCCAGAAATCACCCAGATGAACTACAATTCTGTTAAAGATCACAAAAGGCTTAACCCAACATTAGCACTAATGAATTAGCAAGGCACCTCACAAGCCCTTCAGAAGGACTGGATGCAGAAATAATTATTTATTAGGACAATACCTGACAAGATTTTTGTTTTGATGAATTGGCACATATGGAACTTGGAGATGATGAATTGCACTGATGTCAATGCTATTAAAAGTTGTTTAATATGCACATAATTTGATTTATGATTTTTTCAAAATAGAAGAGCACTCTCATCTCATATGAATTAGAACATTCACATTGTTAAAACATAGCAATAGTACAGGCAATACATACTGAATAAAATCTTCCACTCTGTAGCTCTTCCCATTCTCAGCAGGTTTAACTGTGGAATATGACAACCAATACATGTATCTACTTTCTTGTGAAGTCAGAACTGACTTTATCATTGCAGAGAGAATGGTGACAGTACCTGGTAGTTCCACACAGTCAGCAATATCTGGGTTAAGTTCCTACTTGCTAACTAGAAGTGTCCATGAGGTATTTCTCTTTCCATACACTGTGATACATAATTTTTAGGTACTTTTAGTCATGTAGTTCTATGGTTCTCTCATCTATAATATTCCTAACAAAATGAAGCACAATGGAATGGAATAATTCATAAAAACTAAAATGCTGCAGGTTTATACATATTTTATTTATATGCCTCTTCAGAGTCTTGTACTAGCAGTACAGACATACCAGATCACATAAATGTCTCTTCCTACAAATCTAACTCTAAAGCCTTATATAATGCCATTTTTACTACTGAAAAATGAAGGGGGGAAAGACACTTTATAAAGGGAAAAATATAGGTTTTCCCCTTCTTCAAGGGGAAAATGGCCATGAATAGGCGGCTATCACCTCAGGACAAGCTGAAAATCACCTGGGGAAACAAAGAACTTCCAAGATGTGCTAAATATCCCACATGTCAGACTCATTACTCCTGAGGACTCATCAGAAACTAGAGCAAAATGCTTTAAAATGCACACCGTTAAAGTACACAGCAGTAGCTTTGTTCCAGCTAAATACACTAACTAACTAAAGCTCAAACAGAAAACACACAGCTATATGTGTGTCTCTAGTAATTCCCCCTGCCTCCTGCAGGTTCAGAAGGCCAAATATTTCTCTTCTAAGAATGTCTGAGAACCCTAGGGAATTGTCCTAAATTCATACAAATTTCGAGTAAATTGGGGGATCTATAAAAACTGTCCTTTATATTTAGGCAATATTTTGGAGAGTGTTCTTTTGACTCCTTGATCTTCCTTTATAACTGCAAAACAACGGGGGAGGGATCACATTCGAAAATTACCCCTGACTAGGGAAATTTCCAATAAAAATATGGTGGTGAGCATCAATGAAATTTTACTGCCAGTTCTCCGAAGCCACATCTCTCCAGCACTGCCATGACAACAGCTCAGGAGGTCTCCCTTGCCAGCCAGCAGCGAGGATACAGAAAAAAACCTTAAACAGAGCCCACCCAAGCACATGGCAATTCCAGAGGCCACAGGTGTGCTAAAGCAAATGGATGGTTCAAGCTCAAGTTCAGAGAAAAGTAACATAAAAATTCTTAGGAGATTATTTATATTTTTTTCCAAAGGTCAAAAAGGATTTATGTAGTGGAAAAAGAGCTGCCTGGCCTGCTCTGTCCATCTGTAGGTGTTTAAATGTTTTTCAGTTACTATCCAAACTCTAAAAATTATGCAGAAAATTCACTATTCTTTTCCTCCCTAGCAATCCATCAACCTTAATTATAATCATTCTGGAAAAACATAGCGCTCTTTATGGAACCTTTTAAAGCCTGAGTTGTTCTGCAGCCATTATAGAAAAGCGAAATCGCTGAGCAATTTAATTTAATTTCTCCAATACTGCCTCATGTTTTCTAAACAAGAACCATAGCTCTTCTAAGTTTGAAACATCTGAAATATTGATTACAGTACACTTTCTTTTGAGAGTAAAATGTATTAAATTAGTTATTTTTGTCATTCAACAAAAGCCATAATGAAGCATAAATGATTAGAATGTGGTATCTATACATTTTTTCTGTCCTATTAAAGCTGAAGTTAAATAGAAATTCGGGATGAGTAAGTGTAGGCTTATGTTACTACTAGCAAAAAGAAACTTATTTGCCCACAGAAAAGCTGTGCTTATGGCTGCACACTCCTCAGTACTTGGACTGGTAGGAAGAGTTTGATGGAGAGAAGGTGATTCTGTGGAGTTCCCTGTTTGCAGGTGAATTTTCCACATGCCTGAGGACTTTTCTTTGTCTTTTTGTCTGATCAAAGCCTTTTTCTGCATATAGTCAACTATTTTTTTCTTCCATGTAGATTTAAAGGGAGTTTTCAATTAACACTCTGAGGGGCCTAAAAGAGTATATAGCACTATTTTTTGTCATTTGGTCATTTTTTTCCCATATTAATTGTATTCCAGTGGAGAAGCCTGCTTAGAAGTATAGAAATCTATCATATTTACCCATCAAATGTATAAATAATGATAAAATCCTCTGCAATATTCCAACATGTCTAAAGAATTATAGAAACAGACACAATTAAAAGATAGATCAAAGAGATACTTTTTCATATGATTTTAACAGAAAGCAAGCAAATAAGGAAACTTGAAACTTCAGTGATTTAATAAACTAAAGCATAATGAGAAAGAGCCTACCATCTAACTTCTTTGAAATATTAATGGCAGAGAATTGTCTGGTTAGTCCATCCAAAATGGAACCAAATGAAAAGCCCTAGAGATCGGGCTGCCCTTGTTAAGAGTGTCAGTCCTCATGATCTCAATTTTCTCAAAGCTTCTCCATTTTCAGGTCTGAATTAATTCTCTGTGCAGTTGGGCAACAGATGGGATGTTACTGAAATGCTCTAACACATCTCATAATTAACTGCCTAAATTTCATCAACTACTTTACTGTTCTTTCCCATCTCCTCCAGAGATAAGTGCATGTGGAAACTTGCATTGATACTATTTATGCCATCAGATTTTACAGACAGGAAAAGTCTGACAGCCTAGAGAAGGCTGACAAGGCATATTTTCTTCCTCTTAAAAAAGAGATGTATATTTATATATGCACACACATAGAGAGAGACTTCTCAATCGTTGCAGCAAATTATAAATGATGCATGAAATGAAAAATTCCTGTTGGGTGCACTAAGAAGTGTATAGACAGTGCCACCATGGAATCAACATTTGCCATGTCATTCACTTACTAAGAGACACTGACTCAAAATTCAACAGAAAAAACATCATTGCACATTTGAACCTGCACAGTATTTGTACATTTTCCATTTGTTTTCCAAGTCTGTTCAAAATTATCATATTGCCAACCTTCAATCACATCAGGCCATGTTTCTGTGTTAGAAATAGGCAGAGATGGCCAGTGAATCCAGATTTTTATAAAGGAATCTCAAGGATCAGTAGATTGCTAAACTGGGGGTTTCCTCTGCAATTAAAAAAAAACAAAAAAACAAACAAAGTTAAGTCTTAGTTTACTCTGAGTTTTTGTTTGCAATCAAATTAGCTATCTTTCCTTGATTTTTTCCATCATAACTATTCTGAGACAAACTTTGATTTGAAGGAATCTATATTGGTATAAGGATTTCATTTTTTGACCTTCAAAGCTATGCAGGCAGTCAAGCATTTTCATTCCTGTGTCCATGGAAGAGCTACTTCTTATTTTGCTGCTCCTATCAATAGCTCGAGCATGCTCTGTGTAAGAGACTTTGGGAAGGATCTGCATGTAATAGAAGCTGAAAACAGTATCTCAAGAAGAGAAAAAGGCCAACCCTTGGGAAAAAGGTAAAACAGTGACAGAAAAGCTGAAGGACAGATCCAAGATATTAATGAGAAGAGAGAGATTTTGGAGTATGAGACCAGCTAGGAGCATTCATGGTCTGATGTGATCTGTAAATCATCTGGATTTTGTGCCTGTATAGGCTGAACATGTGCAAAGGGACACAACACCAGCTGGAGACAAGGCATTGCTACATATCCTGCTCTACACAAAACTGTGAAAGTGGTGTTCAAATTTTCTAAAGGACAAGTATCCATTCAGGATCTTAATCCAGTTTGAAGCACACAAAGCTCATAAATGTAAAATATTTTGCTTTGAGAACTGGGAAGAGCAATCCAAACATCCTCCAGATATCATCACTATGTATGCCTCAGAGCTAAAATGCTGTAATTTCACCAGTTTTCCTCCTCTTCTGCAGGCAAACACATATCTGCATCTGTAATTCACACACAGGTGCAGTTCCAGACACTTCTGCTTCTAATTAAACAGCACTGAGTTGCAGGTGTAAATCAGTCAGAAGTTGAGTCACATTTTAGTTGGGCTTCATTACTGGGTGCAATTTTAGTCTTGGTAAAATGTCAGTCCTAAATTTGTTCTCTCTATCCAAAAGTAAGTTCAGAGTCCAAAGTAAGTCCCCATTCCATTATATGCAATAACAGAACAATCCTAACAGACTAAGTAAAAAAACAAGAGATAAATTACTATTGAAAGATGTAACACTGATATGAAGAGCAATCAAGGAACCGACAAAATTATAACCTGACCACAATCAGCTCCTTTCAGCACTTCATTTGATTTGCTTCTAAGGGAATGTTTAAATAACTATGGTGTAAAATGATGTTTAAGACATTCACGACAGGTCAGAAAGGCAGATCTATATCACAATACATTTTCAGAATACATCTCAGGGTAGCTCTCGATTTATCTCCTCAAGTACCTGGTATTTCCTCAGACCTGTCTTTTGTCTTGCTAGCTAACAGAGACATCCAAAACCCCACAACATTCAGAGCTAAGCTGAATCTTGAGCCAGTGGGTTTACAGACGCAACACACTATTTGCAAAACCTCCAACATGTATTTAATCACCCTATCCAGGTGAAAAGCTATTTCCAAAAGCAAGAGTCTGGAAGCTCCATTTTAAGTTCTCCTCAAGCACTCACATATTGCTTATCCATTTTCAGGATGACTCAAAAAGAGGGAGAAGCCTACTCTAGATTCACGGTGGTGTTACATTCCTAACTCTTGCCTTTCATATTTAAAATATTTAGAGGCAGAATATAAATTCAATTTGACAATATCCCTCTAAAAGGGAGAACTTCCTTTTCTCACAGGGAAAAATTAATCTCATAGGCATTATTTATACTACTTAGCAAATATTATTCCCAGGGTAAAAAAGGAAGTAAAAGCAAATTTATTTTGACTGTTTAAGAAAAATACAAAACTGGCAGTTCAGATGCTCTTGATAGCTGGAAGAGTCACATACTTTTTATTAAGGACTTACTTTGAAATAAGATATGACGTTCTGCCTTTATTGCTCAGTTTGCATTGATTAAAGCACAGCAAAACCAACTCAGGTAGCAAAAGTGAAACCCCTCTAAGAGGCAGCATCATTGCAAATCACACGGGTAAGGTAAACAAGTGAAATTCTCTTCAATAATTCATACACACAGCTCACTCACATCAAAAGCCTACTCTCCAACAGCACCACAGCAAAGTATAACTGCTTGATTAATCTAGAAAAATACTAATTATACACCAGGAAAACAGTACTAGGGAAGAGAAGGCAGAAGAGGAGACAAACAAATGGCTAATACTATAGGAAGTGCAGTAGTGCTTCAGTTTAGTCAAGTCAACTTGATTTGCAACAGGAGCACAGGCACCCCACTTAGCAGGAGAGCAAAGACATTTACAAAGGACAACAGACATACAAAAAGGATGTGCAGTGGAAATAAAAGACTGGCACACTCTGAATGTGCTTGTTATCAGTCAAATATACCAACATACACAGCAAGGATCTGCATCAATCTTCTGCATGCTGGTGCTGTAGATTGGTGTTCAGGAGCTGTAGGTGTCTAAACTGAACAAAAGCCTTGCCCTGCAAGGCTGCTCAGGTGGGTTTCTGGCTGGTTTATAATGTCAGGCAGAATCTGCAACTCTTACACAGCACAGCAGGATTTTAACCCACACAGTTTTGCTTTCTCAGCCAGCCAAATTAGTGCGACCTCTGAAATTTTGTGTTTCTCGCTGGATCTCTGTGAAGTTAAGCTAATCTCCTGTTAGGCTTCCTTAAACAGTTTCACAAAGGGTATAATTCACTGGGCCATTAATCTTTATATTACATATATTAACCTTTCAACAGGCTGGAAGAAGCAGGCACTAAAATGCACAGAAATGTCCCAGAGCTGCTGCTGAACATCTACTGCTGTGTAGAGGTTTCTCTGCTGAGTCTTGACCAAGAGCAGCCCAGAACTTTATACCTGTATTCCATCAAAGCGTTTCAAGGTACATGTCAGCACACTGATAAGAGTGTAAGAAAACCAGATCTGGTTCATGATAAATAAAGTTTCGTAAGTGGAACAGAACAAATAGAATCATCCAGCTCTTCTAATCTGGTTTTAAAGCTCTGGGTCTTCAAGTTTCCTCACATTAGCTTTGCTATGAATAATGCCCTAATATGAAAGATCACACTCTATGTGGTAAAAATAACCACTTAATTAATCCATTTTTCTTCATAAATTTTGAAAGATTTTCAGATATGCCAATGATATGGAAGCAATAACACTGACATCAATCCCTCTGCTTCTCATTTTCTGTTTTTAGGACATCAGTTCATACCCGTATAGAGGAAACACTGCACCAATACACATATTAGATAAAAATAATTCCAACCAGTTTGCACAAAATTAATCTCATAGGATGAATTACTAATTTTATAGCATCTTTCCAACCATTGTTGGAAGAGCCTATAGTAATCTAATATAAGACATCACTGTTTCCCAAATACAAGAATGTTTCACTACCACATGCAGATCATCCCATCTCACTTGAGGATCTACTGATGAAATTCAGAGTGTACTGTGACCTGTGCTATGACAAGGATACAGGAATTTTGACAAATTCTGTGGGAATCTTATATCCAATGTGCAGTTTTTCCATGAAGAACCAAAAAAAGGGAAAATTATGGCAGAATCCCAGGGTCATATATAGACCTTAGAGCAAATAAATGCAAAAACTCATCTTCAAGCTCAAGGTAAGATCACGGTATGAGGCTATGAGAAGTTCATGAAACAAATTTGTTTGGGGAAATTCAAGAGTAGAATGATCTTCCACAAAATTTGTGCCTGCCTACAACATCCATCTTTTTGAAGGCCATAGAATTTTCTTGAGCAAAAAATAGATTTATGAAAATAGAATAGCTTTGGAGGTCATTTCACTGCCACTGCAGATTTTATTTGGAATATATCGGAATGCCATGCTGACAGGATGAAGACTAAAACTTTAATGCAGACGTGCAGAGATTTGATTCATATCCACTGCTCTCTGTGAAGGTGTTTCTAGGGACCTCGATGGGATTTGGACCAAGTTCTTTGCTTAATCCTTATCTTGACTTGTTTTTTTCATAGCAGATAAAACTAAAAGTTCATGAGTTTTCACAGGCTTAGAGCACTGATGTTTATCTCCTTTTGCTAAGGGCTTCTGTTTAAAATATTGTTAAAGAGAAGAAAGGAAAAAAGAAATCTTTAATTGTTAATTATCTGAATATGTATTTCAGAAATTTTCACTTACAACTATGAATGCAAAAGGATTTATTTATGAAGCAAAACAACATGCAATATGCAGCAGTAGTTCATCAAAGCTACTAATGTTTCACTTTCATTAAAGTTGAATAATTTCTTACTAAGTAGAGTCACAGTATAACTAATTTTCTTATTACTGTGGTGAATACTAAGAAAAAAAAATAGTAGCTCTTGCAGTCAGATAACTACTAAGATCAAAGTTACTCCTAGTAGCTATTACACTGTTAAAAAGAGGTAACACTGTGAATAAATAAACAAATCAGCTCATAACTTATGAAAACAGCAGAAGAGCTGGTTTTCCAAGACAAGCTTTCAGCTAGAGTTTCTAAGATCTGAATAATTCTAGCAGCTACTGGCAGTAGACTGGCTGGACCTCGCATAGCAACAGTAATGAGGGTCAAGCAAGAAAAGTGTTGCTTTTCTGAGGTTTTCCAATGTTCTTACTAAAGTAGATTACACCAGCTTCTCAAGTAAATGTTTGAAGAGTAAGGGATAGTAAGCGGTAGTGCCTCCCAAAGTGGTATATTTTGAATATTTACAGATACTGAAAAGAAGAGCATAACTTTCTTTATGTAATGAAATTCATAACCATGGGAGCAACCTCTTCCTTATAAATCACACCAAAGCCACCTAAACCACCTTTTTCAAATCTTCATGCTTATCCCAACTCAAACACCATATTTTTACATACTTGAATGAAACTGCACGGATTGTCAAAAGACTGGGTATGTCCAAATTCCACTCAGGTTTCAGGGATGAAGTGTTCCATGATATTACAACAACTTGATTTTTCAATTAATGCTCCAACATTAATTTCCTACACAGTTTTAGGCACGTTTGTAACATACTGATCCAACAGGATTTGTGCCAGCTCAGCAATTTGCAATCTGCAGCACTTTTGTTTATTTAGTGTGAAATGTTCATGAGTTTATTTATTCCCTAGGAGAAGGAAAGACTCACAAGGATTATATTATAATCCCTCTGGATCTGTTAAATTTACATATATTAGTGACTAAATAAAAGAGAAAGCTTTGGGAGCCACAGCGCCAGTAAAGGCAAGAGGAGGCAGTTTCTCATTTACAGTGTAAAACAAGCCTGGTGATATAAAGGTCCAGAAATGTCTATTAATATTCTAACCTGGCTGTCTGATTAGAGACCTGCAGGGGTGGCTGTGCTGCTAACCAAGCTGCAAGAGGCTGATTGTTACATCTGCTCTGCAAAAACATTTGACCAGAGAAACAAAAAGCTCCAGCTGCAACAACAAAAATCTCAGAGTTTTCTAATTGTTTGCACAAAAGCCTAGTCAGACCAGCATCAGGGATCATAGCGAGGAGAGAAAGGCTGCACTGTCTTCAGATGAGAAAAAGCAATAACACCTGATTTAAAAAAAAAAAAATCAGAAAGAATTCTTTGCATTAACATAAAATGAACTCAACGAGGCACCAAACTCATGTTGAAGTGAGCACTGTGCAGCAAGTTTCTTAAATATAAGATTTGAATCTGAAATGGCAGTGTTTTGAATGGAATTCTATTGCCCATCTAAACCAACTTCATTACCTTTATTAGGTGTGAGCTGATGGAAAGGCACTTAAAGGGAATGAATAAATACACCAAATAAATTCAGTATTCATTTTTCTGACTTTATGCTTACACAAGCCAAGATGCACTTAGAGTAAGGCAATGCACTCTGTAGAAACCAAATGGAAACAAAATTAAGCAACTTCCATCACGGAATTAAATAACTGACACTGCAGTCAATGTAGTAATGGCACCTTCCGACAGCAAAAACCCTGTAAAATTCCTCGTAAGACTAATTTAAAAGTAAATGTTTGGTTGTTAGCAACAAATGCTCATGTAAAAGCAAATCAGCAAAGATACATATATCCTCAGGTCATGATTCTTAGAACCTTTGCAATTATTTCAGAGCCCAAAAGTTAATAGCTGCCAGAATTGCTGCTGGTGTTTTGAATATCCTATCCCATTTGTTAGCAAACAAAATGGAATTAGCCGATTAAATCAGGAATGGTAAATGCAGCTTGGGCACTTTTATACTTTGCCCGCATATTAGAGCGCATTTGGAATTACCTTTCACTAAATCTTTTCATGTGACTATTTTCTTCAGGGTCACATGCATTTACTCACAACTCCTCTCACTTACATTCTATGCTATAATACACTGCTGAAGGAACAATGTCCAGGGATTTGGGACATTACGGGCCTTATTGTTTAGTTACCATATTATAAAAACAGTTAAAACCCAAAGGAGAAATCTCCAGATATGTTAGAATGCTTTGCTACAGCCATTACCTCACAAATATCAGATGCACGGTACTGCAAGTTTCAGAACTCTAAAATAGCCTTTATGGACGTTTTTACCAACCACTCAGTGCTAAAAATATCGGGGATGACTGTGAAACCATAAGGAGATTGGTTTTGTTAATGAATGCCTCTGTAGATGCAACACATAAGCAAGAAAATTGCCTATTGAGAGAACTGTTCTGAGTGTCTCCTCCCTGGGCTGTTACAGCCCATGTCTTGCTCCTCACCAAATGGGGGATCTGATTTCCCAGTGTTGTGATGTGGAAGCAATAAGCAGAATTTAATGACAGAACAGAAAAACTGCTAGGGCAGCATGTTTCCTTTCAGTAATTTTGAGAAAGAATATTTCCCTCTTTCACGGCTGCTCCCTTCTGTTTTTAAGGAATCCTCTAAAACAGTATTGGAATTGGGCACAGCAAAAACATCTGCACTGCCCGTGTACAGCTATGAGACTGTGCTGGGGCCACATTCAGGGGTCACCTGGTTGTTTCCCCAGGGCAACACATCCAGGAGCAGGTCTAGAACAGCTGACACACTCTGGGAAGATTTTGGATGTGGTAAGTGTCATCCTACACTTGTGAGCCTCCTCAGCTGCATGGACAGGCAGGACACAGGACTCTGGAAGTGTTCCAGCCACGTGCAGGGACCCCTTTTCTCTCATTGCAGTGTCGAAGATGTCATCTGCACTGCTGCAGCCTCAGCAAGGCTCAAGCTAACTGCAGGTCCCAGAATAACCATCATCTCTGCTATAGCCTCTAGAAAAAGCAAAATACTTCCAGCTCTGCATTGCTGCTGAGCGAGCAGCAGGCACAGGACATAAGGAGCAGCCAGGTACACTCCCAGAACCCAGAGCTCTGTTAGTATTCATAAACACACATCTCCTCCTTAAAGCATGGAGAGCAGAGTCCTTTAATCTTTTCTAAAGACTCTGAAGCAGAATCTCTCAAAGCACATTTCTCTTGAATGTTCTTTTACTGCACTTCATTTTTTATAAAACAATTTACTGTTGACTGGGAACTTGGAGCACAATGGTTTATTACACTAATCCAGCTCCTCCACATCATCAGTCCTCTAGCCAAAAATATGCAAATGGTTTTGAAGTGTTGAGTGTACCTGTACATCTAAAATTCTTTTGCTGAAGCCATGAAAACAATGCAGTCATTTTTGTCTTCCCTTTAACATATCTGAAATCTCCCATCTGGCATGAAGGACAAGCAGCCAGGAACTTTTCAGTTTTGAAAATTGCTCACCATATTATCATAAACTGTATTTGAGTGAGAAGAGAATGCAGCAAACCTTACATTGTCAGAAACACAAATGCTACCTGAGGACCAATCTTTTCAAATTGTTTTCGATTTAAAAAAAAAAAGTTGAAAACATCACGCTTCTAATAGAAAAGCTAAGGAATGCAACTTGCAATATCTGTTAAGTTTTGATGGAATTTTTAAGCAAATCCTACTCTTACATTCCCTTAGATGTAAAAGTATAGTCCTGTTTCAAAAAGTAAATTCTTACTTTTAGAAGCCATTATTCTAAGCAGTCTGATGTAAAACAAGTAACTAAAGCACTTGAACACATGCCAAGTTGGGAAAGTTATTTTTAAAGTACATTCTACAGTGAGGCAGCATTCAGAGAAATGTGTAGCTCACTTTTGCAAATTTAATCTCCCTGAAATGGTTTCTGGGGTGTAATGCAAATAAACACTGTGTTGAGAATATATTCAGACCACACAGCCCTACAAAACACTGGGATGATTTACTGATTAAAGATAATAATCTGTTGAATAACTGGGGGTTTTAGCACATGGCTGCATATATATATAGACACATATATATATATACACAATTATATTCGATGGCATAAGCAACATGGTTAATTTGAGATATTTCTATGGTAATTAGGGGCAAAATAGAATGTGGGGAAAAACATTTGTGATGATCAAAACCAGTGAAAACTGTCACTTTCGTATTGTATAAATTATTTGCAAAACATCCATTCCATCTCTAGCTGATATATTTTTTCTTACTCTGCATTGGCTTTGTAATAACAATAACTGTCACCATGAATTACTGAGAACATTATTCAATTTCAAGTAGCCACATTTGTTTTCATGTTTCCAGCAAAACTATGACAATAGAAATAGATTATTGTAATTGCTTCTTCAAGCAAGGACTACAGGTGGTTTTATTTTTCCATGACTAATAACTCCCATTTTCCTATTCATTCAGTCACTGAGATGTTCAGACTGTTGGCAGAAGGAGATGATATGGACCTTATTGTGGCAAGAAAAAATAGAAAAAATGATTGAGCCTTAAAAATATTGTTACATTATACACTGTGGTGATGATGAGAGACAGAGATCACTAAAGCTATAGCAATTTACATCAAGAACATTGTTTATAAATTTAAAAAAATGAATATATGCACAGTTTTTTCTTTATTTTGAAACAAGCTAGACTGAAAATCTTATCACAAAACTACACTGACATCATTACAAAAATGAATGTAGTACTAACTGGGTTCTGATATTTTATGTCCTTTTCCCTTTTATTCACAAAGTTGTTATTCTAAACTGGCAAATGTAATTTTCACACATATAACCTGTAAAGGGTCTGCCTATTGTGTTGTTCCAAGTTTGCTTCATATTTGACCTAGCCCAAATTGAAATACTTTAGAGCCATACTTGCTACAATCACAAGATGACTGCACACAAGCACTTGTCTGAATTAAAGCCACATTGAGACTGAAAGATTGCTTTCAAAGGGAGTTCCGATATTTCAGCAGAGGCTGGTGAATTCCGGGGGGCTTTAGCCAAAACTGTCATGGAAGTGACAAATCATGGGGTAAAGAGATCATCAGATCAAAGTGATGAGACAGAAATACAAGGACATAGGATACAAGATGCAGGATAAAATATTCTAAATTATCTCCTAAAGTACTCACCACCTCAGGGTTTTTGTTGTTTCAGGCAAATTGTGAACAGTGTAGGAATTTTCCAATCACATGTTGAAGAACAGCAAACTGTGTTGCTGTGCACAGAAATCCATTCTGCAGCTGAATCCTTCCTTCCCCTAGTAAAAACCAGATGATTTCCACCTGTTGCATTTCTGGTCTTTCACTGCCTACAGGTGAAATTAATTTGTGTTTAACAAAGACACTAGCAAAGGAAGATCAGCCACCAGGACACAAAGTACAATTGCCATGCTGTTGCATTTTTTGTAAGGCACCCAAATTTGATGTGATCAGAATTTTTAACAACTGCAGGACCAGCTAATTTTAAATTATTAAAACATTTCCAGGTTTTAGAAGTGATTTCATTTGAACAAGAGCCCAAACAGATATTATGCCAGAGATTTAAAACATAAGAGTTATAAGTGATTTCAAATGTAAATGTAATATGAACATGCTTAGAGGAAAAAGCTAAGGAATTGATTGACCCCATGGTAAACCATAAATAGGCAGAAGAAATAAAAAAATTACACTCCTAGAAAAATCAGGTTCAGGCTACGAAGGCTAGCAACATAAGCCAGCTTATGATGAATTATGGTTTCAGAAATTTTTATTAAAAACAGTCAGGTTACTGCAGAAAATTAGATAGAATGAGTAATATGTTTTCCTGTAAGTTCTGTAAGCTTCTTTCCCCACTTAGCTCATTTTCACCTTAAAGGAAATTTCTCTTCATCAACTATTAGGAGAGATTCTCCTCCTGGAGAAGAAAACCTGCACAATTTGCCTACCTCTTAAAATTTTGAGAAAATCTTCCATAAGATGGAAGACTGGTTTGGGTTAGAGCACCTGTAGAATCTTCTGTGCTTAACTGCAGTTTTTAGTAATGTAAGAAATAGGAATGCCAGGAGGGTGACCAGACTCCTATCTGTGTGACCAAATTCCTTGGCTGCTTTAAAGGTCCCTCAAAGATGCTGACAGCCTGTCCATGAGGGAGCAGCCCTTAAGGCATAAATCCATTCCTGGCCCAGGAAGAGAGGAATGCAAAGGTCCTTAGAGCTTCTGTCATATACACCAGGTTATGTAAACACCCTCAGCAGGGGCTGGGAATGACACATTCAACACTTGACATAGCAGATGATTTTTAATGCAGCCTGCCTCCAATGGAGAATTTCTTACATTGAGGAATTATACCTGTGAGTTCCTCCTTTAACAGAAAGGGTCACAGGCTTCCTGCACTGGCTCCCTAAGAGGTAGAAAGTTAAATCTCCAGCTCTCTGCACAAGTATTTGTTGAAGTCTGATCCCAGCACTGCTGATTGAAAGAGATGCTGCAGTGCAGGCAGCACAGCCAATACATTGCAGTGGCATTTGAAATCCTCTGCAGCAGCAGGACTTCTCATATGTGCATCCTGCACTGTCTGCTCCCTTCTCCCTTTGCTTCCTTGGAGCAGTAAGAATAAATGAATGCACTGGAGAATGACTGAAGGCATCATACCTCGCCATCTCTTTCTTGGACTCTGCAGTAAAAATTATTCATATACCAAACAGTTTCACATCTTATGCCTTTATTTCAAGCCTAAGGCATTCTAGACTATTCTTAGAGTCCCTAATACTTCTAATGTAATATTTACAGCAACCTATACCAAACTAAAGGCTATATTTACTCAGGAAGCCTCAAGCTTCATTTTCTCTTCTGTCTCCTGTCTGTCTGCTTGCAGCAAGATGCTCTCGGGGAAAAGCCAAATGACATGCTAATATTATTTTTTGTTAAGCTTTTAAATTCACAAGCACTTGCTATGTCAGTTTACCTAGCGTGCATATAATTTAGAATAAAAATCAAGCTTTGATTCCATTTTAATAAGAAATTTTGTGTGGTTTCACAAAAAGGCTGAAATAAAATCGAGGCCTTGTGGATGCCAATTCAGAAGTTTTATACAGATATAAAAAAAGCTATAAAACTTTTAAGTGGGTATTCCATTTCCTGGGATTTCTGAAATTCATTTCATCTCAGAACTCTATTGAAGGAGAAGGCACATCTTTCCAGCCTGTTTGTTATGATCACCATAGAAATTCTTGCTTCTGAGAAATTACAATTTGTTTAGCCATGTCTGTGCTGGAGTCAGATAAACTAAGTTATCAAAATATCGCAGTTTCCAAGACCAGGACCACACCCTAGCCCTAATTACTACCCATATGTCAGAGACACAAATGTTATAGTTTATGACTGAAACATCTTCATTAAGGACTTTTGCCCATTATAGCAAAACTGCATTACAAAAGCTGTGGAGAAGCTCAGCTGTGGGGCCCTGCACCCTGGGAAAACCTTATCCCCATGAAGGAGAGCCAAGGGGGTGTCATGGCCCATCAAAGGCCCCCCCAAAGGGGTCTCCAACTCTGCACCAGAAATGATGCAACAGATCCACAGTGTTGCAAGGGACAGTGTCAAACCTAGCCCCAACAGAAGGCACATAGATGCTCCCACCTGCCCAAAACCTACATTAACCCCCTGGATTCGATATTCCTTGGAGTGGCAGCTGCTGCAGGGGATCCTCACCACCCAGAAGAGCAGATGGAGGGGAAAAACGAGACTTCACTGGGACTCCCATAACAGTGATATATTTCCATCTAACACCTGGCACTCTCTCCCAGGCCCCCAAACCCCACACACATTTTTTTAAAATTTATTATTTTTTCTTCCTTTCTCTTTGCATCTTTTACTACTAAACAAAATATATAATCTTTTAGCACCAACATCTAACCTCCTTTGGTTTTAACCAGGTCTCTTGGCCACATTTCAAATATTTTGGGGTTTCACGACCTTCCTACAGAGACACAGCGTCCTCTACTCTTCCGTGTTTGAATCAGATAGTAACATCATACCTATTACACTACCCAAGAGTGTTAACCCATGAAAGGGGAAGCTCTCCAGATCAGAAAGGCGTGGGAGCAGCAAGGTTGGGGCCTCGTTGCATTGATACTGCCAGGCCCTTTCAGCGCCACTGCTTCTGGAGCTCGAGGGCCCATTAGATCTCCTCACCCTAACCCTAGGCGTAACCCTAATGCTAACCCTAGTTAATTACCCAAGCCCACTACCTGGCTTATCCCTATCACAAAGATGCTGGAGCAGCAATGTTGGGGTGGTGCTGCGATGGCCTTGGCAGGCCCTTTCCAGCCCCAGTGTCCCTGCAGCTCTAGGAGCTTTCCTTCTCTCAATCCTCACTCTAGGCCAAATGGCAGCTTGTGGCCAGGGCCGAGGTGCCCACCCCTGTAGGGGTTCCAGATCAGAAAGGAGTGGGAGCAGCAAGGTTGGGGCCTTGTCGCGTTTGCCTTGGCAGGCCCTTTCCAGCCCCGGTGTTCCAGCAGCTTGAGGCTCTTTAGATCTCTCCAGCCTGACCCCAGCCCCTGAGGGCAGCTTGCCCCTGGGCCAGAGGGGCTCATCGCTATAGGTGGCACAGCTTAAGAAGTGTGCAGTTGCCAACGGCAGCACCTGTTATGCCCTGGACTCTCAGATCCAGGCATTTAACTCAAGCTTCTCTTGCTCGCTCTCAGTGCAAAGGAGAAATCCCCACCAGATATACTCAAGAGGTGAAAATCACACGCAAGTTGACTGCCACAAGGATCAAAATCAAACAATCCAAAGTCATTGATGGAATACAACATAGAATGCAACATAAAACCACTTATCAGAGCGTTACTTGGTGCTGATTTAGCATTTACCTAGCATAAACATAGCCAAGGCCGAGAAAAACCGTTCCACTTGAAAAATGTTATATTCCCCAGATGTTCCAGGAAAAGAGAATCAGGAAAACCAAGAGAGGCAGAGAGAAAGGTCCGAGGAGAGAAGAGATCTAGAGAAACACACAGAGAGCTACCACTTCCCAGGATTCCAGCAGGGGCAGGATGGGAACTACGTGCAGGGTTCTGGGCTGACCTCATGCTCTGTCCTTTTAAGCCCCACAGCCTTCATGTACCACCCCTCAGGTGGGACTGCCAGTGGCTTGGCCAGTCAGGGCCCCAGCGAGCACCTGGGCCACCCGAAGGGTCCGTGACAGAGAGCTCAGCCAGGCCTTGGGGCAGCTCTGGGAGGACAAGGAGGGCATGGCCTCACCCGGAGCAAAGCCCAGCCAGCCCCTCCCAGCAGACACAGGCACTGCCATTCCCAGATGTTTAGAGCCATGCAACATCCAGTCTCTGGCAGCAGGCTGCCATGATGGAAGCCCTTGCAATGTCCTGTACAGGGGCAGTGTCCCCACAGCCGTAGGCTCCACAGCTCTCAGGAGCCTAAGCCTAACCCACAGGGCAGCTTGTGGCCGGGGCCGAGGTGCCCACCCCTGTGGGGGTTCCAGATCAGAAAGGAGCGGGAGCAGCAAGGTTGGGGCCTTGTTGCATTCGCCTTGGCAGGCCCTTTCCAGCCCCGCTGCTCCCAGGTCTCCAGGCCCTTTAGATCTCTCAACCCTAACCCTAGGCGTAACCCTAACCCTACCCCTAGTTAATTACCCCAGCCCAGTACCTGGCTTTTCCCTATCAGAAAGATGGAGGAGCAGCCATGTTGGGGTGGTGCTGCAATGGCCTTGGCAGGCCCTTTCCAGCCCCAGTGTCCCTGCAGCTCTAGGAGCTTTCCTTCTCTCAATCCTCACTCTAGGCCAAATGGCAGCTTGTGGCCAGGGCCGAGGTGCCCACCCCTGTAGGGGTTCCAGATCAGAAAGGAGTGGGAGCAGCAAGGTTGGGGCCTTGTCGTGTTCGCCTTGGCAGGCCCTTTCCAGCGCCAGTACCCCTGGAGCTCAAGGCCCTTTAGATCTCTCAACCCTAACCCTAGGCGTAACCCTAACCCTACCCCTAGTTAATTACCCCAGACCACTAGCTGGCTTTTCCCTATCAGAAAGACGGCGGAGCAGCAATGTTGGGGTGGTGCTGTGATGGCTTTGGCAGGCCCTTTCCAGCCCCAGTGTTCTCGGAGCTTGAGGCTGTTTTCTTCTCCTAACCCTCGCCCTTGCCACTGTCACTAGCCACTGCACCAATCCACCAGAAATGCGTAATGACATGGTTATACATGTATTTTTTCTGCCCACAATTCAGTTTTTTTGAAAATGGATCCACAGAATATAGTGCATTCATCTTTGTCAGAAATTTAGGTTAAGCTCTACGGCTAAACACCACACCAACCTCTACCATAATGACCACACTAACCACTAACCCTGACCACATTACCCCAAGCATTACCCATAAAACCATCCACAACCACTACTCTAATCCTTCTGCTTAAAACTAAACCACTACCCCTACAAATTAGTATACCCACTGCCGAAATCCCTGTGGTAAGCACTATCCTAACCCTAACCCCATCACCCCATCTGTTGGAGGGATTTTCCACCACAGAGGATGTCTGGTCTAAAGTAGTCACTGTGGCCTTTGTAAGTATTAATGTCTATATACAATGAGCCATCAGGGAACTACAGATCTGAGAGTGAATTTCATCCTTTGTGCATGTTCCAGCAAAACTAATTTACATCTAGATGAGTCTGTGTGTAATTTGTAATTAATGAAAAATACTTCTTTTAAATAGAAGGCAAAATATTAGCTGCACTTATTTTCTGATACCAATTATACGAAGCATGATACTCATGGCTATTATAATAATCCAGCCCTTTGATACAAAGAATTATTTCACATCAGCAACACTGACTACTAACCTTAAAGTCACAGCTCTTCACACCTGCTAGATACGCAACAGAAACCACAAGTAATGTAAAAACAGTGCTATTATCTTAGACTCCCTTAACGATTTATTGGATGAAATGTGTATACATTGCATAGTGTATGTTAAACAGATAGCATCTTTTCCAACTTCATCTTAAACTTGCAGTATATGATACTCAGTCTAGTACTCTAGCACAGCACAAGAAGTCTCAGAAATAAATGAGATCTGTGTGAATGCTCTACGTTTTCCTTACTGCCTCACCCTCACGTTTCCCATAGCTGAGTCCCAAACCTTTGGCTGCTTAAAGCAACTTATTCATAGCGCAGTAACACCAAAGCAGCTCGAGCTGGGGCCCCTAGGGAGGGACCTTGCATCCCCGGGCTCTTACACCCTCACAATCCGGGCTCCCAGATAGTCTGAGCTCTCCCTACTGAGCCCTCTGCTCCTGCCCTGTGTGAATGTCCCTCACCTGGCCAGCACCACAGACGTCCTTTGTTATGCAAAGTGTCAGCAATTCCCAGCCCCCTGCCTGGGGCTCCGTACTTTTCCCCCACCCAGAGCTCAATCAGGAGCTCTCCCTGCAGCTGCTCACCTGCACCAGGTGTATTCCTCAACAGTGCAACCCAGAGGGATATTCTCTTTTCTTCATTCCCATCGTGACTATCAGCTGGGTTACCAGCCTTAAGCAACTGCAAAATGTGAAATTGTTACTTTGATTTACAGTAAATCTTTTATCTGATATATTTGTGACCGTCAGGTCAACTGGCTGTGAGATTTACTGTCAGTCCTCAAACAGACATAGTGATCTGTAAATCTACCACATTAATCCATAAGTATGTAGGGTTTTGTCATAGCAGCTCAGCCCCACACAGCCATTCTCCCATTCCCCCACCAGCAAGATAGGGGAGAGAACTGAAAGGGTAAAAGTAAGAAAACTTGTGGGTTGAAATAAAGACAGTTTAATAGGTAAAACAAAAAACTTTCACTCAAGCAAAGTAAAACAAGCAATTAATTTATGACTTCCCATGGGCAGGCAGGTGTTCAGCAGGGCTCCATCACACGTAAGAGTGACTTAGGAAGACACATGCCATCACTCCAAACATCATCCCTTACACCATCTTCCTTCTGTTTCCCTCACCTTTATACACTGGGATATGGACTGGGCTATCCCTCAGGCCAGCTGGGGTCAGCTGTCCTGGCTATGCCACCTCCCAGCTTTTTGGTCCCCTCAGCCTCCTCAATGGTGATGCATTGTGAGAAGCAGAAAGGCTTTTTCTCTCTGCAAACACTGCTCAGCAGTAAATAAAACATCCCCGTGTTATCAACACTGCTTTAAACACAAAACCAAAAAAAAGTCCCATATGAGAAAGTTACTCTATCCCAGCTAAAACCAGCACAGTGTTTTGTACTTCTGGCTACCCCAGGAACATCTAATTAATGTTTGTAATTAATGTCACTGGAATAATACATTTGCACATATTTGCAGCTTTTGGTCTTAATTATTACATCCTGTACCAAGTGATAAAGGCCCATAGAAGGTCCAACTGGAAGAATGCTCAGCAGCCCATCTGCTTTCAAAGGGATTTGTGCTGTTCTAGCTTTTGCACCAGCTCCCATGAGAACAGGTTTTTATCAAGATCCAGCCCTGAGGCATTACAAAGCCCTTTTCCATCTGCAAACATGTGCCCTGCCACAACTGATTTCCACCAACATGTGTAACTGCCAGGCCCACTTGGGCAGAGCCTCCTCTAGAGCAAGCTCAAAACAGGCACCTGGGCTCTGACCTTAACATCCGGAAAGATAAACACACTCAAAAATCACCCAGAAAAGGAATGATGCTGGTAAAGGGGGACTACTGTGTGGGGAAGCTAGGGACTTCTCAAATCTTTGCAGATTTAGGGAATTTTATAATTAATTTAGCTTCATCAATGAAGAGAGGTGATACTCACGTTGCCCTGCAGAGAACAGGAGACCTCTGTGACAGGTAAACAAGGAAAAATACAAACTGAGTCACCTTATTTAGGTCTCTCTAGCTCAAGAAACTTCTGCAGTAATTTGAATGAAGACCAAGGCCATCAGCATTTCTTTTCAGACACAGGATGGAATTTATCCATTAATTATCATGAGACATACTCCATAAAGTATTCAAGCATCCTTGGACAAATGCAATTCTGGTCCTACAGAAACACTAGTGAAGATCACATTGTGTTTTAGGGAAACCAGAGGAAGCTATTTACGTAGCCTCTTCAGGTCTACTTGAAAAACTCAGTATGTACCTGTGACCTTTGCTTCCCAAATGCCTTTGAAAAACAAGTCTCTTGCCTAAATCTCCACCTCTTTCATCACACAGACAATCCTTACTCACAGGTGGTAAAATCATGGATTTTTGTACTCTTGCCAGGACCCTGCATGAGTTATGTGCCACAGGTGAGCACAGATGAATGCAATACTCATTTGGTAGCTGGTTTATGCCAGTCTGATGTATGCACCTTCTGCTGTTGAAACATACCACAAGGATAATCTATTACAAATAAAAGTTAATGAAGATTATATATTCAGTCTGAATCTGTTGTCCACACATTTTGTCTCTGGACAAAAATGACTCACACATAAAGCCTGTGTGCTGCCCACTCACTGCCGTAATTCCACAGCAGCACATTCTTTTTACAATGCAGTACAGAAAACAAACACATGCACAGTAAAACTCCAGCTGGGAGGAATAATGAAGCATTTAGCAAACCAGACAAAGACCACATGGCTGCATCTCCCTCAACACAGCAGAACCTATTATTGGATACAGTAATTAATAAGCTAATGGCAGACTTTTAACCATCCAACAAGTTTTCATGAAAGATATGTTACTTTTTATTTTCTTTTCAGGGGTCAAATCAGTCAAATACCTAAGAACTTTAAATACTTTCGTTATATGCCAAATTTGTTGCAACCCCCAAGCGCTAGAACTTGTACAGAGCCCTAATACTTCTGTTTCTACAGCTACTTGGAGAAATGTGAGAACTTACCTAACTTCAGACACCTCACTGACGCTGACTAAAGCAAGACACTGGAACTCCTACACATGGGCAGCAGACAGGAAGGCAAAGTAACTGGGACAAAAAAACAAACCAGAATTTCATTTCTTCTATAGCAGCACGATAGTTTCTCCCACCATGGTGCCTGAGGCATGACAAAGATAGAAGAAAAAAGACTAAAGTAACTGTGGGCAGATCTTGACAGAATGTTCTGCAGGGCTTCTGGAATCCCTTCTCCTTCTGAAGTCCTCTCCTTCATGTTTACACTACTGTTTGTGGGCCAGAGAATGAGTTTGCGCAAAAGAAGTTTGTGGCAACCACTGCAAGAACTTCGTTTTCAGTTCTTTGTGAAGGGACCCACAGGTTGCAAACACAAAGCCAAGCCATGTTTGCAGGCTAATGGTGTTTCTAGTTAATGCTGAGAAGGGACTTTCAGCATTTAAGGGGAAAAAAAATGTTCAGTCATTAGTTTTTCCCCCAGATCTATTCTCTGACCACTGTAAAATGCTGGCAGGAAAGAAAGTCACATGTATTTGAGAGCTTGGTACTGAAGGAATTAAATAATCCTTCCTGGACTGAAAGTAAACATGCAGGCTCTGTAAAAAGTCATGACAAGCAACTTGCTGGTTCGTGATGAACCTCAAGAGAAGCTGTGATCACTCACTGAAGTGTAAGTGACAGGAGAGGAAGTGAGGAGAAAAAGGTCTATTTAAGCTTAAGGGCAATCTTTGCACCAGAACAAAAGGCAAACGAACTCACCACAAGTAACTGTGTGTTAGAAATCAGTTTCTAACAGAGATGAGGTCTGGAAGTGTCTTCAGACATGATAGTGGAGAAAAAGGTAACTGGTAGTAAATTCTGAATAGACTTGTACGAAATAGATGTCTGTGAGAGAGGAGGTTTGGATTTGGCGTCCATTCCATCTATACCTCCCCTGGGCACAACTACACAAGTAAATAGTTATTTTAAAAGAAAGAATTGAAAATGCAGACCAGACAATGAGGCAGAATGTGCAGATACATATTTTGAAGAAGAGAGAGGCTTCTTCTCCCCACTCTGCCATTGGGCCACCTTCAAAATAGTCACGAGCAGTTTTCCATCTTTGAAGAAAACTACACTGTAGAGGATCCAACTGAGAGTGGGATTGTGCAGCATCATTCATGTGTTTTGAAAACCTTATCCATTGAGAGTGGGGCTCTTTAAGAGCACAAAGTACATAGTCCTATCAGTCTACTGCTAATTTTTTCTAGAAAATGCTAAGTGATGAAGAACACATAAAAAACACTTTGTTTTGCAATTTGAGACAACATACAGCAGTTCAGATTTTTAGATTTCATTACATTATCATCTAATAATAACCTTTGAACCCCCCAAAGTATGATACCAAACCAGTGCACAAACATCAGATGAAATAAAAATAATGTCAAATACCTTGAGCATCCAAAGCTTAACTTCTGTTACAGATTTTGAGACATTTTTCTGACCAACTGGTACTCTCCTGCTGAAACTTGTCAGCTCTCCCAGTTTTGTCTCACTCTGGCCCAGTTATTCCAATGAGAATGTTTTTTGCCACAACCTATTAAAATGCTATAAACTCTTTCCTTGACCACACCACTAACACAAAACAAATATTATCTTGGAAGTATCCTACCAGCACAGATGAGGTCATTTCCTGCTCTGCATGTTTTCCTTGTCTTCACACTGTGGGGAGTTGACCATGGCTGGATGCCAGGAGCCCACAAAGCCATTTTATTACTCCTCATCTGGACAGGGAGAGAAATTATGAAGAAAGGCTCAAGGGCTGAGATAAGGTCAGGGAGAACAATCACTGACTACCATCATGAGAATCAACTTGGAAAAAATTAATTTAATTTATTACCAATCTAATCACAGTAGGATAATAAGAAAACAAATCTTAATACACCTCCCCCTCACCCCTCCCTTCTTCTCAGGCTCAATTTCACTCCCAGAGGGATAGTTTCTCTCAGAGGAGCTACCAGCATTGCTCTGGGTTCTGCCTTGGCCAGGGGCAGGTCCATCCTTGGAGCCACCTGGCACTGGCTCTGTCACACATGGGGATCAGCTTCTGGCACCTTCTCACAGAAGCCACCCCAAGCAGATCCCCTGCTACCAAAATCTGGCCACACAGACCCAGCAACACGCGTCAAGTTTCAGTGCTGTGATGTATTAAATTATTACAATTACCACTGCATTGATGCAGCAATTGCAGTAATTGCTACAGTGGTTTTCCAGGCCTGCAGAAATTGCGTCTGACTTCTGATATATGAAGTGTTTGAAACTGCAACATCTGCCTGATCAGCATATAGTGTTTTTCAACAGGGAGCTCTCATAGTGAGTCTGTAAACAACATTTATAAAATACAGATGCTCTTGGTTGCAGATGCATTGAAGGAAGCTTAATAGTGGTTTGGATGAGTTAAGTGGTTGTGAACTTCCAAGATGATTTATCACCAGTAAAAAACAACCCATTTTGTAAAACTTATATCCTATTAAAGGAGCATTAAATGAAAAACAGAGTTGGAGAAATTGTCTTCTCTGGAGTTCTGTGGGGTTTTTTCTTTCTTTCTTTGTCATTATCAGCAATACAAACTTCGGCAACAAAACAGCTTTTTTTGATGATGGATTTCATGTTTATTTTGAAAAGTAGCATGGATGGGTAAATAAATTCTAAAAAAAACCCCAAGGTTGGGATTCATGAATAGTTTAAAAAAAAATGAAGCAGAAGATTATTCTTTTAAGTCAGGATGAATGCATACATTTGTATTCCCTTCTGCACAATTGACTGAACTTCACTTTCAAAATGTCAAGGATAAATATCCTTCAAATGGTTCCATTAAAACTGTGATAACCATAGTAACAGTGTGTAGTTTGCTTATATCTTTTTCACCCCTTTTTCTTCCTTTTTGGTGTGCATTCTTTACAACAATTCTGCTAAGAGAGTCAAAGAAAAGCAATCCTTATCCAATTAATGATTTGAATGTGGGTGTTGATAGCCTTCATATGTTAAGTTATGAAATTTTGTTTGGTAATTTAAAGATCTGTTTATGGATATGAAACCTGAACAGGCCATTATGAACATCCACTACCACCTGCTGCACTCATCAGTATAGAGAGGCTGTTATCTACTGTTTATTACTTCTTTTCCCCAGGTAATTATTTGCATCAGAAGAGAGGAGAGTAAGGTCCCCTCCGGCTCTGGATATTCTATGATTTTATGCTTAAATTAAGTCAAAGATAATTAAGATATACAGCTACACAGCCTCCAATTACTACCAGTACTAATGGATTTTATATAGCGAAATCCCACAGATATTTTGCCAAAAAAAAACCCCTCAGTGCTTAAACTAATGCAAAGCGTTGCGGCAATACTGTTAATTACTAATCAGGGATCATGGATTGTAGTTGGTATTGTGGAAAAAGACCTAAATCTAAGGAAAAGGGCAGCTTTTCTAAGGGAGTGCTGAGGCAAGATAGCCAGGAGAGTGTGAAGGGCAGAACAGTTGTGTACCACTCTGGGTTACAGAGCCACACTGTTGTCATCCCCTTGGCACAATACAGGGGCTGGACACAACCTAATCCTGGCTCTGACTTGAACAGAGTCTGATAATCCCACTTCTGTCTGTTCCTATCATGATAGTTCACTCAGCACTAAGCTAACTATAAATTCTGCTAAGAAATACCCCCTTTTCTCACCTCCCTTCTCATAAGAAGTGACATGTGGTGCTCAGTGAACCTGTCAGCTGCAGAATAAAGTTCTGTGGTGCAAGCTCCACTTGGTGATTCTTACTCAAAAAACTACTGATGAATTTGAGATCAAGTTCTAAAGCTGTCCTTCCAGACTGCTAATATTTCAATACAAAATACTCCACACTTTCCAGTTCCTTTACTCTGTGTGGGTATAGGAGAGGCAATACAACACTGGCATTGCCTGTTGGATTTGGCATGGGTTTCAGTTCTAGATGTCTCTGCCCTTCAGTGCCTGAAGTTCTTGAATGAGAATTATCCATATATACAACCATAAGGAAATATTTTGGATTAAATCTAATAAAAATACCTTGCATAAACAGTAAGGGTTTCTAACCTACATCTGGGGCCAAATTTACTCATGTCCTGTGTCTTCTGGGGACCTATTTATTGTGAATGCAAGATGGAATAATATGGAATCTCTGGCAGTGCAATTCCTGCTTCATTCACTGGCAACATTTCCACCAGAAGAAAAACAAATTAATCTTTGAAAAACCCTCAGTGAAGAAACTCATCGTGGTTCAAAATTATTTTCCTGAGCCTGTGTCAAGATAGTGAGCTTATGTATTTTTCCACATGTTCTGTTGTAAGACACCATACTGGGTTGTTACAGAGAGTTAATGATTTCAGGGTAGGACTAAGGAAATGGTCAGGGAAATTTATAAGCTGCTTTGGTGCTGTCAAAAGGGAAAATGGCAATATTATCTGCTGAAGGGCTTTCCTGATTCATGTGACAGATTATCCTTAGAAGGCTGAACAATGCTTTGCTGACTCTCTTCTTGAGTTTGCAATGTAAAATCTCCCAATTTGCAAGCTTTGGGAAACACAGTCTGTTAAATTGACTAAATGCTTTTTTTTTTAAATATACCAACTCCTTTCATTCTACTGCAAAACACTTGCAAATGGTGCACCATCCTTCCCACAGTAGCATTTAGTACCACATTCTCCATCTGATCTGAAATAAAGATGTTAGGGATATTTTACTCCTTTTAAACATTAGTCTTGTGGTAAATAATGCACATCTCTCTTTCAGTTGTCCTCATAAAATAATTAAGAAAGAATTACCCAATATCTCCACTTTTTAACACTGTTTTGTGAACAGATTTTCATTGATTTCTGAGAAGTGACAACATTTTGCAGTAAACTCTCATAAAATCTTATCCCCTTAGAACACAGATTTGGGTTTACATTATCTGTCATTATAAAAAAAGCTGTTTTTACTTCCAATACTGAAGTGGAAAGGTTTTCCCATATAATTTTTTTTGAGAAATATTTTCACATTGGTCTCATGTTTCTGATGCTTTTGCAACACCTTAATTATAATTTTTAACCAATCTGAACTTATAGTGAGTTTATTAACATCTGACAGGGTCTAAATTAAGGAATTTTATTATGTCATTGGATGAAATATTCCAGTGACTACCAATAATTGCCATCACTTAAGTGGTTTGTTGGATTTTTTTCCAATTTTAATTTCTCTGAGTGTCTCTTGATGTCAGCTCTTCTTTGTTGCACTTCTGATTTCTGTGGGCAAATTTCACTGACTATCAAGTTGGTGGTTTTTCAGTTTTGCCAACTTCATATTCAGGTCAGGAAACATCCCTGTATTAAATGTCTCCAGCAACTGAACTCTTCTTTCAATGAAGTTTGTTTAGTGAGGAGTTTTTTATGCTTTCTTCCCCTCTGATTTTCTGATTTATTTTACATAATGTATAAAGGCTAATCAATGCTCTGTGAACTTTTCAAGGAATCTTCTACCACTCATGCTCTAACAACATATTTGCAGTCTTAAAAATTAATCAAATTTCCCCTTAATTAATTCAAGCAAACAAGCTTCATTTTTTCCTATTACCAAGCTCTCTCTTCCTAAAGGATCCAGGGCAGACTGGCACTTAAACACACACCACTCTTAGGGAGGAACCTGGAAATTTTTTCCTGAGCTTAACTGTAAGAGAGGCAGGATGTAAGAGAGGGGCTGCATGTCAGGTGCAAAACAGTAATTTAATTCCTTGTGCTTTTTTAAGAGTTTAAGGGGATGAACTCCTTATCTGTAAAAAAATAAGAGACTTGTTTTGTGGTTGTTGCACTCTGTATGTGCCTTTCAGCAGATGCCTGCAGAGGCTGCACAGCAAGAGGTCCTGGAATCTTATTTTATGATGGTTAGCACACGGTGTTGAGAATTTTTATTTGGCTTAATGCTTTACCTAATTTTAAGTTCCTGAATGATCACAAGAGTCTCTCTTTATGCAAACAGATCCTCTGTAGGCAAATCAGCTTTATTCTACCTTCTACTTGTGACTTGGACTGACAATTCTGAGCCTAATCCACAGAGAAAACTGTCAGAGGCATTATAAATTAACAAGTACATGTTCCTTCCACTTCCAAGCATATCATCCTAAAAGAAGGGTCTTGAATTTTCAAATCAATATGCACCTTTAGTTACTAAAAAGCTCCATTTTCTTAACAATTCTATAAATATATCAGGCCATGTTGATTGCAATTACAAAAATTTTTGTTGCCTTGATGGGTTTAATACAACATAGAGAGAATGAAGGCCAAGGAAAGCACAGTTCACTTATTATTAAATATAAAGCTCTGTTACCACAGCAATGTCAATTATGGGGAAATAAGAGAGATCCTTTGATGTAAGCATTTCAGTTCAAATTACTTCACAATGTTCCAAAATCAGCTTTAAAAGACCTTGGGAAAAAATAAAGACAGGTGGGTAAAACAAACTGTAGCTGCAATTTGGTACTTAGTATTTTGATGTATTTACACCTGGGTAGCTTTTGGCAGCCTATTTTATTCCGCAGACTTTCTGAGTCCATCTTTGTAGGAGTAGGTTCTAATGAGTCAGGCCATTAACAACAAATCTCAGGCAGCAAGAACAAGACAGCAGCAGCATTTGCACTCATTGCTCAAACCCTTCTGGGTGTTCTACTCCAAAGGAACAAAGACAGACAAGGTCAAATCTAAACACAAACCCCTTTGCGAAACATTATTTGTACACAGTGTGTTCCTCATTAATCTATTTCAAATGCCTACCATATCCACATATTAATGCGACATCTCATGTATGTTGTTCAACCATTTTCTCCCTTTTTGCTGCCACAAAGTTCAGAAAGTAGCAGCAGTGAGAAGAATGTCAGATTGGTACATAAATTTTTAACCCCCAAAGAAAATCAAAATGTATTTTGTTGATACACGAACAATATTTATTAATATATCGGTAAGCTTTACCAATATTTCATTAAATATTCAGTCCCCCCAGCAGTGACTCATAAGAACAGCACAAGGTCTTCCTTTCCCCTCCTGTTTTTCATTTGATCTCACAGAGAACATTTTTGCAGCATCAATATCACACTTTGGTTGAGTCTTTGTTGCCTTGTTTACATTTTTTAAAAACCTATCTCGAATTCTCCAAAATTGAAAGAATAATTCTGATAAAGGAATATTAATTTATTCTGTTTCCATGAATATCCAAAAACTTACCACAGGAAGGGATGAGGAGAAGATTACAGCAGCAAATTCCAAGCCACATGATTCCACCCACAGATACTCTGAAGCAAAAAGCTTCTCCTGGGTAACATGACCTGTCAAACACAAAGATGTGAACTGCAAGAAACTTTTCCCCTATTACCAGAAGATTTAGTTTCTCCATTTAAATTCTCCACATGTTTTCACCAGCAATTCTCTACTGTTTCACATCCCTTTCAAATTCACATCTATAAAGCTAAATGAAAAAAAAAAAATCCAAAGCACATTAAAAAACTCCATCTATCCAAATCAAGACTTTGACTGTTTTCTGCTATTAATTATTGGATTTCACTATGCAATATGATTCAGAGTGTCAGTATATTTCCAGACATCCATGTTTTGAAAACATTTTCTCTTATGTTTTTTTATTTATTATTAGGAAAAGTTATATAGCTATGTAACATTTCACGTATTAGAAACAGAAAGTTGCCAGACTTCTAATTCTGACATTACCATCTGAGGTCCCTGGACATCCTGTACTATTCATCTCCACAAATCTCTCAGATGTTCAGGACCCTCCCCCACTTCCAAGATCTTTCTTCCAGTCCAGATCTTCACCTTCTTTCCCAAGCTCCAAGCCCCTGAATGTCCCAATCAGTCTAAATGCAGAAGCACAACAATTGATCAGCTTCTGACCTGCCAGTTTTGTGTCAAATCTCTTCATTATCTGGAGGTTTCAGGACACAGCACTTTTGTTTAGCCCAGGTGTTATCCAAACCTACACGTGGCTTTCACCCACTGCACCCAGGAAGTAGCATCTGCTTGAAATTTCAAAAGCTCAGTTTCAGACATTCACCCACATAACACAATTATGTGCTGCACAGATTATTTCCACCTACACCAGTTTCTACCTTGGCTCCTTCTATTCAGATTTTTAGCAGAATGAACTTTATTTAGTCAAAAAGTGCATTTCAAGTCGTTTGGGCCTGTGAAAACTTTGCTTCTAGTTCATACATGTCAGACAATATTTCAGAATTTATCCACTTCAACCATTAGCACTTTTGTGCTCCCATTCCAGTGCTTACTCTGGAATTGGCCATTTGGAAGACTCTTTCTAGCCTTAACAACCCTTTTATACTGTTTAAATCATTGTTTAGAAAGAATAAAGCAAACCAACATAATTTATGGCTGGATTATCTTCACCAGTTGATTCATTACTTCTCAGGTGAACTTTTCAAGTTTATCTCTCAGAGGATATAAAGTGTCCATCCTTATTTAAGAGCCATACTCTCTTCTGAGAAATCCCAGTGTAAACCTTCAGCCTACCCTGACTGCATTCCCTGAGAAGATTAGCTGTTAATATCCATTAAATTTCTATTTATTGTATTAAACTTGTTTAGACCCAAACCCTTCCTTCTCTGTGTAAGTCTGTGGAAAGCATCAGCACTGCCACCCATTCTGAACTAGAACCTGGGCACGTTCCTATCACTCTCTGCTCCTGCCAGCACTTTGCAATGACTGCTGAACCTCAGTTTCTGTAGGGCTGTTGAGAAGTCTGATGAATGCTCCTTTTCTTCTGAATATTATTAAGGAATGCTGAATGTTTAGCTAGTGTCTTTTCAACCTCATTTTCATGACTTGGCCTCCTAAGTCAAAGAATTGGATTTGGATTTTTTTTCATCCATTCCAAGTGTTGTTTTAACCGAGCTTTCACCTTGGAGTACCCAGGATCTTGAAACATTAAACCTCCTCCACATCAAAAAAAATAATAAAAGAATGTCCCTCCAGATATTCTGGAACAGGGAGCAGACTGAGCCTGCAAGTCATTCTTCTTTTAATGTCAGCTCAACCTTTTCCTTGATTTTCCGAGGATCTCGTTCCTACTGGCTATGTCATCTCCCCACTTTGTTGACAGAATAACACATGCTGGAAAAAAATCATACTCCAGGTTTTAACAAGTTTCTGCAATTAATCCTAAATGAATTCTCGTAATTCTCACGGGTTTCCCTTCTCCCTCTTTGCTGGTCTCAATCACATTTGGATTTGCTTTTTTTTTACTTCCTCATTTTTCTTGCTCTTCTTTTACCACATTTCATCTGAGCTGCTTTTCATTCTCCTTCATTTATATTTCTCCATCTCGTTCAGATCTCAAAAACTCTTCATATAAAGTTTTCACTGATGTCACTTTTATCAAGCTGAAAAGCAGTGAATTTCCACTTCTCTCTGCAGCGAGGAATTTTATTTTGAGTAAATATGTAAGAAGCTTCTGCTATAAATCATTAAACCTAAGTGAATATTGTGACTTTATTGCTATAATGCAAACACCATACACATTAAGCATTTGCCAGAAGAAAATTTAAGCTGAGAGGAAATTTACTCAGCTTAGCTTTCAGTCTAATAGTCCTTTATGGGTAAGTAGCAGGAATTACCAAAACTTAGAGCCCGCTCAAGTATTTTGAAAATACTATGGGTTTGGAGGTGACCAGACAGTAGCAGACTACTTGTTTTAGCTACAAAATATCACTCTTGATAATAAACAGCTACCTTCAGCCTCCTGAGAAAGAACCCAAAAGAACTTCCATGTGAAGGCAACATCTCTATCCAAAAACAGAGAAGTTTTACCTGCTTGTGCGGGCGACTTAATTGGTTAAAAAAAAAAAGAAGGTTTTAAGTGAAACTGTTGGTTGTTTCACAAACCATCTGCAAAACAGTGGAAACATGAACAGAATCCTTAAAGCAGATCTTCCAATATTAGTCACTTTATCTGCCATCTGTTGGGAATTGTAACTGCCAGTTCATTTAGTTTTCTCCAAGCTGACCCTAAAATAACTCACTGCAAAATTGTAATATTTTTTCTCACTTCTTGGAAGGATAAGGCATCCTAACTTCTTTGAACTAAGGCATGAAATGGCTTGAAAAATATCAAGATGAACTTAATAAGCATGTACTAGCTCATTCAACTGATATGCCATGAAGTTGGAGGAACCTTTAATATTCCATTAATTTCACTGTAAAAAGCAGTTCTATGAACAGAAATAAGCTCCCAGCCAATGAAGGAATCTTCATGCTCATTATTTTTTTTATTGAAGTAGACAGAAACTTGACAAGAACTACACTACTTGCAGCTACTAGGATAAATTCACTGGACATCCAATATAGTGTCACACTAGGTACAAATATATATAATATCTGAGCTTTCAGTGGATTATATTAGCAATAACTATATGTCAGGATAAATTAACATGTAAAATCAGGATATTCATGTTGTCTAGACAAAAGTAAAAGGACAACTTAGAGAAAAGGAATTACTAAGTACATTTTAAAGGAAGAAAGGGACACTGGAAAAATAAATAAAATTTCAAATTCCATGGATATGCTTTGTATCTACAAAAGTGAAAAATCATGCTATCTCACATGTCTCCTAGAGAAGATATGCAAGGCTGTATTCACTTGCTCAAGCAATATGAATGAAAGGAAAACAGAATGGTGAGGGAAGAGAAGATATCAACAAGGAGTTCCCAGTTCCAGTTCTATTTACAATATGCATAACTATTATCTGAGAAAGGTCCAGCCAACAGAACCACGTTTACAGATTAGAGAAATGAGTGGCATCAGCCAATTGCTCTGATGCTGCAGAGGAGTGCAGGCGTGGCATCTTCCCTCACATGAGCTCTGATAATGAACTGCCTCTTTCTGCTGTGGTGTTCACCTGAACACCTCACTCGCTTTCAGAAAGAAAGGGACTCCATTCTCATCTTACTAGGGAAGAAACTCTCCCGCAGATTTGTTCAAGGTTACATAGAAAAATGAGGACCCTGCTCCATAATAAAACTTTCATTTTATCACAGAAGTGGGAATTGAAGAGGAATTGTATGTATTTAAGAAAAAGCTGAGCTTCATCAAAAGGCATTGAAAAATACCTCCATAAACAAGGTGAATTATTAAAGACATATACAGTAAATGAAGTAATTTGCCAATAAAAATATTGACTGGAAATCACTAAGGAAACCAAAGAGAAATCCACTTGAATTAAGATAATGTCTCTGGCTGCTAACAGAAATATTTCAGTTCTGTGTCAGCATCCAAGATAGGTCAGAAACATTGCCAGAACCATCAGCTGCCCTTAAGAAACTGAAATACCCCAGAGAGCAGACAATCCTGCTGTCTGTGTAGACCCAGGCTGCCTGGACAGGTACAGGTATGAGCCTGTATCTTAGTTATGCATCTTCAGTGACCTGGAGACAACCCTAAAGTTTGGAAAATGTGCCAGGTTATCCATTTTGTGACACTGGTTTTGCAATATGATGTTTAAAGCAGTTACATTGGTACGAAGCCAGTGAATCCAAGTAAACAGTGTGTGGCCTAGTAATTAAAAACAGAGATAAGTTAATTAAAAACAGACTTAAACTTCCTTTCCATAAAGTGATTTCAGTTTTAGAATCACAGAACAATCCTGGTTGGAAGACATCTCAGGAAATCAAGGAAGTCAAGTCTCCCACTACAAAAAGTCAAGTGGGCTGAGCAGGGCTGGAGGCCCACAGAGCTTCTCTGCCCCTCCTCAGCTGGGTGGAGGGAGAGCAAATACAAAAAAATGCTCCTGGGTTGAGATAAGGACAGGCACAGATCACTCCGCAAGCACCACCACGGGTAAAACTGATTTCTTTGGGGGAAATTCATTTATTACCAATCAAATCAGAGCAGGGCAAAAAGAAATAAACCCAAGTGTTAAAACACCTCCTCTCCATCCCTACTTTCTTCCCAGGAGAAGAAAGTCTAAGAAAACTTAGAAATACCATGCAATAATGGATGTCCTGGACACTGCAAGCACGTTATCCCCATGTCTGGGAGCGTGGGGCACTTGTGGTGTCTCTGCAATGCTCAGCCCTGCTGCCCTGCATCTGGAGGCTCTTCACCAAGTGCTCCCTGCAGAAGCACGAACACAGCCCCTCCTGCAGATTTCCGACCCCCACTTGGCAGAGAGATATAATTTTCTTTTCACATTCAAAAGGAAGAAAGGAACTTTGAACACTGCCTCTCTCACTCCAGCTGTGACGTGAGGATAGAGCTCTTCCCAGCTACCAGAAACGCAAACATAAAGGCAGCAGATGTGAAGGAAAATGTAATTCTCCAAAACAGAAGCCACATTCCTATTTGAAACAGAAAGCAAGTGCCCTACTCCCCATTGACGTAAACTGATCTCCCCAGTGTACAAAGATTTTGGACAAAAATTTTAAAAAACAAAAGTACAAGTATTTGCCATTTGCTTCTAAGTTATGGTGACAACAAAGATATAACCCACGATGCTGCAGAATATCCAGTTTTGCATTTATTATAGTGTCTCTTTTGTTCCTAGGCTGGATTCTCTACCATGGGGGTATTGATGTGATGCCCTGCAGCAAAAGAGTTGAAATTGTCCCAGGATGAAAATTGGTGATAATGCTTTTATTTTTATTATCCCAGACAAATTTGCTTCTTCGTAAACCTGTCTAGTCCTGTCACTACCTATATGAAGCATGTCAGTATTATTTACAAATTGATTTAAGTCAAGGATGATTTTCTGATGCCCTTAGGCTGATTACTTTCCACCATGACAATACTCCCTTCCTATACAGTTCACTTTTGGAGTTTGTACTTGGCCATTAGTCTCTTCCTGGTTTATTATTCTTGGTTGTCATATGACAGTGCTATGCTTTTCAACTCAGTTTCTCCCACTTGAGTTTTATTTTCACAAATTTCCTTTGTTCCTGTTTTATGAATTATGTTGGTTATCTTTGTGCTTGTTTACCTGCACTGGCTTTGAAAAGAAAAATTACTGTGAAATCCCTGTACCACTTCTTTTTTTCTTTTTTTTAATCTCAGCCTGGTTTATATTACTCATTTTTGTCTTTTAGGGAGTGTTTGGATTATGTTTCAGCTTTTCATGGGAAGTGTCTCCCTTTGAAAATGAATCAGCACATACAAATTCATATGTTTTTACTCCTTAGGAACAGATGTTAAGGGAATGTAGGTTAAGCTTTAGATCCAAACTAGTCTCTGCAGGACTATAATTTGCTGAGATAAACAGAAAGATGGAAAGGCAAACCAACAGGGGCATCCCAGATTTAACATCCCTTTTGTTCTGGCTGAGATACGTTTGACTCTGTCACTTGCAGATACGCTTTGCTGCCACAGTAATCAAAACCAGCACAGAAATCTCTCTTAATCACTACAACATTGTCAGTCTTGTCTAAAGCTATAAACATGCAGTTCATCAGAGACTGAAATTTGTAAATATTCCAGATAAATGTGCTTTGTCCAATACCATAATTTTTCTTCTATGAAATACGTTTATAAAAATATGCATTTATAAGAATATTTGAGGAACTCATAAATGTCACACAGAGATAGAAACAGGCAAAAGCTTGCATAAATGTTTCATGAAGGCTAACACAATCTTTAGTTACCAAGAGAAGGCTGACAATTTTGTCACTGCCTTTGAAAACGGCCCAAAAAATTAATGGATTTGTTCTTACCTGCAGTCACTATTCAGTTCTGCTTGGTACCTCCAGCAGATTTTGGGAGTACATTGGGTTGGGGCCACCAGCCAGCCTTGAAAATCTCTCTCATTCACTTGCATTGGTTTTTAGGCCAATAAACTATGATTAGCTTTTTATCATCATAATTAATGTAGTATGGATTAATTAGTTGATTTAGGCACTTGAGTGGCAATTTTTCATTTGACTGTGGCAGGATATGCACAGCATATCTCACCTCCGGAGACTTTTTGTATTTAATACTTGTCTTGGTTTCTGTAAATTCTTTTGACATCCCTTCCAAGCAAACAAATCTTACGGGAAAAAGTCATTTCAGTAGACAGAAGCACAAGAGAAGAAAGAGCATAAGCCTACTTCAGTACAAAAGCAACCTGAAAAGAAATATACAGAAAAAGAGGGCACCAACCTGTGCATTCTGCACCATTAACCAGTAAGATTTTGCAACAAGACACCAAAAAGCACAGTTTGGTGCGAGGATGGAAACTGAAGCCTTTCTTGCCAACCCATTCCGGTGCTGGACTTCCCTCACAGTAAAAGCAGTGTTTGCTCATGTTCACAAAGAATTTCCTGTGTTTCAGTCCCTTTGCCTCCTGTCCCATTGGCAGGCACCTCTGGGAGGACCCTGAGCCCTTCTTCCTTCCAGCCCCGATGAAATGGATATCAACATTGAAAAGCTCTGCACTGAGACTTCTCCAGGCCAAACAATCCCAGGTCTCAGGTATGCTGAGACGCTCTGTGACCAAAACCATTTACATTTAACAAAACTGAAATAAAATATCAGCCTAATATCGAGCCTGTGTTTAAATACTCGTTAAATCAGGCACAAGGACTCCCTAAACACAAGCTGCTTTCAGAGAGCAGGATGCTCCCAATGAGGAAGCAAACAATTCTTTACCCAAAAAATGCCATCATCCCAAAGAAAATATAAACCACAACAATAAATACCCAAATCTGTCTCAAAGAAATTCTGCTTCTAAGATTACTTTGTGATTGTTTCCCTCGGATTTAAAATAAATATGTTTTCCTTTGAAATGTCTTCCAGAAAGGAATGAGATTTTAGGAAGCACCAGAACAGTCTCATTCCAAGCCTCACATCAGGCGAGCAGGACAGAAGGTTCCACAGCAGCAGCTGGGAAGATTCATTTCCAGGTGCACCCTGGATCAAACTAAGAAGTTAATGCAGATGAAGCCAGTGTTTATGAGTATTTTTTCTAATATACAAATGCCACTATGTGGTACAGACCTTCTCACCCTTTGCTTACTGTGTTATCCTTGTTCAAAAGAAGAAACACCAAAGCAAAAGAGCCTTGGTTTATCCTTTGTGTGTCCCCAGAATTAGGTGTAAAAAGGGGTTTCTGTAGCACCAGCAGAAGAGCTTTTATTAAAAAAAGAACATGGTAGTTTACTTAAATAATTTATCACCCATAACCAAGTACGGATGTTTCCACTTACTACGTTTGGTTTTCTTTTCGGAAATAATACAAAAGTAATGCCATTTTGAAAATACAATTGCATCTTGACAGAAATTTGTGTACTGTAGTGCTTCATTCAGTCTCAGGCATATGTTACCTAGTAATTCCTTTGTAAATTTATGGCAATTATTCCTTAGCAACTTCTTTAACATTTAGAGATTTTCCTTGACACGTGCAAAATAAATGCCATGTACTTTCTGCAAAGAATAAACAGCCATGGAATTACTTTGCAAAAAGACTACAATTATCATTTAATCATGCTTAATTATATGGGTAATGTACCTCGAGCAAGTGTTACAGAAACTGAGAAACAGATACTTCATTACAGTTACAAAAATGGTATTTAATTTAACAGAGCATTGTCTGTCATGCAGCACTGCTCTGCTATCATACCCAGAAGCATCTGACTGATTTCACTATTCAGAAAGCAACTTAAGCTTTCTCTCCTTTACCTCCTGACACTCTCAGCTGAGTCAAGGCTTGTGGTTTACAAGTCTCCAAGAAAATGAACATATGGGAGCTGTGTCATAAAAATGCAATTTGAAGTACACTATCCACAGTTTCAAGAGTTGCAGTGCTGTTTATCTACATTTAGGCTTTCTTTTTTTGCTTTTTTATTTTTAAATTATGTACTAAATGAATAAAAATCCTCATAAAAACATGGCAGAGACTCACTGAGGAGCTAACAGCACCTTTTCTATATCATCAGCACCAAGCATAAGAAAGGCTGGTGACAAAAGGTCTGTTCTCCCCTCTGAGGGTTTTACAAACCAGATCTGTGCTGCTTTTGAGGAACATCTTCTCCACAGCACCCAGCCCTCCTTCCCAAAGGGAAAGGCTCTGGCAATCTGAGAATCAAGACTTGCATTTCACCGCAGTTGGGTACGAACAGAATTTATTTATGTCAGGCTGGTGCTCTGGGCAGGCCTGGCTATGTTAAACAGGAGTGCAGATTCATTTCCAGAAGCTTGCTGAAAACACAGTCTGCAGTGATTTATAGGGGTCTTACCAATCACTAAATCACTTATTTGACTTTGTAGAATAAACATTAGTACATTTCTCCTTTTGCTTGCTTTTTTCTTCTCATCTATAACATGCCAGCTAAGCCCTAGAGCTAAAACACTATCAATATTTGTAAAATAGTTGCTATACAAAAAGCAATTCCTACATTTGTTACCCAACAAATCATCTGAATGTTTTGATAATATAAATGAGGAGCATCCTGTAGGTAATATATGGGTGACAGCCTTCTGTTTTAATGTGGGCAAACAATGACTTATGTAAAGACATTTGGCCTCCTTAACACTGCCCATTTCAGAAGTAAGACGAAGAACAAGTGTGAAAAAATTACTCTAGAGAATGCTAGTTTTAAAAAATCACCATATAATACTGAAAAGATCAAAAGCTATTAAACTGTTATTTTTTCAGCTGTACACTAATATGAGCTGCTTTAATTTTGCTCCTTATGAGGCCTGAGGCAAAGATGACCAACAGCCAAGACTTCCTCTAACTTTTTTTGCAGAGTCCTCTGCACTAGATTTTCTCCGTCCATCCAAAGGCAGTCCTGGCTACAAAAGGGGTTAAGGATTCCCCCAGCAGGGCATTAAGCACAGCTCCAGTCCCTGTGTTTGCCAGCTACAGCACTAAGTGAGAGAGAAAGTGAGATAAAACAGCAGGTGGCAAGTAAAAATTGCTTTCCAGATCTAAGAATAGACAAGTTGATGGTTCCACTGAAGTAAATCAAAGCTTTTTCACCAAGCTCAGCACAAGTTCTGTTACTTAAATCTTGTTCAGCACAGGACACCAGCCTCATGGCCTCAATATCACCAAAATAAATGGCAGGGTAATGCAAAACTAATCATAAGAGAAGATCAAACACACATTTTTAATTAAATGCAGTTTAGTGTCCTATGGTTCAAGAAATAGGTTTTTCTTCTAATGATTTATTTAAATTCTGTTTGATACTGTGCTTCATCTGCTTTTGTTTGCTTTTTTTGATCTTAGGCTATTATTTACCTTACAAACGTTTCATGCCTGCCTAGCATTCTCCAGAGCTGTGAATCACAATGTTTTATCTTCCTCAGAGACATTCATTCCTTCTATTTTATTGATGTTCTACCTCCTCCGGGTACCTGATCTTTGTCCCTTTATTGATGCCTCATTGCATGCCTTTTTCTCCATAGCCAAACAGGTCTCTTGAAGATGGTGCAATACAAAGTCAAAGCAAAACATCTGAGGAGCACTCGGAAAGACACAGGGCAGAGCACTGGAGTGCAGCTAAAAGGATGCTGGCCCTGCTGAGAGAGAGTGGCCTGGCAGCCTGATTCGTGTGTCCAGGGGAAACAATGAAAAGCAAAGAATCCTGTGTTAAGATTGAGTAAAAATGTGTAGGAAGAAGAATGAAAACCCCTGGAAAAGTGAAAGCTGAAGCAGAACCAAACATACAAAACTAATAAAAAGAGATATTACTAAAATGTCTGGATAATGCATTAATACATTTGACTGTCTTCATCTGGCATGAGATTGAATGAAAGCAAGACAACAGAAATTGCATTACTGACATCCACACCTTGAGCTTCAGGCCCACTGCTGGCCACATGAGGTGTCCCTGGATCTCCCCTCTAAAACCTGTGGGCAGATCGGGGACTGGGCTGAGATCTAAGCGTGTCAGAAGAGCAGCTGTGAGATGAACAGACAGCACTCCACCAACTCTAGAGACATATAGAAAAGTTTAAAAATTTCAGCTCAGGCTCACCCTTTTACCTGCAACATACGACCAGGAGAAGCAAAATTAAAAAGGGGGAAAATAACTGATCCTATTTCTGACCCGGTTACATCTTAGCTGCTAAGTGGCAGCCCAGCTTACATGGCCTACTGAATTTTTAGATGTTAATGACTTACTGACTTTTGCAGCATAAGTTCAGTGTTACATCTCCTTTCCAGCCCCTTCTCCTGCCCATTCTCCATGCAGGATGCATCTTGGTTTCTGCTCATTCAAGTCCTGACCACCTATTGTGTAAAATATTCCTGAAAGTAGGGAATTTCTTAAAGTACACAATGATTTTGTTGGAATAATTGATGTTAGGGTAGTTAGAAGGCCTTAAGACAAAGAACGAGATTCATCTGACCCCGTGACAGCACTAGAAGCTGTGTTTTCCGGCTCCCTATCAGGCCAGATTTGGTTTTGGTTGGATTTGAAAATGCACAAGCTTTGGAAGCAATGGCTGAATCAAGAGCCCCAGAATATGGAGCCGACAACATCAAGTTTCTGTACGGATGTAAGAAATCCCAAACCAAAACTCCCAGAAGTTTCCAGATCTTCGGCAGAATTTAAATATTTATGATCCCTGAATTATAGTCAAGTTCTTAGAGTTTTCAGGGTAAACTGCTGTGAAGTCAGGATGTGTTCTAGAGCCCTCCTGTCTTTAGCTGTGAGACATTGTGCTCATCAGGACTGAATAAATCCATCAGCTCCACAAGCCAGGATTGTCAGCTGTGATACAGAAAACAACCTGGCAAGCTTTGAATCTTCATTTAACTTTGGTTTTGGAAGTTTACTAAAATAAAACTTGGGGGGGGGGGATGGAAATAGATCCATTTACGAATTTTCCCGAGGAAATTTCACTGACCCTCAAAACACATAGAGTCTGCTTCATACCCACAGAAATAGAATGATAACCAGGTATGGTTCTGTACTTCTCTGAGACAATTCACACAGGTGACACCTCCAGATCAACAATATTTCCACATGCAAGGTCACGGCTTTCAGACAAGCACGGACCCCAGCCAGCGAGTCAGAACTCTTACATCATGTCACTATCACCTCATTAAGGCTTTTCACTTTCTTTTCCCACCCTTTCTCTGCCACGGTTTTGAAAAACACTTCTTCAGGGACCATAGCAATATGACGAAATCTCTCATTCAAACGGACATTGCAGATTTCCAAAGAGATACTAAACACTCATAATAACAAATAACAAGCCAACAATGATGGTTTTTTGACTCCTGATGGAATAGAAGTCAAAACAAGTTACAGCACAATAGATATTTATTAGTCAATGAAACAGAATGGCTTTAAAGAGGGAAGCATCAATAAAACTGGGGAAAAAATGTCATGGGATAAGCCTCATGACAGTACCATGGTAACACTCCTTGCTGTAGTGCAGCTGAGTGCTAGGATTAATTTGCAAGGGAAATAGCTTTCATATCCAGACCTTTCAATCAAATATTAAGTTATATGGTCATTATAGGCAACCGGGGAATATAAATAATAGGAAATGCTTATTGTGCCTCTTCTGGTATCCTTAGTTATTAAGCTACTGCTTCAACAACAACAATAAGCAATATGTATATTTTGATTCTCGGGTAACTTGTTGGAAATTAGGTTTCACAGTAGTGTTTATGTATTAGTCTGATCAAATGCTACATTATCTTCTACGCTTCTTGGTGGTATTTATGTATTAAGCTTCCTTTTATTAAGTTTCTTGCTGAAATATGATGTATTAAGTAAAGGCTCCCCATAGTAAATTATGTCGGTTTCTTGGTATTATCACTGCATTACCCTGCTCTGAACGATCTTATGTGCCTCATTAGCATAACATGAATTACAATAGGGAGTTTAATCTCCAGTCCTACACTTCTTTATGCACATCTTTTTCTCCCCATAACTTTTCATTACCGCAGGCTGGGAGTTTAGGCTGATAACCAAACAGGAAGGGGGGAAAAAAATCGTGTTCCAGGATGAATGAATATAGCAGCCTCCATGAACAGGGAATAGTATCTGCATGTTCTCTCAATGATGGCAGCAAATAAGGGAATGGAATGAAATTTCAAGGCATATCTGTATAATTTTTACTGACCCTGCATACCTAATGACAGGAGAAATGAGCCAACATTTTGCCATAGTACCCTAAAAGAAAAGAGTGCAAAGACCCAGATTCTTCCTACGGGTTTTGTGCACCTCAGTAAGTCACCGAGTGAGGAACATGTTTCTTCTGTGCCTCACGAGGGAAACAGGCATTTAGAGGAAGCTATCCAGATCCCATGCAAAAACCATTAGAACAGAGCCTTTTCTCACTGCCTTGCCTTCTACTGCCACTATGTAAGGATATTTTTCCCTATTCATTTCTTGATATGTTTATACGATCACATTAATAGAGACAACTGGCATCTATGTACACACTTTTTAAAAAAACCAAAATTCTTATGTTCTTTTCCTAGGGGCAGAGAAAAGCACATTGAAAGAGATTTTGTTTAATATACTTGGTTATATAGTGCTCTGCTTCAAGTGAATCCCTTATTTTTATGTTTTAAAATAAGTTGCAAATGAATGGCTCAGCCCAAATTTGGAGGATTGAGGAGACAGGTTAAATAAATCATGATTTAATTATGGACAGCTTTCGTCTCCAACCTTAAGATCTCATAGGCTGTAACACCCACACTTCAAAAAAACCAACTCCAGAAACTACTTTGATAGGTCACACATCTACCTGAACAAGAGGAGACAGGCTCCCATGTGTAGCAAAAAAACAAAAAGCAAAAGCAAAAAAATTAGGCTGTTCTTTATTCTAAACACTGAAACATGCGTTTAATATTAATTATTTCATATAGCCAAGTTTTGAAAATAAATTATACTGAATTTATGCTATTTTATTAGTGACTTGAGTGATTAGAACTGAAGATTTCTCCATGGTTGAGCCTAAGGCACAGAACCCAGGAGAACTGAGTCAACTGTGCAACAGCACTGTGTTTCTTAAATGCACCCTGTCTCAGAAATGCTTGGCATTTCCTCACTGAGTGTTAAATACAAAGATTTTTTTTTTTCTGGTCTTGTGAAGGATTAGTCTAAATAAATGAAAACACTGAGTGTTTGATTTAAGGTATGATCTCCTAGAAATTCATATCCCAATGTTTAAAACAGAGTCTTCTGCATAAAGTGATCACAACCTGTATTTTACCGGAAAAGTGAAACTTCTGGTACTTTTTTATCATGTCATTGTGATTGCTGCAGTCACAGCATTTGACTATGGATCTCTTTAGGGTCATAATGTTTCTGGCTATGAATATTTTTATTTGTCTAAACACTAGCACTGGAAAAGGAGCTGAGCCAGCACAGAATCCTCTCTTACAGCCCCTGTGGGCACCAACCTCTGCCTCCTGCTTGTCAGGAAACCTCTCTGAAAGAACTCCCTGGATTTATGTATTTAAATGCTAGACTTCCTGGAGCAGTGTATTCCAGAGAGTTTCAGATTCAACAGAATAAAATTTAAAAGGGGACCTATCCTCTCTTACCCTTCATAACAAAAGCAGGTTATTATTTGAATTATACCACAAACCTGAAATGTGGAACCTGCTTCTACCGCAGATTTATTAATTTTTATAGATGTTTGCAGTTACCTATGATTACATTTCAGCAAGACCTCATATTCCACTTTGAGATTTACAGCTTTTTTGTCTTTTTAAAAATTATTTCAAACACTGCTTTTGAAATACCCTCATGTCCAATCCAAATTGAAGTTCTCGTTCCTTTGCAGTCTGCAAAGGCTATATCATTGTTTTATTAATACTTAAGAGTCTCATCCATCTTCCAATCACAAGAGAAAAAAACAGCACTGGGGATGTAGCCCTGTCACAGCCAGTGGGATCTGTACCACACCTTCTTCTGCCTTGTGTTTGCACCGTCAGTGCCACTCAGTCATGTTTGGATTGGGTATCATATCAAATTCAGCCTTTGGCCAGGAACACACGAAATACAACCACAATTTAAATCTACTTAAGTAGAATAACAACTATTTTCAACAGAGCTGAGTTTAATTCCACATCTCAAAATCCATATTTAATTAAATAAATTAATTATTTAATACATAATTGATGTGTTAAATTAATTTAATACATTAAATTAATGTATTTAAATTAATTCAAATTTAAATACATATAAACAAAACCCGATATAACATTTGCTTATCGTCTGTACATTGCAGGAAGGCAGAAGGGAGAAAAATAACTGGAAAGAAGAAGAAAGTTCTCAGGGAAATGGCAGAAACATTTATCAAGCCAGTGACACACAAACCCTTCTTGGATGACTTTGCAGCAGCAGTTGGACACTGTGCTAAGCAGACATTGCCTGATATTCATCCACTGTGGGGACTTGCAAAGCATGACTGGAAAAGATCACTTGGAATGTCTGAATGAATTTGGGAAAGCCCGAGGAGTATATCAGCTCAGTCCAAAGTAGAAATACAAAAGCATAAACCCATGAAAATATCATAGGAGAAGGAAGGGAAGAGAAGCAGAAAGGTGTGTGCAATTTCTCTGATTGCTTCCTCCGGGAATAAAGCAGTTCAGGTAAGAGCCTGACGAGCAAAGTCAGATAAGCTTTTTGTCAGGGCAGTGGGAGGCAGATATTGATGCAAGAAAGAGACAGCAAAATCTACCATCATTCAGCAGCACTCAGCACCGCCTAATTTCTGTATGTTAATACTTCTGCCACTGGCTTTGCTTCCTCAGAATTATTATCATTCATGACCCAAAACATCTCTCATATTTCATTTAAAACAAAAAAAGATGGCATCTTCTTATATAGAAGTGTTTTCCTGCAGGACATGTCTTAGTTCTGGATAAAGTCTTTGATGCATCTATTGGCCTTCTTTCAACAGTTAGCAATTAAAGTCAAGAAAAATACATCTTTTCACTACTTAGACTTAGCATTCCACTGTACATCTTGCAATATTAAAAAACATGCTCTTCTCTGAGGAATTAATTCACAATTATATTATTAAGGTGCCTCGTTCCAACAGATTTTCCATTCTGCTTTTTTAACTGGCCTAGCAGTGGACTATTGAGATGTCTGGAGCCAGAAAAAAAAAATCACAAAGAAAAACATTTATGCTACAAACAACCCACGACAAACACTAACGCACTGATATAAGAAAATATATGACAGAGTCACTCCAGGAAACAGTAGATCTTCAGTGGAACCACAGAAAAGCCACAGAAAAGAAACTCGAACACCTGGAACTTCGTGTCAGTCAGCCACAACTTAAGCCATGCTTAAACAATTCCTGCTGTGCTATCACCAATGTCCTACTCTTGCTCTGATAAGCCATTACCAAAAGAAGAGTCAGGCCAATCTACAGTTTTTGCTCACATCAGGTTAAAAACAGATGTAAATGTTTCACTCTTCCACTTCCTGGTCTTAAAAAGTTACTCCACTCTCTGAGCAAATGCAAAATAGAATGATAAACCCATCATTAAAGGAAAGAGAAAGTTATAGGCTAATAAATATAATTCTTTTTCATTTAAATAGAAAAATTGGCAGATTGAAAAATGCTTCTGCCAATTCAGATCAACAGAACATTTGCTTTACAAATTATCCTTCTGATAGCAAACATAAATGAGACGTGAGACTATAAATTGAAAAGATCAAATGTCATTAAGTTGTGCACTCAACACGACAGCATGTATAGGTGCCATCATTCCCATAAATCACCCATAAATTGCTCAAATTATACAACGATGACCACATCATTGCAGTTCTCCCTTTTGACATCTGCTCATTGCATGCATCTTTATCTCCAAGCATGAACTGATCTGCACAATTAGATACCTGACATATGCACTGAAATTCCCCAAATTCGGTAAAATCAAAGCCATTACACTAAAGAAAAACAGTCTTAAGCATCAAAACAGCATTTGGGGCAGGGATGTGGGACACATTAGGATACACAGCAAGGGTGATTATCTTCAGCCTTCATTAAATGTGCTGAATAGCCTCCAAATATTAATTGGCATATTGTGATAAATGCTTCCACTGTTTGTTACTGCAGCAATTATTTGAAATGTCAGCTCCTCCCATGTTACTGCAAACAGGCCTAAATAATAAAGGAACCAGTCTTAAAAATGTAAATTTTCTTGAAAACTGTTACAGGCAAGAGCATTCATTCATTGCCAGAGTGCTTTGACTACATTTTATTATTATTATTACATTTGCTGCTATTATACCTGAAACCCCACGTGCTACTGATGACAGCATCTGACAGGTTTATTGCTTATTTTAATCTTAATAAGACAGATGCCAAGTTTCTGTAAATTAAAAAATTCTTCTTTATTTATTAAATTCTCTGTTTGGTCAAGCTCAGTCAGTACCTCACATTTTATCCAAAATACATAAAAGAAATATAATGTACAAAATAATTTCTTTTTTTGTCAAAGATATATCAGAGCAGCAAAGTCTACTGGTAAGACTGCAGGTCAAAAATCAGTACATTAGGCTTTCTTAGGACTTTTTTGTTCACTGTACAGCCCTGAGCAAGTTGCTTAATGTCTCTGTCCATCTCTGCACTCATCTTGTATATGGAGCATGATAATAACTTTACAGTGAGTCATTTTCAGTACTCTTAGAGGGCACAGACTGAAGTCATTACTCAATGTAAATCCTTGCTGTTGTTTTGCCATAAAATCTAAAAAACAAAGTGTGTTTTGATATTAGGAATGTTCTAGACAACTGAAAAACCACGTCTGACAGCTGAGTTGCTTCATTCAGTCCACAGTCCCATCCGAATCCTATTTCTTGGGAAGTGCTCTGATCATTTCAGCCCACTTTGCAAAATGGTTCATTCCAAACTACAGCCAGAGTGTATTTTTTAATAGAAGGCAGGACACCTATAGATTCCCAGAGCACAAATCAGCCACTTTTGACCTGAGCCATCACATCAGGAGAAGTTGATGAGCTTGGATGGACCATGCAGCATGAATAATTAACACATGATAATTACAGTGCACAAACTGCACAGGTACCAGAGTGTGTCCAACTCCTGTCCTGGTTCTGTTCCAATAGGAATATTCATCAAGGCATCTCAAGTGGAACTTGATATAAAAATGACATGGTCTCATATGTCTTATCAACTACGAAGTCAGTATTAACAACCATTTCTGTGATCATAGTATTGATTTAAGCTTAAAGCCTTCTGTTTGCAGTCCTGTCCCACATGTGAGGCCTTTGTGAACACAATGGGCAAAGCAACAAAAACTGGCATCTCAGTATTGTTATCCTAAATATCCTTGGTGCTTAGGTATGGCCCACAATAAAACCCAAAGAAACCAGCTATGAACCTGCCTTTGGATTAGGGATTCACATCAGGCTCATCTCTAGCACCAGCAGAGCCAAAAAAGGGGCTAGATTTTAAACATAATGGGCCCCGTTAATTAACTCATTATTTTTATCTTAAATCAGTGGAAGTCAGTGCAGTACCACAATTTTAAGATAGTTGCATTTATCTTTTTACGTAAAAAGTACAGAATAATCTCAAAGTACACACCTGAGGGACATGTAAAATTAAGGCAACCTGTACAAATGCACACAACCTGTGTCATCATGCATTTCTGATGAGAAACAGGACAGGAGGCACGCACCTCTCAAAGTGAAATAAAATTAGCACTAACTCTGAAGAGCAGGGCCTATATAAATCAAAGGATTCTAAAAAACGGGAGTAAAATCATTCCTGTTGCAACACGTCTTTGACTTATAGATCAGTATGTTCAGAGACACGGGAGCATAATAAAAGTTAACTACAAAATCCTAATATTCCACTGCATTAAGAATTCCCACTTGTATAGGATCAAATTCCACATTAACATCAATAATTCAGTGAAGCAGATGTTCCATTCTGCAGAGGCCATGGCACAAATCTTGTCTTGCAATGATATTTACAGACACAGCTCACTTCAGATAGTACAATCTCCTCTCTTCCAGCAGTAAGAGCAGCAAAGCAGTGAGTTTATGGTTCCATGTAATGCCAGAAGGAACCCAAGAGTCATGCAGTTTAAATGTGAATGGAAAGAGTGGGTTAGATCAAACCAATAAAATGAGAATCATCCTTTCTGAGCATAAAAAATTTAAAAACACTGCCTTTTAAACCACCGTTTTATTAACCTTTTTCAGCTGCTGTGAAAGCAGCACATGATGAGATTTTTGAACTTTGCTGTCAGTAGCTAAAGGGTAATGCTTGTAGTGATAGCTGTTTTGCAAAATTATAATTCTTATATCCAAAAGGTCTTCTAATGGATTTATTCTCCAACGATTACCAAGGGGCACTGGGAGAAAATGAGCACTTGGTGGTTGCATCCCAGGGTAGCAAGGAGAGACTGACTACAATTCCTGACTTCCAGCCCTGCCTCCAGAAACTAAATCAGGTCAGCAAAGTGCTGCAGGTGAGAGGGCTGTTTCCATTCTTAGGCATGGCCAGTGCCAGCACCCAGGAGTGGGACTGTCTGCTCCCTCCAGCCCAAAGCCAGCTCCCTGCTGACGTCAATGGGACAGGGCAGCAGAGCTGAGCCAAAGCTGAGCCTTTGAGGTGATTCAATTCGCAGTCACACAGAGAGAGCTCATCAGCACCGGGTTGAGCGAGACAAAGAGAGACCTGCAGTTTAACCCTTCCGTGTTCTAGCAAAGCTTTGTAAAATCTGTCCTTTGGGGTATAACGTACCCCAGCAGCCCCAGAAGAACAGTATTTCATTAGAGTGTCATTTCAGAGTGATGAGTTAAGAAACCTCAAACATTTCAGCAGGTGTAGACTGCAGGATGCCAATGGGGACAGACAAAATACCTGCCCCATGGACAGAATTATTAAGGCAAAATGCGTCAACCATAACTTGTAACTTCAAGGGTTTTGCCTGTATTGATGCATTCCTCTGAAGATTTGAGATAAGAGGAGCTCCAGGGAAGGCATCCAAAAGAGAAAGTTATCCCAACCAGCTCTTCCCTCGATTCCTCAAAACAGATCCAAGACTCGCTGGGGGAGCTGGGCTGATGTTTGGCAGATAAATAAAGGCAAGAAGCAGAAAGGTCAGACGAAGTCAGGCTCACTGGTTGTTAATAAAAGATTAAAAAGGGAGAAACTGCCTGAACAGCTCCTTACAAATGAGACTGGGCAACTGCAAGCTATCACAGAGCAAAGAGGCCCCAGATGCAGGGTCAGAGATCCTTAAATAAACCTTGAACTTCAGCGAGAAAGACCTGAGAGAGAGCAGCTGAAAGAGAATTTTCCCTGGCAGGTTGGCCATTGAGAGTTCTCCCCTGCTGCACTGAGCTGCTTGAGAGGAACAGATGTAACAAAACTCATTTCACATAGCAGCCTCTAAGTTTTCTAGCAGGTAAAAAGCCCAGGACATTTATCTATTTTCCTAGATAAAGTTTTCAATATACTCTTCTTCCTCAGAGAAATTCTGTATGTGGTTCTCTGATGGGAGCAGCCCAGGAAAGGTGTGCTCACCTGTCTGCATCATCTGCTGTGGGAGTGCTGTAACTGAAAGACATTAAAATCAATTACCATCCACAAAGCAAAACCTGTTAGGAAAACACTCCAGAGTAGAAGGTAAGCAACCAACTGGGTGAGAAGTGTCAAGGCAGGAAGCAGAGTGTGGCAGAGCAGAGACTTTTGACAAAAGGATTAGAACAGCCATAATATAGTGCTGAAGCTTTTCGGTTTCCCCTCTAGTGAGCCTCAGCACTACAAAGCAGGGAGAGATGATGCCACATCCCAGGCAAAGCAGTGACACTAAGAAGCAATGGCAATAATAGAACAGCACCAGCCGAGCAGGAAAAGTGACAGCCTTTCCCATCTTCCAGCACAGCGATCCATGGAGAGAAGTCATTCATGAATATGGATTCTAGGAAAGATTTAATCAATCTCGCAGCTACGGCATTAAAGGATGATTTTCCCCAGATGTTTCGCAAAGTCGAAACTGTTTCCTTGCACCGTATACGTCAAATATGTAAAGCTAGGCATTGTCTCTAAGAGGTGCTGAGAGTGGATGAGCTGCAACTCAGCCCATGGTATCTATTTCCAAATTCCAAACGTGTGGAGTCTCTCCTTCTACCCCAAAAAAACAAGTTCTCATAGTCAGACCTACATGTAGACAACTACCTATATTGCCTATAGTGTACTTGATAGGGAATACTGAAATGAAATTATGACTATATAATGGCATCTACTGCAAAACAGAACTAAATACAGGCCGAGCATAGGCACTCCACATTGGAGCACATCTGAAGAGGAAAGTGGGATCAAACCTTGCACTTTGTTCCTTGGCTGATCATTTAAACAAAAGTTTCAGGCCTAATCACTTTTTTTTTTTCCTGGTTAACGTAACTTAGTTCACATCAAAGGACAATATCAAATACCAGAATTCCTTACTTGTGTTAAATTTTTTTTTAAAAGAACTCAGCGAAAAACTTTGAGAGCAGTTTTAAAGCTAGTTATTTTACAGACAGCGTGTAAGAGCACCACATTATAGTTAATATTGTAGTTAATATTATGGGAAACTGGAGCTTGCATCAATACTCTGGAGCTCAATATTATCTTTCCAGTCAGTAGAGATGGGCACAGATGACTTCATCAGAGCTATGAAAATTTGTATCATCCAGGCTCTTGAACCTTAACTCTTTTGGTTCCTTGGAATAGCAGATTCCTGTTGGCTTTTAGGCCATTCCCACAGTCTCTCCAATACCTTATTTTCCTTATTGAAAAAAGATATGTGATCATTTTAAAGCACCCTTAGGAAAGGTTTTCGAATCTATGCAAGTGCAAATTATCATTATTACAAGTGTAATTCTTGTTCCCTTTAAAAAGTTAAGTACCTGTGTAAAACTGCTCATGGCAGACATTTCTATCACAGTACATAAAAGACAGAAACGTAATTCCTATAGAAGAAAGGTACCTGGATGACATTTGTGCAGCTGTCTCAGAATTTTTCAGCACATAAATGGGTTTTAAAAAGACATACTGCAGCAGCATTGCAAGAAAGTGGAGCAGCATAATAGATCATTAATAAGGATCTTAGCAGAAAGTGTGAGAATGTTTGTCTGCCTTGTATGTGTGTAAGAGAAACACACTGTAGTCAAAGCTCGCTGTGTGTTCTCATCTCACAGGACAGCTGGGCAGGAAGGCAGCCCCAGCTGTCCCCCTGAAACCACCAGAACAGCTGGGGTTAGGGGGACAAGACCCCTGTTCAGTAAATTTGAATAAATTTTGCAATTCACTCTTTGATTTTCTATCATGATTTTTAAGGCTCTTCTCTCTACTCGAGGTTCTATCACTGTTTCACAAATCCACACGCAGGGAGCAAATGCAGCATTCCAATACAAAGTTCAAATCTGCCGTGTACAGAGGTAATCTCCCACCCCACTATCCTCACTGCAGTTCACAATTACTGTATAAAATAGGGCTCAACACGACAGAGTGTCATTCACCCTCCTCCAACCTAAATCATCACTGACAGACAGTTGAATCCCTTGCCACCTTTAATTTCCTTTTCAGTAACACCATATCTAAAAATTACATCTCTTGAATGGTTTGAGGTGTATTATGAATGGTTCCCAAACCAAATCGTTCATCTCTCAGTTCCAAAAGCATGTTTCTGCATAAAAATCATTCACATCATTGATCTGCCTTTTGGAAGTTTACCACCTTGTCCTTTCAAAGCCTACAACAACCTCTTCTTCAGTAAGAGTCGTAGGACCATCTAAAATAACTAGAAAGCTTAACAAGAAATGAGAAAAAAAAAAAAGAAATCGTTTACATCATTTACAACTGCAAGTGTTCTCAAGTTCCTTCTTCAGTAAGAGCTCCTGAGATTTAAGAGAAGTCGAGGGAAAAAGATGAATTCATTAAAATGGGCTTTGGATTTGATCCAGAGTATCTTCCTTGGGATGCCACTTTATTACACATGGCACGGCTGGTGGGGGCTTTGGTTTTGTTCATTGGGGCTTTCTCATAATGAAATCTTGTGGGAAGTCTTAAAAAATTTTTTTAAAAAATTCTTTAAACTATCAAAGAACTATCTTTAAACTATCAAAGTCACCAGAAGTAAAATGTATGTGAAATAGCAGTTGATCTCTTCAGAGCTGAAAACCCTGAAAACAGCCACTCAGTTCAATTAGCACCCACTTTGTAACCACTTTCATTCCTCTGGCAAGATCTAAGCAATATGAGATTTATTATCCAGGTTTAGCCCTGAAAAGCCACATGTCATTCTCTCCTCTGTACAACACCACCCTGGGATTTAGCAGATCTGCAGCTTCCTATTCTGTCAGCCTGGATCTGCTCCAACGCCAGTTTTGCCATAATGTGTCTGCATCGCTGCAGTGGAGGGACTTCTGCTTTCGACAGTGAAGCAGAGAACAGAATCAGTTTCAGTGATGCTCTCTCAAACTTGGTTGTATCTGACTGCAAGAGCAAGTTATTGTGATTTAAAAAGAGTAGAAAGACAAAGGGAAACAACTACAGCACCATTTTTCACAGAGAAGTTGACAGAAAGTTATCAACTGTAACTTGAACATCTGTACTTGGCTTCAAATGGCATAAATAGTAATCTCTTAAATGCAAATTTGTAATCAAGTTCCCTTATTATTAAAAAAAAAAAAATAGGTTCAATTTCCCTCCATGAAAAGTCATCTGAGGACCTGAAACCAACCATGGAGCAGAAGTGCAGTACCAGTGTCTGCACACTCAATCAGAATTCAGATTGCTAGGTGATCACTCATCTTCTCAAAAACGCCTCTCTAGCCCATGCAACTCTTGCTAACCAAATGCAATGATGCTCTCATAGAAGGAGAGTCTCATGGATGAAATTTAAAATTTACAGGACTGATGTATAATTGCTATTTATAACCATCATGCCACTGCATTCTGGTGGGGTAGTGGTTGTTTCGGAGCAGCTGAAATTAAGTCTCAGAATAACTGTCCTTGCTATAAAGTGGTCTTGGACCTCAGAATTTCAACTATTAAAGGCAAAAAAAGTGTTCCAAAAAACATATGTCTAAAAAAACAACTAAAAGAAAAGAGAGGCCCATGTTCTCAGCCCCCAAATCTCCTTAGCAGTAGAATCAAGTCACAAAAATACTGCAGTACTATTTTCTAACTTGAAAATGTAACGCATTCTCCTTCAAAGTGCGTCATGAGAACTTGTTGATTTTTATGACAGCTTCAGTGGGAAAAGTCTACATGAAATCTTGGCTCTTGTTTCATTTTGGAAATGTCAAAATGCATTGTTTCAAAAAGGTTAAAGCAATTTTTCAGTTCAGTTTTTTCAGGGTGATTCATCTCGTTTAGGCATTTGTACTATGTCCTAGTACACTAGAAATATTGCATGAACACCGGGATTTTACTCAGCTATAAATTATTCGGGTTTTCCAACTACATATTTTACTTGGGTATTTTGACACTGTCTGTAATTTTTTAACATAAAGAGAATCTGACATATGAAAAAATTAAATTCACATGATTTTTCTGAATGATTTCATTGAACATATGGGGGAGGAAACTTCTGAAACACTCCAGCTTGAACTTTATACTTTCCACTTCAAAACAGTATTTTAATTGAATAACATTAAAAGCGAGCAAAACAACCCCAAGATGCACCCTCAGCACACAGAACAAGGAGCTTCAGAGTGAACTTAAACATATCATCTTTCTTATTTCAACAAAAGAACAAAAAGCAGAAACAAGAACAAAATATACTTGCAGAATTTCCACCCGAATCTACTCTTTCATTTAACATTCACTGCTTTCTTGCTCCATATTTTTACCCCCCATCACTCAGAGTTAAGCAACCTCTGGCCAGATTATTTACGTGGATGGTTTTTGTTCCTTATGCAGAACATTGCCAAGCAGCACGCACAGAGGATGCAGGCAATGTCTGAAGAATAAAACACCCAATCCATGTTTCCTTACTTCTCCACACAATTTGCTCAGTTTTAGTCAGATAATTACTTGAAGGCAGAGCAGAAGAAGCCACTCCTGAAGGATAAGTGGAAGCTTTGCTGAAGCCTGAGGGGTCATGCATTAAGCACCAAAGAAAATCGGAAAATTGCTGTAAGAAAAAGGAGAAATGAATAATCGTGTGTGGTATGAGGGAATAGAAGGTATCACTCAAAGCAGAAGGAAAAGGCAGAAGAATCAATAACTACTTCTTAACAAATCTGTCCCTATTTATACTTGGCATTTGTGACTCGTTCTGTCATGCATCTGCTTTTTCCCTATTTGTTTCTCCCTGCCAGTCTCCCTGGAATGACTCTGAAAAGCTGAATTGATCATATTCCTTTGGTGTGTGTCTATTGGGTTTGGTTTTGTGGGCTTTTCTTAACGAATGTTCCCCAAACCACTGCCATTCCCATTCCGTGGCTGAACACAGGGTGTGACCCACCAGATCCTCTCCCATCGCCGTTCCCAGCCTGGCCATCCGCCATGGGCTGCAGGGAACCCAAGGACACTGATCACACCTCAGACCTTATGGGGATCCTCCATGAACAAAGGAATCCCTGCTTTTAATCCTTCCCGACAGCCACACTCTCCACCCTCACTGCCTGGACCATGGAAGCTTTTCCCTGTGTCATGTAGAGACAGAGGAATAATGCAGGCACATTATGTGGCCATATTATGGTCTGCAGAAGCTGCAAAGGCTCATTTCCTTGGGAATTGTGCTTTAGCACTTGAGGCTGATGAGTACTCGAGCCACTGACATCAGTCAGACTGTTCAGGTGAAGAAGGACTTATCACAGGAGAAAGGGTTTATAGGATAGGTTAATACTCTGAGCATTCCTCTCTGTTTGAACTCAAACACTCAAAGTGCAATTTGATTAAACTTCAATCCAAAACAAAGTTCTTTATAAATGAAGGATTTGCGCCATTCTATTTTTTGCATGTGGTAATTAGATCCTTCTTATATGTGCTTTCATTTCAATATTCTCTCAGGCTGAAAATCGTGATTTTTAAGCTTTGCTTTTATTTTAAGGCACAATAAAATGGTGGCTGAAAATGCAAAAAAAAAAAAAAAATTACAAGAACTAAACTATTTAGTAATAGCCTGCTATACCACTATATTAAAAGCCCAGATCCCAAATACTCATAACAGCACACTCATAGACCATACTCAAATTCAGTTCCTTAATCAAATTATTCATGGCCTTTTTATACCTTCTGAAATCACTCAACTTTCTAATGCAGGGAGTGGAAGGAAGCAGCAGAAATGCCATTACTTTTGCTCCCTGCAAAATATGGAATCAATGTAATTTTTGAAGTCCCTATCTCAGTAAAAAGATCAAGCATGCATACATATACATTAGAAGAGACAAAACAATAGAATCCAGGAGGTGCTGATCCAAGTCTTGTTGGACCATCATAAAGTGCAGAGGAAGAAGTACTGGCAAGGTAGTCTGAAAATTAGATTCAGGGTAGCTCACTTTTATACTTAAACTTTACATTCTGCCCCATATTAAAAAAAAAACGCTTGGACTGCTTAGATTCATGTTCAGTCTATTAGAAAGTGACTATTTTTTGATTATTCTGGAAAAATCTTGTTACGTTTCCTAAAAAAGGAGAAGGGGACCTAGCAGAGAAGTTTTTTTTTTCTCTTGAGGATCAAGCAAACTATACAAAGCAACTGGGTGTAGAAATATTTTTGGCTGCTTTTATCTTAGGTGCAGTGGGAACACATTAAAAGGTAAGAAAAAAAACAACTTCAAAGTCCTTCCCTTTTTTCTGCAATTTTACGTTTTTCTATGTATTACATTATAATGATCAACAGTCCAAGAGATATGAAGTCAAATATACCAAAGCTGACAGAATGTAAGAACATGAAAAAAGAGCCATGAGAAAAAGGTGATGGCAACAGTCTCATGGGGGAAAGAAAAAAAAGAAAAAAGGAGAAAAGTCAAACTTCCTGTAGTAAGATTAGAATTATTTCACACAGATATGATAATTTCTAATTCTTTTCCTTGATTCTTTGCTGCTATCCAAGCAATGTAAGAGTACAGGAGTAACAAAAACACAGGTTGCTAAATGTGAAAGCCATTGCAGGCTGGACTCCAGCAGTGAGCACCTGCAGAAATGTGTGGGAACACAGCAGAACCTCCTGGGTGCATTCACTGCTGTTTTAGCACCTGCAGTACTGTACCTGTTTGTACTGCTGCAAACCAGCACTGCCATCTGAACGGCTCTGAAACACTTGTGCTGTTATTTACTAGCACTGCAAAGTGGGAATTACAGCTTTTGCTCTTTGTTCTGCAGATATTTGCTTTTGTAAACTGATATTTGTTTTTCTGTGAAGTGCACCAGTTAGCAGAAGATGTGTAGGCACCGACTCTATTTTGCTAACATTACATAATGCTCAGCATAATGACAGGCTGGCTCTGGATAAAGTTACAAATAGACTTGGCTTTTTTTTCTTTTTTTTTTCCTGTGTCTGTGTTAAAACACTAAAATATCTATTCAAAGTAAATTGTTTCAAAGGATAAGATTTATAGTGCTGCTGGTTTTACCAACATAATTACATCCTGCTCAGTGAGGTAGAAGGCTCACAGGTAGAAAAATTTCAAAGTGATGATGAAAAGGTTCTCTTAAATAGTTCTAGAGGTTCAGGTGTGTGTTAAGGCTGAGTATCATGTTTGGGGATGCAGTAAAGACACCGTGTGTCCAAGCAGGAGGGCCACTAAACCTTCCACAGACAGGGTAAGGTGTAATCAGGATAATAATCCACAGCTTTGTCACCTATGATGTAGAGAGTTCAGGAAAACTCTTCAGATCAACTATATTCTTTACAGTAGCTTCTAAAACTGGCTTGCTGCAGGCTTTATTTTTTTTCTGAAGAAGAGAGGAAAAGTCATACTGCTGGAAAAATAAAAGGTCATGTAAAAGGAAAAAAAAAATCAAACTGCCTTCAAAAATGTTAAATGCACTAGTTATGCAGTGATTTTGGCTAAGATCAGATCTTAGATTAGGGTTTCATTCTTCTGTTGTCCTCCAAGACAAGTGCAATTGAACTATTTAAGTATACATTGAACTACTGAAGTGGCTTAGAGTGAGGTTTGCATAATCTTGCTGTTTAACTTGGTGCCCATATTCACAATCCATACATAAATTGTGTTGACTTATGAGCCCTGAAACTTTTTTGTCCATTTGTGGAATAACAGACTTTTAACTCCAGATTTCTTTCTGTCCATAAGCACATTGGTTCCCTTTTTTCTGCTCAAGGCTGTGCGAGGTCCAAAGAGAGCTAAATGTGTTGGCTTTCATAGAATTAACCCTGATACATTTTGTAGTTTTACTCTGCTAAAGTCCTTTCTTACATTAAGCAATTATATAGTTTCTTTCTCTTCATTTCCCATCTCATTCCATTTGTCTGTTACTCTCAGCTCAAAGCAAAGGTGGAGGGGACAGCAGTGTTGCCTGACAAAGCGTTACACATTTCTGCTTGGAGGTACTTTGAAACCCATAAGCCGAAGTTTAGCTCTTAGTGATACTAAATTGAAATAAATGTAATCAAACTTCCTGGAAAAAGTTGCAGAAGACATTTAAAAACTATCAGGTGACATCACATCCAAACTTGTGTTATCCATTTTTGTTTTCCTCTATTTCAGAGCCTTTACATTTATAAGCACAAATAATTTTCTCACTGCTTCTGACAAGGAGAGATGATAATGTTATGAGCATGATAATTTTTCTACCAATGTGTCTAGCAGCCATATTATTCTGTCCTTTCTCATCTTCTTTAGTTACCACCTCAGTTTCTCTCCCACACAGCCCTTCCTGCACACTAATAAGAGCATTCTTATACTTCTAAAGACTCTTAATACTGCAGTACAAGCAAATCTACATGATATATACATGATTTATTCATTTGTGATTGCACCAGTCACCTGGGGATAAAATGCCCTGCAAGTAAGCTGTTATTTCAAAGGGATGCTTTGCTTTATTTGAGGTCAGCCAATAAGTGCTTACACAGGAAAAGCTCTTATGGGAAACAGCCTCAAAGCCTAAATCTGTTGATTAGTTATTCACTGTGCACCAAGCCACCTGCTTGCACAAGGTCCAGCTTCCAACAGACACAAACTTTTCTTTCAAGTTTTGCTTTGTTAAATTCAGTAGCCAGTTTGCTTGATTCTGCAGTGGCTGCTCCAGGATTCCTGTGAGTTGGAATGAACTTCAACGAGTAATTCTTACCAACATGTATCACCTGTTATATATTCTTTTCCAAACCCATACACAATTACTGCCCTAAGGCAGCATCAGAAAGCACTGACAGGTTTTTGGGTTTTTTTTAATTTTTTGAAAACTTAAAAATCATCTGAAATAAGGGTCTCATGAACAAAGACTTCCTAATATTCCGAGAGGTCAGAGGAAAGTCTACAAGATGTGTTCATACCCATTCCACTGACTCACAGAATCACAAGGACATGAGACATTTGGGTCTATGCAGAGTCAGAATCCGCAGCTCTGCTCTCTGTATCAGACCCACAAGGAAGCTACCGTCCTACAGTCTCTTATTTGGAGCAGTGTTTTGGGGACAACTAACATCTCTGAAACACACACATCCTATACAAAAATCAAAGCTTTTATCCACACGTGCGCTACTAAAACATTCCCTTAGTTCATCCTTGTGCTTAGAGCTGCAGAGCTTTGTTTACTGAGTATCATCTGGCAATCCATTTTCCTCCCTTGCTACACTACACTGTCAAACAAAACTTACAAAACATCGTGCACACATTAGTAGCTCCTATGATTAGTCTTCTTCTATAGAATAAAAACCATAGATTTTTTTAATTAGAATGTATGCATGTCAGAGAAGAGAAAAATGTAGTGCTCTTAAATTACTATTATTGATTGCTTCTAGCCTAGGCTGTACCTTTCATATCATTGAAGTTATATTTTAAAGAACAGATGTATGTATAAAACTAATTTCTTTAAAATTTCAATCAAAAGGGAAAATCATTTGTAGTTTTAGTATTTGGAGCTTGAATCTGTCCCAAAAAAGCCACCCCCTCCCCTTAAACTAAATTTAAAAAAACCCAACAATTTTTCTAAATTAATCAAAAAGAATCAGGTTCTTCTATAGAAATTCAAAAAAGAAATTATGATTTTTCCTAAATTTGCTAAGTCAGTCCATGTGAATTTTGGTCCCTAGTTCTGCAAATAGAGGCCAATTCCATGCATCCCTATGGTCAGTAGGGAATGGAACTCCTTCCAAAACCTCTTTTACTTCAGATTCTGCCTATTTGTAAGTGGGAGGATGAAGATCTTTAGTCCTTGGGCCGCTCTGATGCACAAACCCACCCTTGTTGGTTATGGGAAGGTTGAAGGTTCCCCCGTCCCTGGGCAGCCTGAGGAAATTTTCAGGTGTTACAAGGCACAGCACCTGGCCTGGAACAGGGAGACTGTCAGTGCTTGTCTTGGTTCTCTGATTAACTTCTCAGGAAAATTCTGATATCCAGGGGACACACAGCTCTGGCTCTCACAGGCCCAAAGGATTTAGGCTCTTTCTCCCTTCACACAGCTGGAATTAATGATGAAATTACAGCCCTGTCCAACACGAGTAAGAGGCTCAGTTCCTGCTCCTGTGCTGGATGCCATGTTCCCAGAGAGCTGCAGGACTCCTCCACCTGTGTACAAGGAGCTGAGGCTCACTGGTTTTTTCCTGCCACAGCCAATCTCTCTCCCACACAGCAGATCAGTGCCTCTCAGATGTGCAAGTCCCCTTCCCTGCCTGACTCAGAGCAATCTTTGCAGTTTTACGGTGTTTATTTGCAGAACCAGACTGTTGTGGCTCTGCTCCTGCCCTTCTCTCTGAGGGCTCTTTTTTCCTTTTCTCCCCCAGCTGGAAGTGGCTTGGCAGGTTGCTCCCTGAGCACTGACTCAGCAAGAGCTCTCTGTTGTCATTTCTTCTCACTTTCATTAGGTTTCCTTGATGGATTCTTACCCAAAATAAGAGGATTTTCTTGTTGCTTCTGCTGGCCCTCTTGGGATTTGGATAGCACAGCCCCAGTGCTGTACAGAATATTTTACAGGAACAGACAGGATTTCTGCCATAAGGAATTTACAGCGTGGACATTCACTTATGTTAAATGTGCACAAAGCTTTCCAGCTCATCTGCTGTTAGACAAGGTGAAGGACTGGGAGGAGATTCAAGTTGAAGCCTCCTCCAACATTGTGTTACACTTCCTCTTGGGAGTCATTATTTGTTTTCCATAAAGTAAATCAGCCAAAATTACCTTGTCTCCCCAAGACTAAAAATCAAATTCAATGTGCCATGAGAATGATTTTATTTGTAACTTCACATTGTTTAAAATACGTATTTTGGCTCAGATTTCACAAGGATTTCTTAGTCTTCCTTTGGCACACTGAGAAATCTTCTTTTTAAACTACTACTTGCAATCAAGGTGACATTTTCTAGAAGCTACACTCTACTGAACAACACACATCATGGACTATGTGATGTGTTTAATGCCCTTTAATTCCAGAATATATCTCAAAACTACATAATTGCTACTAGTAATCAGGAAAAAGTGCATGCCTGCCAAGAAAAAGTACATCATAAAGTCCAAGTTAAGCTAATCTTTTGGGAGATGAAAAAAAACCTATTCAACTAAAAAAATCTCACAATAAGATGGTATTTTAAAAGGAAATCTTGTATATTCAAAGGCCCTTGCACAAAGATGGTATAGTACCTATCAAAATCAATTTAAAAGAATTTTCTTTAGTAATAAAATATTTGGTTCCAGAAACAGAGGCTTACGTTTGAGTAATTCAGCATATGTGGGTATTTTACTCATAATGTGTACAATAACAGTCAAAGTGCCCTATCTATTGTCTTTAGCGGAATAACAAAAAGCAGCAGATTATGTTCCAGGAGAACTTAAGGGGTAAACATCCATATGTGATGCAAACTGGTATTTAAACAGTTTACCTAAATGAAAGCACACAGAAATCATTCACTTTTCCAAACAGTTTAAAGATACTACTTTTGTCACCTTCAACAAAGATCAGAGCGCCAGGGTGTCCACAGCAACATTAAATTAACTCAGCATTAGCAGAGCTCAAGAGGATAAATGTTATGTCATTTAAACCAATATAAGTCTGACCATACCTTTTTCTCCACATACATCCTCCAGCTCTCCCAGCAGCACAGAAAGGCTCTAAGATAATATATAACAATCCAAGCTCTGGCTAGCGCGAGTTCTGATTTGCTTAATCATGACATTAGTCTCACTCTCCTGCAAGCTGTGTCAATTATTTCAGCACCTGTGTACCGCTATAGCACACAGTAGAAGGTCACCTGCCCAGCCTATGGGTTTCATTTCTCTGTTTAATTCTCTTTTCTTTCCTTCTCACATCTTTAACCCAATTTTGTTAGAGCTTCATCTCTCCACTCCTGTGTTATTTGCTTTACTAATTATCAGCTAAAGCTGACTGTTTCTCAGAGCCCCAAAATTAACAGATTGATCACAGTAGCTCTGTGTGCTGAGCGCATTTACCCAGACAAATGCATTACTTGCACCCCAAAAATTAGCAGTTTAAAGTCAAGTCAAAGCAGCAAGCAGATAGAAACAGAAATGAAAACATATTTAAAGAAAAAGTGTAGCAGCTGTTCTAGAAAACATTAACGTTTCTACAAGCCACAATGTATCCTCAACTTGAATTCTCTTCAACAAGTTTTCAGATGAAAACATGCGATAATCATTACTCTTAGTTAGATGAAAGATATTGAAAATACTGCAATCCACTACACAAGAGTCAGTGCTGAAGTGCAGGCATATAGGGTGAACACAGGGTTCACAAAGAAATCTTCCACCACCTTAACTTTTCCACCCAGGGCAAAGACAGAAAGAAAACCCTTTTACTTCATTACTTCCTCAATGTACTTGCAGGAAAAAATATCTGATAGTATATTATATATAACTTTCTATTCCTCCTTTAGCTCTGCGTATCAGAGTAAATAATTAGGAAAAAAGTTCACAGAGATTCTACAAACACATGATCTGCACTAATCTCAAATATAACTTCAGAGAGAAGTTATCTGCTTTCCTGTTTGTCTGCCATTGTCCGTGTGTTATGCAGAGATAGTTTTTCCTGAGGATAAAAGCAAAAACACTGCTCTAGTAACCAGTTCAGACTGATCTTGGCTGTTAAATCCTGATGGGCACAGAAAGGCTGCTGCCTCTTTGCTAAGTAAAGAGCTTTCTTAGTATTTTATTTGAGCCTGCAGCAGAATTCCAATTATTAGCCATAGCCCCACGTGACATTTGACAGTCATGAAAGTTGGAAACCAACATAATACCTTTTGTGGATAAAAGTTATGTTTAAAATACAGTAGGATTTCCTTTGGAAGAAGAAAAACCGTATCATACTTTTATTTTCATCACTGCGCTGCACCCCAACTGCTAGCTCTATAAAGATTTGTTTTCTTGTGTGGGTTTTGCTGCTTTAAGTTAAAAAGGTCATGACTTCAATTTACAAATTCATAACATACAACAGATTTGAGGCTTGTGAATTTACAATGCAAGAAGTTGAAAGAGGGACGTTAGCACTGACATGTCAGGATGTCTCTGGGAAGTTGATCTTCACAGAGTTGGTTCTGTTGCATCTCCTCTATTGACTTATGAATCTCATTTGCATTTCACCAGGGAGGTTTCTGAGGCATTTCCTAATAAGTGCAGTGACTCTGGGCAAGTTTCTTTATGTTGTTCTCCCTGATGTAATTCTAAAAGTGGCTGAAATCATTTCAAGCGCTTCTGATTTGCATATGTATTGCATTTGAGAATCTACCCGATCATATTATCCCTGCATAAAATACAGGTTTCCCTTCTCTATTCGAGTAAAACTGCTTGTAAGTCCAAAGAAACAAAAAGGAAGCACCGTGAAACAGAACAGCTTACTTATATACTTCCTAGGTTACCTAATGAAGAGATTTGAAAGAAAAGGTAACAATATTTCAAGGGTAATTTGGGGGAGCACTTGTTTCTAGGAATTTATGATTCTTCAAGTATATTCAGGTGAAAAGAAGCCATCGAATATTCGTGTTTCAATGAGTTTATGGTGCCTTATTTGACTTTTTTACCCTTTAACAATACCCAATTAATGCTCAATGAATTAATGTTATACAATACCACTAAAGTAAATACGCACTCTTTAAAATCTCATTTTCACACTGGACATCTGACCTAGATACTAAAAAAATTATTTCTTATGCCTCTGGGCAAATAGTTAGCAAACAATATTATGTGATAAGAAAAATTATCTATTTCTTTACTTATGCTTAACCACACACTTCCTTTTTTTTCAGCCTCTTTTTGGGTCAGACACTCCTTAAGCAGAAGAGATCACAGCAGAGGTGCTGTAATCATACCACAGGAGCTTTCCAGAAGGACTACATTGCAATTATACAGCGTGATCTCCAAGGAAAAAACAAATAGCATTCTCTAACTCACTTTTCTAGTGCAGTCAGACCTGAAAGAACTCCTTCAGAGACTTTCAGTGCATTTTCTGCACATCTCCACCAGGGAAGAACTAGGTTATATTTGCAGTCTCACTGGCATGGTAATTAATAAAGACACAGCCATCCTATTCCATCATACTGCAATAAATGCTTGCTTATAATTAATTTCACACCAGCACAAACAGAAGTGACCCACCAGTGAATATGGCCCAAAAGCTCCAAAGTGGGCTCATTTTAAAGGCAGTTTGATATTTTGCTGTCACAGCACCTTGATGCAGCACAGTTTCAGTCAGCAGTTTAAGTCCACCAATACCAGACATAACTATTTTATTACTGTGGCCTTAGTTTGAAATACTTCTTACTTTAGCCACTTCTCATGCTTTCACAGCTCACCCGGAGGCTTGCCTGCACATAAGGTTTCTTTAAAGACAAAATTTTATCTAAGGGTTGGGTTACAGTGGTTCCCACACAGCCACTGTTTAACAGCTGTGCTGAACCTGTCCAGTACAGGCAAATGAGCCATGAAAAAATACAGGCAGGGCACAGAGACATCAAAAAGCACATTCAGTTGTCCCACATACTCATTTAACTATAAAAACATAATTTGGAGCAGATATTACAAAAGGTTTGCAGAGAAGAACACAATCATTAGTCACTGGTGAAGCCTTTCCAGACCTGTTAGGTTCATATTCCATGCCCAAGGCTGACAGATTGTGCTGAAAGTTTTCAGCTTCCTCTTTTCCTCCTATCCAGTCTCATCTCCACAGCACTTTGCCTAAGGCTACCATCGTTCCCTTTGCTGATTCTTCATCTTAAATCTGGGGAGAAGAGGCAGTGGGGCAAAATAAGGAAGAAAGCTTCAACTTTTATGAGCTTATATATTTTTTACATTGTTGATGAGTAATTCCACGTAAAACAGTGGTGAAGCCTGCTCAGGTTCAGATCCAGACCTCACTCAGTTCTGGAGACCCTAATGTTTCCCAATTCTTATTTTGCAAATCCCACATGAGCATGGTCATGCTCCCAGTAGGACACAAAGTACTGAGGACGAAATTCAAAGGAAAAGAGGGGGCACAAGGGGCTTTAGAGGTGGCAAGTGGGCTTTAATCTGTGGCAGGAGCAGCAAGGGATCAGGACACCAATTGTGCTTGGGCAGTGTGAGGTCAGACAGGAGCAGAGCACCTCCCCTCTCCCAGGCACAGCTTCTCTACCTTCACAAGAGCCAGAGGATGCTCACAGAGCACAGTTCTGTCTCCCCAGCACCTCAGCTCCTCCACCCTGCCAGTTCCTGCCATGGGCCACTCCTAAATTTGGCCATTTTGCAGTAAAACACATCTTCTTGTAGCAGAACTTCATATATCATGTGGCAAACTGTTTTAAAAGCAGCAAAATATGACTGTAGTTCGTCCTCCATTCTGCCAAAGGCTCTCACAGGTAAAAGTACCCATTTTCTACAAGAACAGAATTTCCAGAGAGAGCTGAGGACAAGCTATGCTTCCTCAAGAGGGAGGTTTATATAGTACAGGTCAGGTCTTTGATTCCTCCTGTTTTAGCTGTAATCCCCGAGCTGCATGTTTGTTTACCTAGTCAGTGTCAGAGAAATAAGAGAATTCGTCCCTCCTGACAGTCAGAGGAGCTGCTGGAAAAAAGAGGCATCCCTGGGACACCAGGCAGCATCCTCAGATCCAGCACAGCTGGCAGAGGAACATCATCTGCCACTCTGAACATTATTTAAGCAGCAGACTGGACCTCCCCAATGGGGCTCTGCACTGAAAGAAGCCCCAGAAGGCTTAGCAGGCATGTCTGATTCACAACATTTTCCACAAAGTTGGCAAAAACTGCATTTTGATGTTGTGGAGGTTCTCTTCCTGTGTAATGAGCAATCCAGGGTGCCAGTCAGCCCCAGGAGCACTGTTTGTCCTACAGGCAGGAGGCTGTGACAACTCTAAACCAGAGATTTCAAACTGGCTTTTTGCAAATGTTTTGCATCTGTTTCTAAGAATAACAAGAACAATTCTCTAAATGTACAGTAATAAATGATTTTGTTACTCTGTCTCCTTGCTGTATAGATGAGGATATTCTCTTCTTTAAGCGAGTCAGTCAGCTCTTTGAAGAAGAAGTGTTAGCAAAATAAAATATTTTATCTCTAATTCAGATTTTGATATAGTCAGCCTAAATTCGCCCTTATCTCTGCACCTTCTTTGTGAGAGGTGAAACAAGTCACTCAGGGAATAGCATTTCAGGGCAAAGCTAATTTATTTGTTTCTTTTTCATTTTGTCAAGTCCTGTGAGTCATAATAAAATCCTGAATGAACCTACTGTGGGGATTTAGCTAGCTCAGCTTTTTAGCTCCCTCACTCCGGAAGAAGAGCTTGATCTACAGAGAAAGCACCGAGAAGAAAGCAGGCAGGCAAATCCAGGGAAGTAAAATTTGGCTAATTGAGTTGTGCTGGGTTCAGAGCCAAGCTAATGTTACCAGTGGATATCAGTGTAATCCTGACTTAAGAAGGCACTGATCAAACAGTGGAGATAAACACACAGCCGTGTTTTCAAAGGGTGCTAAACTCCCCGGTTGTTTCCCTGTTCTACAAGGAGTTCTCAGCTCTCAGCAGCTTTGAAGATGGGCTCACAGCACTGTCTAGGAAGTAACTGGGGGGAAAATAGAAATCAAAAATCCCCCTAGGAATGCTCATCAAGTTAATTGACATAATCGATTCAAGTGGGAAGGGCTTAAAATACCCCAAAAAACAACTTGGAACTCAGGAAGGGAAAGAACATGAAGTGAAGGAGGATTGGGAGAGGAGGTCAGTGAGTGCAATTCTTGCTAAATCTGTGTGCTAGAGAAGCACAAAACTCTCCCTCAAAACAAACATGTACCAGCTGTAGATTACTTTGCTATTTATGCAGCAGCCTTAGTTAAAACAGTGAAACTCTCTAGAAGCCTATGGATGCAGCTGGGAGATCAAGAGGAATTATGTCAGAACCTTTTACCCTCTGTGTGCAGCAGGTTTGTCTCTGTCATCCTAAACCCTTTAAATTTCTCCTCCCAAGCCATACACAGGTACTGCAGCTCAGTTTTGGGAATGCAGAAAGGGACTCAAACTTGCAGAATTCAGACTGTATCGTGTGGAATGAATTGGAGATCTCAAACGACTGTCTCAAAATTCAGAAGTATTTTTCAGACACCTTGAAACATTTAAAAAAAAAAAAAATCAGCAGAACTGTGTGAATAAACCATTTATTATATCAAGAAGGTAGAAGAAAAAGAGCCAGGCATGTAATACAATATGAATAAACACATCAACAAGGCTGAAATATAAATTTCAGTCTCTTCACAACTTCAATTTCAGTGAAAAAGAACAAGATGATATATGCAAATTAAGAAATTCCAAGAAGAAAATGAATCACCAAGTGCCTCACTGAAATGCTAATGCGTTATTCTGCCACTTAACTACCGAAGAAAACTCATTTGGAGGCACCTGGGCTGAGCATACCTGGGTTATTTTTGTAAAAGCAGAACCACCAGAGCAGAGAGCTATCACATTTTAGCCACAGCCTTCCTGTACCCATTTGGGAGAACCCCTCAGCCATGCCAGCTGCCATCGGATGCAAGTGATAAGCTGGGAAAAGCTTTTGAACCTTACAGGGGGTGAAGTGAAATGGATGGGCCACTGCAAAACCAAGGGAAAAACTTGACATTTACATTAGACAGCAGAAAGAAGGACCCCTAGAGATGATTGTTCTCTCCTTTGTAAAATAGGTGCAACAGCACCGAAAGATATTTGTGTCATCCACACATGACACTGAGCAGAACTAAACCAACTATTTCACAGAAGGAAATGCATTAGCAGAAGATGTGTGGGTGGTCAATCTTCCAATAAAATGAAGTCTGAAAAAATAAAAGTTCAAAGTATTCTTTTAGGAAAAAAAAACTAAAATAATGTAAAGGCAGTTTTCCCCCCACTATCACAAATATTACATTGCCTCTCCTGCCACATCTCCCATTTATGTAACTGTGAGCTGTAATATGAATTGCACTTCAGTTGCACACAATGATAGGAATTAGGAATAAATATAAATAGGTATTTGTTCTAAGATACACAGAACAGCACTTAAAAGTGAACTATATCTGCATGTGCAGAGACTTGAAACCAGAAAGACAAAATGAAGAAAATAAGACAAACAAATTATTTCTTTAAAGAAAAAAAAATAAAAACAACAAAACACTAATGCATTAATTCTGTCTTATCTTTTGTGAATATGAAGTCATAGCCAAAATTAGTTCATTCTTCTTTGTCGCACTAACTAATAATTTATTTCTTCCTCTCTGCAGATTGGGAAGTACTAAAAGTGACTAAGACTGAATATTGCCATGCTGTTCACAGAGATTACAGAAATTTAAAAAAGGCTTGATACCAAATTGTCAGTTCAGCCTGTCTGGATGGGGTTTAAGGTACAATCTAAGCAGATCCCCTGTCAGAAAACTTTACTTTAGACAAGATTGAACCTAGGCTGCATTTGGCTGTTAGCTATCATCTCACCAGGAAGTAGCAAATCATTGGAATAATGGCTTAAGTCTAACTTGGGGACTTCATCCATCCTTACGGAGTGAAAAAGTATATAATCCTCATAAAGCCATTTTCTCTCCTCTTGATTTCACTGAATCACTTGTACTTCACTAACAAGTTGCCACTAAACCAACACATTCCAGAGAGCCAAATCAGAAAAAGTTCAGCAGAAAAATAACTTGGATATATAGCAGAGAAATCAGACTAGAAAATGGTGGTTTTCCTAAAAAGAAACAGGTATTTCTGTCCTTATATTTCTACCAGTATTAATATTCAGAGAACCACTAGTAAAAAACAGCAAACATGGAAACAGTGAGAAGAGCCAGATTCAATCTAGCTGAGAGAAAAAAAAAATTGAGTACTAACCTTCAGGCAGTTTTTCTAATCTAAGTCTTTGAAAACTTATTTAAAACTGTGACTGGATACTCCCAGTCTATGGATAAAGATACGGAGGTACAACTGGAAACCTGTTTTTACCGTGACCCCCAGATCAGCTGAGCTACCCTTTCTAAAATCTTGGGAATTCTTAAGTCCTTTGAGTAGCATCAATTCCATTTGATACCATGGATCTGTATTCTAATGATTGCTGGAGCTTTAATTGGTTTAACTGGTTTGTAAAATAAATCTCATTTGAATACAGTGTTTGTCTGTTTCATAATATTCTGCAACAAGCAGATAACTAAAGCCACTACTAACTCTAGTTTTCTTTGTATCTCAGGCTTCTGTTTCATCTATTTCTCTACTCCCCTGAGCTCTGGATTGCTTTTTCTGTATATTTTTATGTGAGCCAACATAAACCAGCAATTATAAGCTCAGGGCTAAGTTTCTAAGACAGAACAGAAAAGAACTTCTTCAGAAGCAAATAAAGCTTGATTTTATTCTCCAGAGTCACATTCATATGCTATTTGTTGGGACTGGGAAATATGGGAATATATTTTTGCATGTATGGCATCATGAATAACTGCCTTATTTCAGAGTATCAGAATTGAAACAGCATTTGCTACCAGGAAAAGCAGAACTCTCATTCTACAACTATTAGAGAAGTGAAGTCGCAGAAAACTCTAACAGAAGAAAAAGCTCCTATTTTCTTGCTTGTTATAAGCTCTAGCTCACAAGCCAAGAAACCTTAAGGTGAACAGGAAATAAATTCAGGAATAATAGCTATGCAAGTTTGAAGGGGCCAGATCAATAAAAAATCCTGAAACTAGAAGTAAGTTATTCACTTATTTGTGCTTACTTTATTTTCCAGCAACTTAGAAACTTAATAATTATGACTTCAATGTTTATTTACATGGAAACACATCCTTTGCTTTCAAGTTTTTCAATGGTCATCTTTTAATGTCCTGAGAAGGACAATCAAACCAATTTGTCAAAACAGGAATTAAGAGCTGGTTGCATACAATCACTTTTATCATGGAATACAAAGGCAGTTTTTCTCCAAACACATTTTTATTCCAAAACCTCAGTGGATTCCTCTCAAATTGTATGTATAGCCAGATTCCACATCATCTGCTAAGCCGCAAGCAACTATAAATTCAAATTACTGTGCCTGAGACTCGTTAGATGTGAACCTTTCACTTTTAGGTGCTGAACAACGATCCCATGAAAGGCAGGCAGCATTGCTCTTATCTTCATAACAGCTTTTAATTGATTGATTTGTCCTTGCACTTCAAAAGCTGCTCTTCTGAATTTTTTCTACTGCGGAACACTTCTCCAGCACACATATAAAAGTGAAAAAATGACAATTGGAGAATGCCTGAAAAATGAGCCCTCCCTAGGAGTTCTGCTTCAGGTTTGTGACTTGCTGAGATGGCTGAGGAGGAAAATAACCACGTCCTGTTGGGAATATCTCTGTCTGTGAGCCCAGCATGGGTATCCTCCAGTTCATTCGGACAGCAATTTTTTTGTTCTGGCTGCATTGCATTTGGCTTGTGAAAAAGCAAGGGTTTTTCAGGAGGGTGACCAGTTTCAGTTCAGTGTGGTCTTCCTTGTTTTTTTCCATTTTTAATATAATATGCCTTATATTTTAAAATTTAGTAGGGAACAAACAGTTCCTGAGCACTGGAACTAATGAAGCTTTGTTTCCAGTAGATTCAAGTCTCTTGATTAATTGCCTTTTTTAACTTAATTATACTAATATTTTCCTGACACTTTCTATAGTATTTTCATGGAAACATATGCGCTGCCAACCTCAGCTATATAAATAAGGTGACATCAAAAATCATTAAGGGAAAAGCCTGGAAATTCATATACAAAAAAGCCACATTCATACAGTGCCTCTCTGTCAAGTATATTTGAAACAGCTCATGGAATCAAGCAGCCCAGATATCTGCTTCTATTCGTGCCAGACTCCTGAATTTTTTAAGCATGCCTTTCATGACAGTCTATCAGGAGTATCACATATTTTTGCCAAGATACAGTACCCAGCTCCAGAGCCAATCACCTCAGAACAGTCTGAGAGGCTGAGGAAAACAACACACCCTCGGGGGATGTCACCTTTCCCATCTGCAGGAAGGCTCTTCCCCACAGGCCTGGGACCCTGGGGACACTGTCAGGCAGCCTACAATCCCAAAGGGACTCCTCAAAGTCCTGCAGACTTCACTGAGTTCCAGTGGCTGCCGTGATGAACCCTCAGCTGAGTCCTGCAAGCTCTGCTCAGCCACCCTGGGCTGCCTCAGCCTTCCCTTGGAGCTGCCCCACTCGTGCAGGCTCCCCAAGCTCTTTGGAGTGCTGCACCCACAGGGTCTGCTTTGGAGATCAGGTGGCCCTGGTTTGAAGCATTTTTTGGCAGTCTGGTTACTCTATTCACCCGTCAATTTCTCTGCTCCTCTAGACCTATTTTAGCAATGTTTTGTCAAGCTTTTATTTCTTTCATACTGCTTCAAGCTACTCAGGTACTTGAATAAACCCAGTAAGAGACACCATGCACTAATCCCACCCCCAGGACTTCTATTTTCCCACACAAAATACTCTGTCTCTGCTCTTTCTGTAGACCTTGAGTCCTTTTTCATCTTGGGCCAAAAAAATTGCATCTGACATGTGTTCATATGTCAAAACTGACACATGCTCATAACCCTCATTGATTTACAAAAGGAGAGAGCACTGCTTCAGCTGAGCAACCTGCATGACCTTTTTGTATTTCATTTCTATCTGATTGATAAGACCTGCCAGAGTGATTGTTTGCTTCATATTTGCTATGCAGGTGATACATCTTACAGGGAAAAAGTACCATTTTATTAATTGCTGGCATCTGACTTTCTTAGGCTCAAATTCTAACTGATAAATTCATCTTCTCAACTCCACATTCAACTTAAGAAAGGGAGTCCTCTTTTTTAAGAGCAAACAAAAGTTCAAAACAAAAATTAATGGGTTTTCAATTTTTCCTTTTTCAATGCCATAAGCAAATGAACTTCTAAAATGCATTTAGTAGTAATTGTTCATGGAGCAGATTAAGTTGAGCTTGTACAGTGGCAAAAATTGGTGTGGAGGAAAAAGAGCTCTTCTGTAGACATTCTGACAAAATCTCATTACAAAGCAGAAAACTACAAGAGTAGATAAGATGAAATGATATTTTGGAAATTACAGTAAGTGTTTAGGGTACAAGTTCAGACCACAATAAATAACTACCTGCCAGGTGGTTAGGCCCCGAGGCTAACAGAGAAAATAGATAAGCTGCATACCAGATAAGATTTAAATTTGCTTTAATGCCAACTTTTAATTAATCAACTTTGCTGAAAGCTTTAACAGAAGGATGTTACAACTATAACCACAGGTTTGACACGCACTGTAAAAGGCAAAAGGTACATATTTTGCTGAATGTGTGATCCATTATCTACAGGAGGCAGATCAAAGAAAAAAATAAAATTCTTTTCTTTGGCTTTAACATAAAGGAGCTCACTAGAAAAGTATGAATGTTTACCTTGTTTTAGCCAAGAATCAAGTTTTCAAGTTCCCTGATACTAAAATTTGTAATATGAAAAAGGAATTGCAAAAGATTTGAATCACAGGACAAAGGGAATTATAATGACTTTGTTTCCCACCTTGCTCATCTGAAAAGGAATTTTGGAAAAATACAATAAGATCTCTCTAAATCTTTTGTATGATTGAGCAGATTTTAGGCCCCTCCATTCTCACCATGTTTCAATGAGAAGGAAAATGAGGAAAAAAAAACCCAAAAACCTGTTTCTGAAGTTAACTCTAGCTGAGAGATGTTGGTTAAAAAAATGGAGCAGATGGAGGAATAGATTTTAATATTATCTCCAACTTTGAGCTCAGGAAAAAATTGCATTCTAGAGGTCTGGACTTTACTTCTGTCTCATTTCATCAGCAGGTCCCTCATCAAATGCTTCCAGAAACTGAAATTAGTACATCAGCAGTTTCCCAGTGTGGGCTTTAGCTCCCTGTGAACGCTACCACTTCACAGCTTGTGACTCGAAGACATTCTAGCTGGATGTCTGGTTTACTCAATATCTTAGAAAAATTTCTTCCAAAATGTCACACCACCTCGCAAGGAATTAAGCTTCAGATATTTTTTAAATAAGAAGGTGCTGTTATCCTCTTTTCTAGACAGGCAAAGTAAATCCCCAAATTTAAGTACATTTTTCCCTTGAGGCCTAGCAATAAAGAAAAACTAAGGTATTCTTATTTTCAGTTATACATCTCATCACTGGAAACTCCCTGCTTCATGGTGGGTTGCCCTCTTTTACTGCTACAGAAGAATCAGACCAAAAAAAAAAAAAAGAAAAAAAAAATCACTCTGACAATAGTCCAAAAACTACTTTTCATGTCACACCTGCCATGCTCCAACATAAATCACCCACCCTGCCATCACTCCAGTGTGACATCCTCACTTCTTCTGGTCATTCCACCCCCACATAATATTTTTTTAATTAATTCCAGTGTCCCAGCCAAATCCCATTTTAGCTAATTACATTCAGTCTGCCTAACATGCCCTCTGTAGTTGTCAGGTTGTTCTTCACTTTTCTGCCCAAAGATTTATGCAGCTGTCTTGAGCAAAACAGTATTTAAGGTTTTTAAAAGTGGAAGTCACTGCAGGTCAGACACAGACTTACTGCATTAGCCTCTCCTTTCTGTAGACTTACTTAGAAATTAAGACCATGGTGACATCATTATGTTTTCTGTTTGCATCCAAAGCTTTTAACACTGTTCATCTTTAAAAAAGCCAACATGGTAAGTGATGTAATTTCCTGATAAAGTAATAAAGGTTAAGTACTAACACAAGACCTGAAAGGGACATAATTTTCTGCTGAAGCCTTCAGCTGCAACACCTCAGCAAAATCTCTGAGCAGGAACAGCAGCAAGAAGAGTTTAACTCAATTTTGTTCATACACTTCTAATAGATTACTATTGACCAAGATATGGTCCTCCACTGAAGAAAGTGTCCTGAGGATGACCTGTGAGATATTAGAGCAGGTCCAAGCCAGAGGTATTTCTAATTGAAACCTGAAAATTTTACATTATTGAAGTGTTTTAAAGGTTCACCTCCACTAGTCAGTCATGAAATGCTGCATCCCCTGCTGTCACACAGACACAGCTAAGCCCACACCAGCTCAGTGACCAGCTGCTCACGTACAACTCGGTCACTCACCTGAGAAGGAAATCACCACAGATTCCAAAACTGCAGGATGCTGTGTTACCTGGCTGCTCTTGCAGCCTCGATCTCTGTTTCTGCTGATATCAGATAAAAAAAGTGACCTAGGAAGAAGATCACACTTCATTTGAAACACTTTTCTTAAACTGAGGACTACGAGGGAAAAGGGGCACCTATGTAACTCTCCACCAGGAATTCTTCACATATTTGGCAGACGTCCGTGTCTGCCATCATATTTTGTTTGGATCATTTCTTTTTCTGGTAGCCACTGTTGAACACAGCTGTTTGTCTTTCCTGATTAGCAAATGAGGGTTCTCTCCTCCTAAAGCACTGCAGTGTAAATGTGCACGGTGTGATTTGCTCCTACATTCTATTTCGGAAGAATCCAGGAATTTGGGAACTGTTAGGCTGACAGTGATAAAATGCTGTATCCTCTTAGGATCAATAGGTTTCACTGCTGCAAAGGTGTCACACCTTGGCCTTGCCATCACAGCAAAATTCAGTCAAAGGATTCATCTGTTATTTTTCACTCTGACATCCTCAGGATTTACACACATTTTCCTCAACCCTTGGTACAAAACAAGGCATAGCAAAACACAGTGTTCCCTGAGTAAGTTTATTACTTACTGCTAGTGTCACGTTTACAATAGTTAAACAAATTTATCTCTGGTGGTCCTGTAATCAACTTGTGAACTACACTGACAGATGTGCTCTGGCCATGACAACAAACATCTCCATGTGCCTCTGCTCAGCATCCTCAGCATCTTGCATTTTCTGTGGCCTTGCTCCTCTTCAGCTGGAACACTCACACAAGGAACTCCTACTAGAATTCAGTGCTGTGCTTGCAAGACTCCAGCTCAGCACCACAAGGCCAAATAGCCACAAGCCCGACACTGACCAGTGCAGAAAGCCAGCCCAGAGCGCCAAGGCCACTTTACAACACCAAGGAAGGCTTTTTAAAAATCCATGGTACCCTGACAATCTGATTTACAATAAATATTCTGAGCAGCAGATTTACAATAAACATCACTGAGTCTTTCCAGTAAGAAAGCAGACTCCCACACTGCCACAGGCTGCCATGTGGAACTGCAGTCACATCTGTGACGTGCAGGACAAGATTGGTTTGCTGCTGTGACCCCTAGAGAGGGCAAACAGGTTCTTTCGCAGATTACTGTGAACCAAAACTGCAGGAGGAAACAGAGCTGTGAATCAGCAGGATGAGGTTGCAGTGGGCTGCTCAGCTTCTCACAGACAATGCTGGCTGGCACAGAAATTAGGCATGACAGGAGCATGCTCTTAAAACCAGTATGGATGCTTTTTTTTTTCATTAGGCTTAAACAGCCCATGACTGTTTAACCTATGGCTTAACTGCACTAAAGCCATGTTTCTGTCATGTGAAGTGTTGCCTCATTTAAGAGCCAACAACTTGATTTCTGTGATAAACACAAGTCATGAGGTTACTATACCAACAAATTGCTATAAACACTCAGTCTGCTTCATTTTCTTTGACTGCTTTTAAACTCTGCTGCCAGCTGGTCAACAAAAGCATTATTTTTTCCTTGACAGAGCTGTGAGGTCCTTTCAAAGCTGCATTTCACAAAAATCATTCCCAGCACAAATTGCTTTCAAGTCAATTACTCAACATTTATTTCCCTTCATGAGTATCCAAAGAAATGCTCTGGCTTTGGACAAAAGATGTTGCATGTAAAGATCAATTGGCCATCTACAATGCTTTCACGTCTATTCTCCTGTGAATTTTTTAGTTTAAGCACTGAATTTCTCTTGACTTATCCAATCCCCTAGGATGCTCCTCTGCACAGGGGACTGCAAACTTTGCAGTCTTTTATTTGAAACTCCTTATACTGATATAGAAAACAGCTGTAGCCCACTTCAGTCATAAGTAATTAAAAATATTCATCTAGGCATAATGTGTCTTTTTATTTCCCCCATGAAAACATAAAGAAACATAGAAAACAAGGAGTTCTGCAGCTGCCCCATCATCTGTGTGGTACCGTCACAAGGATGTTTTGCAGTTTGACTTATTTTCAAAGGACCACTGCATTGAGTAACAAAGGGTCAGAGCACTGTTTTCAACACACAAGAACCTGGCTGCTCTGACCACTCTTATCTGCTTATCTTATCTGTGGCAAATTTTTGTAACAAACCCACAGAAGTGACTTTTACTCCTGCCAGCAAGCCTTTCACATCTGGTAATGGTCCTTTCCACAAGCACAGGGCTAATTTCTTTGGTGCTATCCAGAACATTTTTTCCAGAGAGTGCCTACATTCCTCACCCCAGCAGATAAGTGGTTTATAAACCAGGTTTGCAATCTCAGAACTTGAAGGAGCAAATGGAGGGAGTTCTCCTCCTTTAAGCTATTCCCGAAGAATTCCAATTAGGAGCTATTTCCCTCCTCCCCGTTGGCAGTTCTATCTAGCAGCTGTTCTTAGGGCTGTGTTGAGAAACCAGACATCATTCCTTATTACAGTGGTTAACAGGTACCATGCTGGGATATTTTATTTAGGAATACGCATCCTCTTAGTCTGTCTAGAATTCATGTAAAGAGCTGGACATATAAACATAATTCTCCTGGATAAACAAATATCCATTGCTGGAGGACCCAACTGACCTTCCATAAGGAGGAAAGTACTCAAAAGACCAACACAATAATGATTTTAAAATTTCATATATCAGTTCTTTCTGAAGTGACCAGCATTGTTCAATAGTAAGATTAAACTATACCTCTTGATTTATTTTATTTTTTCAGTTTCTAGAAGCAGCTAATAATGTTTTCAGGGTAGTCTCCAAATGGGCAGCTTGATATAACAATACTAGCCTAAAGAATAATTTTCCCTCTGTGAAAGTACTATCAATGTGCTAGATTCAGCAGTGACCCTGAGGGAAGCAAATATAAGAGTGCTGTTAGGACATAAACCTGTTATCAGTCATGGGGAATCCCTGATGACTGTGTTTTTGTCTTTAGCCATAATAGACAAATATGAGGTATAACTGAAAATTACAATACTCCACCTTCAAGTACCTAGGGGAATCTAAGATACCTACAGCACTACACAAAATATAAAAATAATTTTAAAAGAAAATGAAACAACAATTACAGGGTGAAGGGGCAGCTTCTTGGGTCTATCCTACAAAACACAGAATTGAAAAAGTGAACAAACCAGGAACTAGAAATATGGAAAACTTGAAATTATAGGGCAACTCTACTTTCCAGACATTTCCACAAGAAACTGTCAGGGAAGAGCAATGCAGCCAGGGGATAATCCAGGCAGGAGAACAGGGTTTTACCTTGTAGAGTCCAACCCAAGCAAGCCAGAGGTGGCAGACAGGATGAGGACAAGTCCAGGTTATCAGGCAGCTTCACAGGGATGAGGCAGCCCTGAGCTCAAGCCATGAAGTCAATCCATAGGTTAGGATGCTGCACAGCCCAGGGAACACCAGGCAGGCCCAGAGGGATGAGGCAGGTCTGAGATCAAGCTGTGACGTCAGCTCCTGACCAGGTATTGTGGGGGCTAAACTGGCAACAAGCACAGGCAAGAGCTGAAAGGCTCAGAACTGAGATTTAAGAAGGACCTTATCCTTAATAAGTATCCTGGGACAAAAGGGAGGGTGGGGTTAGAAGGGCTGGAAGGTCATCAGGCTCCAGGTATGGCTCTCACAAGAGCTTGTTAGTGCCATCAGGGCTCTGAAAACCACATAAAACCTCTGCAAAGTTGTAAGGCTAGAAAGCAAAAGTTTCTAAGAAACGCACAGCAATTCTGCTTTGCTGCTGCATGAGAGAATATTAGCCAGTTTTAAAGAGATTATATATAAAGCAATATTTTCATTTTGTGCTGATTCTGGCCATTCATACTTTTCTGGTTAATAAGGACTGTATTCAGAGAAAACTGCACTGTTCAGTGCTTCAGTATACTGATACAGCATTTCAATGGCTCTTCAAGGCACTTACAGAATTCAAGCTGAGTTTCTTCAGATTGCCTGAGGGAACTCTCAGTGGTGCCCTTCATTGACAGGCATCATGATACAAACTCCTGGTTTTGTGAACTTTTGGTTACTCCAAGGAATGCTGAGGTCGTTACTGATATCTGCTATTCACACACATTGCTTGTAAAGTCTAATGAAAAGCAGGAGCTGCAGAACACACAGTGGTTAACACTGAGTGTGTTTGCCAAAAATTGCTCTTCCATCAGTCAGACTATGCCCTTCCACATAACAATCCTGTCTCCTTCTGAGAGTTTTCAAGTTCTTTTTGGAAGGCTTCCCTTTCTCAGCATTGAGTATTTCTAGATTAGTTTAAGGTCTTGGAAGAAAGTGAAATTTAATCTGCCCAAAAGCTGCACACTTGGGGAACTACTTTAGTTCCTCAAGAAAGAAAAGTCAAATGTGTAAGTTCTTTAATGTGATTACTTCTTAGAACCTTTCTTTCACTTTTAAGTGTTGACATATTCCCAAATAATGCTAGGGAAAGTTTTATTGAAAAGCCCTATTGTGTTTTATTTTAAAATCCTACAAAAACGTTCCAAATTTCTAATTTCAGTTTTTCCTTATATTGCAGTAGCTCATCAAGAAGCAATAAGAAGTGTTACAGAAAAGTGATCTGTGTTTTCATGTTTTGAAATGGCTTTGGATATTTTCCAGCTAACTCTGCTGCTGACAGCATCAGGGCTTCATCTGTCCTTGCTCTGTGTGTCAGAGCTCTCTGCTCTGGATAAGAAATAAAACAGTCAAAGTAACCAAGTTAAAATCTTCAGTACAACCCGATATGGCTTTGCAAATTTTAACAGGCAGCTAAAGGACTGTTATCCAAAACGTTTCATACTGGAGAATATCTGATGCTGTCTATCACACTACATGGAAACAGGAGTACACATTACCTCTCTGAGCAGAGCTTCCAAATCTTTATAATTGGCATTTTGCAGCTGCTGATGGAGTATGCTCAGATGTTCAGTTACTTGTGGCAGTCTCTTATACATACAGACTTTGTTAGATATTTCCATGTTACAAAATTTAGTTAGGTTTTTTCCATGGCCTTTTACTCTGCATAGTCAATAGCATTTTAGACAACTGCAGTATGAAATTTAATCTTGTATCTATCTACCTTTGGTTGGACACGTTGGGTACTTAATAAGCTCATTGCCATCAAGCTCTTATCACTCGTGATGTATTCTAGCTGTCTGAACATATGAATTCCATACATAATAACTGGAGAAAATTCAGACCTTGATGAAAATATATTCTTTGCAGTTGTAGTAACTTTAATAGCTAAAGACAACTGGTGATACAGCTGAATGCATCATAAACCAAATAGCTGCTCTTCATAGTTAACCAAACAGCTCCTTCCTCCCCCTCCAGTAACTGAAGAACAAATTATCAATAATAGGCAGATGGCCATTAGCATAATCCATAAAGCCAGGAGACATTACAGTACTTTGTATCTATCAACACTGATTAGCAGCATAACATTTAATTAGCCCCTATGAAGAGGACAGTGAGTAACAGGGTAGGGATATGACAAAGGAAATGGTTTTAATAATGTACTGGATGTTTTTCAAAGTGAAATAATTTCCAGCTCATAGGCTCTTCAGCAAAGGGCGCTTTAGCAAGGATGGGTTCAGAATGTGCACATTGATCAAAACATGGAAAATTACAAGTTTTCATAGACATGAATTTATCTGAAGTATTAGAATCTGAGCAGAAATAATCTTGTATGAGCTGATTCAGTTCTAGGTTGCTAATAAAGAAGGAAATAGATCAAGGGAAAGAGGAATTTTGTGACTGCTGGAAAAACAGGTTTTATATTGAGGCCTGCTAGCATTGAAAATGTCTCCTTGGATTGTGTCCAACAACGCTTTGACAATTCCACTTTTGCCGGCCTTCATTAAACCCAGTATATAGCTATATCTAACTATATAAATACAAACTTGAAGTCTGAAGACAACAGAGCATAACAGCTTAAGTCTCAAATATTAACTAATATAGAAAAAACAGTGGTTTAGCCTTAGCAGTTTCCTGTTTCAAGCCTCTTTTAGTGAAAAAAATAACAATTAATAAATAATGTAGGAAACTTACTTTTCAGGTGAATTGAATGATTATATAAACATTGAAGAATGAATGTTAGATTGCTCAATATTTTCAAAATACCATTTACATTTGAGGGAGAAATCAGAACCCTTTAGGAGAAGGCAATGATTATAATTACATCCCCAAACTCAACAGAGAGGGACTGTGAATGAGAGAAGATAGAAGAGTATCATTTTCTTGTATATTTTTGATACCTCTGAATGGCTTCACCTTTGTCTGCTTAAACAGATCCACACCTGTTACTGTAGAAAACAGCACCCAGGGATGAGGTGCATCAAATGGTACAATCTACCCCAACAAAAACTTTTGGGAGAGAAATATTGCCGAAGTAGTAGTTCAAAGAACAAATAGGATTTCATGTCCCTTCCCTGTTGGTTTGAATCTCGTAATATTCGCGGCTGCAGGCAGAGAAAGCTGGCAAGGAAGCAGGCAGAAACCCCCAAGATGGCGAAAGAGAGAGTTTTATTTACAGAAACTTCTTTATATATCCATTAATAATCTAGCAACCATTGGTCAGTAAAAAATCCCCCTCCCATTGTCATTGGTCATAGCTATACAGCACCTAATATAAAACATAGAGATTAAGAAAGTACAGAAAGTGCAGTTTATCTCTAATCTCCATGAGAAAGAACAGAAGGATTTCTAAAACAGTGCAACTACACTTCCCCTTTTTCGCAACAAGGAGTGTCTTTGGACAAGTAACTTCAGTGTTCCGGATGAGAAGGGCAGGAAGACTTCCTTTCCTCCCTACTTAGAAAGAGCTTAGGAAAATTACAAGTCATAAATCGCAAGTTTTTCAGCTTCATAAAGCTGTTTCATTAGCTGTGCCCATCTCAGCTAAGCCTAAATTAGCAGCTTCAACAGATTATAAATTGTGCTTCTCAAATGCATCTCCTACCTTTCTACCTCTAGAGGCCTCACAGTGGAAAAGGAAAGCAAATGTTGCCCCAACGCTGTAAGAAGGTCTTTTCTACCTCTCAGGTTTTTTTTATTAAAACATCCTGGTTGTAGTGTCCCATTGCCTACAAATGCTGTACAGAAATCTATGAATGGATACCATTCAAAGACACCTTTCGGTGCAGAGATAATGGCCTTGACTGGGCTGTCTGGGTATACAAGGGTACCTTTTTATAGTTTATTTCCTTAGTACTGGACTACCCAAATATAAAAATAGGTAAGTTTTATGGACTTATCTATGTCTGACCAAGTCTTTCCCTTTCTCAGTTCATCCCCTCCCTTTCTATGCTGATAAATGTGGGCATCTCTCATTCCTAATTCCACAACTTCCCTCCTTTTGAGAGAACAAAGTATATAAAACAATGTAGAGTTTGAGTATGCTATCTTATACATCAATCTTTGACATGATTCCATTGCCTGGCAAAACCACAGCTTGCACTTCCATTTTGCATATTAATATGCAAATATGTTTTCCAATTAGTCACAGCAAATTAACTGTCCTTGTCCTAGGCAAGGACAGTTCCTTTGGCCTCACTGCAGCATTCCATCTTGTGAATTCTTAGCTGAAAGTTAAGGTCTTTTTAAGAGGATCTCTTCTTGCACCAAAGTCCATTTGGATGGAAAGGTACTCCCCCGCAGTGGTCTTAGAGAAGTCATATTCAAAAGATTTCAGAGAAAACACAAGTAAATATGAACATAAACGTCATCTACAAAGCAAATCCTGCTTTAATCCAAATACCACCGAATGTTTTGCTGTTGCTGCACGCTAGGCATTGATTTCATACAACATTCAATCATGACTCCAAGATCAATACACAGCACAGTAAGTCCCCATTCAAAGTTCAGCATGGCTGCAAAGACTGTAATGCTCTGATGGGTATAGAAACATCACAACATTTTACAATTACCCTGATCAGGAAGACAGCTCATTTGTTGTCATTGGAAACCACTGGACCTCTTGGAATGGAGCTGGCAAAGTATTGCCAACTGCTTTCAGTTACCAAAGAGCCCTGAATGAGAATGACTCTCAGTCTTTCATAAGGTCACCAAGACCTTCTGATGATCTAGAAGTGACAGGATCTGTGCTGAACTACTTGCCTTCTCCACTATATATTCAATGGTCTGTGAAATTTGACTATATGATTATGTCTTAGTCAGATTAAATATTAATACCAAGCTCAACATGTTGTCATATGAATCAAATCACATCTTTTCCTTAAACCTGAGCAAAATTAATTCAGTTATTTCTTTTGCTTTAAGTGTGCAATTAGCAGAGACATTTTTCTGTTGCTTAAATGACAACTTCAGTCTTCAAATTTAACATGAAAGTTGACATATTTCTAGACAACAGAATTCACTAGAACATTTTAAGTGTTTTTGAGTGTGATAATTGCAGATCTGATGGTGGTGCAAAATCAAATTGCAGGAACAGCAAGTGTTGTACCTAAATAATCCGAGGGAAACAATGTCTCATGTCTTTCTGCCTATGTCAGCTCCAAACTAGTGAATGTCACTCAAACACCTGCCTTATTGAATCCTAAACTTAAACACATAGCTTTAGGTTTCCTGTAGCAATCACGCATGTGATAACAAGAGTTTCAATGCCCCAGAATAACCTTTGCTCTTGACATCTCAAGCAATTGTTTTTCTCAGGTAGATTACTTTAGATTTGCCTTACCAACGCCAAAATTGATAAAATAACTCCAAGGAGCTGGAAAGCAACCTTAGCATATTTGTATTCTCTGTGTCACCCAGAGTCTGTGTGGGTTTTTAAAAAACTCGGAGTAGATGAATCAGCCTGAAGATGGCAAGAGTTTGTCTGAAAGCACAGTGAGAGCTGCCTGATCCAGCCTCTTTACTTCTCCATAATGATTTTTTGAAGCTGCGTTTTCAGGGGAGAGGGAGGAATAATTGACAGTGACCATAATACAAATGTCAAAATCCTTCTGCTGCACACTCAGAATTATTATTGGACTACAGAAGAGGCTGGGAAAGAGCAAGAAGCAGTGCTTATCAGCATTTTTATCAGCTTATTAATGCATTCTCAGTTTACTGCCATTTGCTATCTTTCAGCCATCCCAAGAACCACAGTGCTCTAAAAGGTAAAATCCCATTTTGGAGGATGTGTTGATGCCTCTGTTAACAACATCTAAACCAAGATACATCTTTTAGATGTGCTATTTTTAACTAATAAGGCTGCCAATATCCTTGTACTGCAAGTCCTTAAGTTCCAGTGGCATCAGTTCCAGGAACAGCTAAGAGTTTCCAGCTTTGCTAAAAAATGAGCAAATGCACTCATATCTTTCTTAACCCAGCTGTGAGAAAATGAAAGGAGAAAATGAAACCCTTTTCTTTGAGTAAAGATAAAAGATTTTACTGTCAACAAGAAGAGAAGAATTAGAGCTGCTTCAGTCTTGATCTAGAGTTGCCTCAGATACTGAAACAATTGGGCAAAGGGTTCAGCTAAACTGAAAACTTGTCAAGGAATAACTTTCTTATGGCATACACCAAAAAAAGCCCCAGCTTCATTTAATGCATGCCCTGTTTATATATTATAGTAGGTTTTTCATAAGTGAAGCAGGTATTTCTTATTTCAAATCTTTAAGTAAACTAGGTAATTAAAATATTATTTATTTTTCAGGTAATGATATTCCACACAGTTTTCTGCACTTGGCATGGTATTGAGATTTGATTTTTCAAGACACCAAAAGGTTGGAGATTGCTCTGTTGGCAGAATTCAGGAATAAAGACCTAAAGATTTTCTTTGCTAACTTACTTGAAAAAAAGCATAGCAATGTGATATTGTAGGCCACAAGGAAGAGTTATCCATGGATTTGAAAGCAGCTGCATATTACTAAGTAAACTATGGATTTCCTTAACTGATAAATAGAGGAATTGAGCTCTCCATTTTATAAAGAGAGAAGAAACCAAGAAACCTGCCAGAAAAAATATAAATAGACAATCTTGAACCAATTTTTAAAACCCTCTATAATTTAGAAATGTGATTCTAAAGGTTTTTAATTAAATTATTGTTATTTATTTTTATCATGGCTATACTATATCTTCTACTGTGGTTGAAGAAACCATTTTTCTTTGTTAGCTTCCATGTTCTGAAATAAACACGTGTTTGCACTCTGATGTATCTTATTATGATAGTTGGCCATAAATGAGGATTTTGCAAAAACACAAGAAAGAACAAAAACTGAATAAAACTTGATTGGCATTTTGTCTTGAGTTTAACTTAAATAAGGGGTTCTCCATATATTTCTGTTTAGCATAATTTAGCATCACAAGCAAAATTTACTCTTTAGGGTAAACAAAGTTTATATTTAACATAGTGTTGCATCTCTCACTGAAAAGTACAATTCCAGTCAAAAAAATCTGTTCAGTAAGAGTTCATTTTACACAACCACTACTTAGAAGCCCCAGTTGTGAATGCTCAGTAAAGGTCTTCAGCCCTAAAGGTGTCAGGAATTAACAGCCACTTCAAATACTGCCTGATATCAAGACTATGTTATTTCCAAAACAGGCTATCACTAAAACAGAGTCACCAAACCTGGGCAGTTGGTCAAGTAAGAAGTGTAACTAGCAATGAAATTAGAAACCTTTCCACCTGACTTCCAGAACAGAGATAATTAGGCACTAACTGGGTAGAATTTCCATCAGCAAGGTGTGCTTGTTTGTGGCCTATTAATAATGAGCCCCTGCAGGTGTTGTCATAGTCACAGGACACAGCTGATGAAATGAGACAGAGAAATGACACAGAGAAAGAGAACTAAATTTTCAACACATCTAATCTTTAACACAATGGCAGACCTGCTTTAGGGTACTGAATAAAAGGCCTCTGAAAAAGGTCTTACCACAAAACAGAACAAGAGGCAACAGGCAGAAAATTATGCCCAGGAAGGTCCATCTAAATATGAGAAAGAACTCATTTACTCTGCAGTGACAGAGCACTGGAACAGATTGCCCAGAGAGGCTGTGGAGTCTCCCTCACTGGAGACACTCAAGAACCGTCTGGACACAATCCTGTGCCATGTGCTCTGGGATGACCCTGCCTGAGCTGCAAGGTTGCAGCAGGTGAGCACTGCGGTCCCTTCCCACCTCCGCCCGTCTGTGACTCCTCAGTGCTTATAAATAACCTGTACAGCAGTGGATGGACATCCCAAATACGTGCTTTCTGTTGCAAGAGCCCCAGCAGCTGATGTCCCTCCCATGGAGCCTGGCAAAGGACAAGAAAAATTTCCAATTGCATTTCAGCAGCTTGGCTCTTTGGTAACTTGAACATTACTTTCACTGGCCCTCAGCCAGAGCTCATTGGAGTCAGTGGGAATCTTTCCATTTGCTTCAGTAGCCTTTGGATCAGGTCCATATTAGCTTTCAGATTTGTTCATATGTTTCAGATATCTCTGGCGTTTATTTTCAAGGGCACAGTGTGTGAACAATAGCCTGTTTGCTGACTGCAGTTTCACAAAATTAGTTTACCATGATAATAATTACAAAAATCTTTCCCTTCTTGGTGTATTGCTTATATTTGCGTTAATCAAGCAGTAAACTAATTTGTGTTACCCATGTAATAAATGAGTTGCCTAAGGAAGTAGTAGCTGAGTTCTTCATAGATTCTTTTACTGGAACACTTAAATGGGAATGGGGACTTTTTTTTAGACATGAAGATGTGAGCTGAAAAACAGTGATTCTATAGAACCACTAGAGTGGTTCTACAACCACCATTTACACATTCAAATATTATATTTAATGGCTGTAAAGGACGCATCATATTTACAGTAATAATTTACTGCAACTGATTGCAAATACTTCAGGAAAGATCTGTCTTCCCAGTACAGACTGCAACTGGAATTATTGTCTAGAAGTGTGTTAATGTTCTTAAAATACACTGTCACGATTTTATAATTTTACTCATAAAATTCACCCATGAATTTGTTCAGTGCTATTACCATGGGTAAACAATTCTTTAAATAACTGCCTGGGTAACAACTGACTATTGGATGGAAGAACATACGTAAGATGATTTCATCATCTGTTCTAAGGATCAAGAAATTAACATACTAAAATAAATGACTGATTAATAATTAAAACCAAAGCCACATTAAGAGAAGAGATACATCTGTGCAGAAGGAGACTAAAGCCAAAGGGAACGGATTCAGAGAGCTGAGCTCCAGTCCCTACGCAGTGGGCAGCGAGGTGGGGTGGCTGATCCCGGCGCCTCACGGGGCTGTGCCAGGAATTCTGGAGTCACAGCTCTCACCAGGGAAGGTGCAGATGGCAGATTAGCTCACTTGGACTGCACCACAGCCCTCCAGCTGAGCAGGCTCATTCTGGTTCATTTGGAAAAGGAAGGACTCCTAAAAACGAGCTGAGAGGAGCTGACAGCCTTTAGCTGGGGAAGGGTGATAAACCACAGAGGATACAGGGGAGAGCCACAACGAATCAAAGACAAAATTTTCAAAAAAGAAGAAAACAGAACAGAACAAAAAAAACCCCACAACCCCAAACAAACCCAGAATGGCCAAGCCTTTCTCACTTTGAATACTTGACCCAGCCCTTAAACCATTCATGCCTGTAACATGGTGGGGATATTTTAACTCAAATCATCTCATTTGCCCTTTTCCAGATAGACTATGTCCTACCTTAGTATGTACGTCAAAATCCACTCCAAAACTTAAAAACATAATAAGATATACCTGTTGTGCCAAGATAGAAAAAAAAGACTTCCTGCTTCAGCTGTGCCACCAAGTTACAATGGGCAAGTAATTTTACCTTTTCACTATTCTTCCACTTTTGTCTATCTCCAACTCTACTTCCCCTTCACAGACTGAATAAAGCAGCAATATTATTTTTGCAGGTAGCTCAGGATACAGTTTGGCTTAGACAAAGCCAAGAATAATAAGAATGTATTACATTATAAAACACAGTAGACAGGACAGATACATTTATTTACCAGCTGTTTAATTATTTATACAAAGCATAAGAAGTAGGTGAGAAAAAGCCTGAGTTGCCAAATTGCAGCACATCTCCCTCTTTATAAGGGGGAGCAATGCTGGCAGAATTTCATGTTAAGCAAAGCATCTCTACTTCAGAAAAAATCTATGGGGGGAAAAAAAAAAAACATACTCTAGAGGGTAGAACAAAACCACCAGAAAACCACTAGACAACACTGCCTCTCTATAATTTGCTTATAGCCTAACAGCCACTTCTCACAACACCACTACTAAATCATTATCGAGTTCATAAACTTTTGGAGTATGTTTCTTAAATAGTTGTATGTAGTCATATGCTAGAAATATGTCATGGTCTATGTGCTAATATATCCAAATATTTTTAAGTATTGGCTTTCATGACTCCAGCGTAATTTGCTACATCTGAAAATGTTTTCCACTTTGAAAGTAAATATGATGACATTCATTCGAATTCAAGTCAAATTCAAGGTACAATGCTGGGGAGTGTGTTGTGCAGAACAAAACAGCCATCTAGAAAGCAGGCTTTGGATCCTTTCCAAATGAAACAAATAACCTTTCACACTATAAACATAAACTTTCTAAGCAATAACTTTGCCTGTGGTTTGGAGAAACCATTGAAGTAACAATATTAAAATGGCATGAGCACATTCAGAAGCCACTGTCCTCCAGGCTGCTCACATTTCACTGAAGACTTTGAACAAAAATGTCCTGTACTTTTTTGATTGATACACCCAGTTCTTTGCTTGCTATTGATTTGTTTCTGAAAGCTCACTTTGATGAAGTTAAACACCGAGGAAAGAACTTAGAAACATATACAGAGAAAGAATAACCCAAGAAGTGCAGCCTGACAACCATAAAACACCTCACAACACATGAACAGGAAGCAAAAGTCAATTTTCTTTCACTGAAATTTCTGTGGTTCCATCTTTTACACTGATTTGTATTGAGTTGCACATCTGGGATATGGAATTTGTTTCTGCCTTTCAGAAATTTAGCTGTTTCTCAAAAAGTAATTAATTTAGTTGAAGCAAAAGAGAAGTACTGCAGTAAAATTTAAGAACTTTGGGAGAAAATCACAAATTTGGTATTACTACAATAAGAGTTCTTCTTTAGATAGGCTTCACTATTCCCAGTTCTTTCTCAAAAAATTCTAACAACATAAAATTCAAAGTTTGAGATTATTTAATCATCTACTCTCAAGGTTCTAAAGAATGTCATCCACGATATTATTGAAATGTCTCCCTGGGTATTTTCCTAAAGTTCACACTTCTGATGACTTTACACATTATAATACCCCTATGGTAAAACACAGACTGGCAAAAACCTATCATTTCTTCAGTTAATAACTATTTCCTACCTTTATTTAAAATAAAAGTTCTTATCTCATCAAGCCATGTTACACACCCATCCCACTCCTGTTCCAGCTGAGCCACATGACATTGTGGAACAGCAAAGTTAAGCACTGTGACTGATCTTCAACGAGGAGTGCCCAGAACTGGCAGCAGTTCAGCACTCAGACCACAGTTCAATTTACAGTTTTGGCAACTATTTCCAGGACATTCTCCAAATTATTGCTACTGTCTTTGAGACAAAGTGCCTCTTAGCAAAGAGTCAGTGAACCTGGACACTGGATTCCTCAGTCCCCGAACAAAAACAAATCACAAACCACTTTCAGTGCACCTCTAATGGTCACTGAAAAACAGTTTCTTCAAGGTAATGTTTTCACAAACTTCATTGACTGCACTAAAGGTGTCACTCCCTTGCATAATCCTTTTTGATGAACAGCACAGAGAACCATTGCTGTCAGTTAGCAGCCACTTTAATGCTCAATACGGAACACAGCAACCTTACAGAAACTTGTAGCCAGTTACTTGCTGACATCTTCAGAAATATGTGGGATACTGTCCTTGCCATTAAATCATCTCAGGCTTTTTTTTTTTCTATGGTGTACAATTTTCTTGCTGTCAGGGATGTCTTCAAAAAAGTTGTGAGGAGTATTCAGCAATAACCTTGTTGATAAACTCTCCATTCAAAAGAGAGTTTTATACTGCGGTGTAGAAACTGGGATTGCCTTCTGCCTCTTGGCTTCAGTCTGTGGACAACTTGTAGTCCAGTGGAACTGCAAACTGCACAAGTGTCTTCAGGACGTTTCCTTTGGAGTATCAAGCATAAACCAATCTACTTTTCCAAATGGAAGAATTCCAAAAGCAATGAAAACACTTTAAATGACAAGTTTATGGTCTCACATGCTGCTCTGGAGTATAAAATTACAAGCCCAGCCTGTTCTTCATCTATCTGTAAACATTTCCTCCATCAGGGGTTAATAAGCCCCCAGTCTGCTGGCATAGCCAGGAACGATCCCTCAAGCTATTCTTCCAAATATACCTGAACTATAAACAGAGCAACCAAACAATTCAAACTGTTTAGAGTAACCTGGATCATTTTCATAGCATCAGATTCGGGTTTCAGCTGTAAATATATTTCTGCCTTCAGACCTGGTGATGGGAGGTACAACAGCAGGAATTCATCACCATTGTTGACTGTGATACATCCAAGGCAGTATTTGTGACAGCAGTCACAGCAAAAGCAACAGGAAACTAACTTTAGTTGCAAGTGCAAATGTGACTGGATTGGAGCCTCAGATATCCACGTAATAAGTAAATAATAGAGTGAACAGCATAGGGCAAACATCAGGACTTTATGTACAGTCCCTTTGCAGGCAGGGCAGTCAGCACTGAGAATCAATTTTAGCTTCTTGTTTTCAGGTGTTAAGAGGCATTTGAAAACTGCATATTTGAGGACTCAAATGCAGACATATAAACTATAAATTTATGAATAAAATATGACACCATTAATCACAATGGTATATGTCATATTTTTAAAGTAATAAAAACGCCATAAAAATCTGAAGTCTTCTCCATGCAAGAAACAAGTTCTAGCAAGTTATACGCAATATCACAATAAAGCAAACAAAGAGTTTGGAGAAGACATGAAAACTAAATATAAAACTTCTTAAAAGTACACTATTAGGAAAGCTGCCAGCAGCTATGCAGAAGGATCTGATCATCACAATATAAGAAAAATGTTCAGGAAAGACACAGCCATGTTCACCATGGAGACCTGGGAATTACTCATACTGAGAAAGCTGTTTCAACTGAAGGATTTACCTCAAACAGAAATATTAATGTGAAGAGTTTTCAGAACAAGTGAACAGTAACAAATTGCCAAAACCAGATGGTATTTACCCAGCAATCCAAACTAACTTAACAGAAAATAAATACCCTATAACTACAGGGTGTAGTTACCACTTAAATCTGCCTCTGTAGCAGAGGGCTTGAGGATGGCTAATGTGATGCAGCACTTAAGAAATACCACAGAGGGCCAGGCAACCATAAAAAAAATTTCTTCCAATCAAATACATTTAAACCTGGAAATGTTCTGCTGCACAATGCTGAGGAAGCTAAATGTTCACTTGACTTCAAGAACCAACTGAGAAAATTCATAGAAGAAAAATCCATACTTTCTAATCACACTGTTTCTGGGTCAGCCAGACCCGAGGCAAACACAGCAGCTGGAAAAGCAGTGTGGGAGAGCATACTTGTGCCTTGGCCTGTGTATCACAGCCCTGACAGTGCCCAAGGTAATCCTGGGTTATTTGAACATGCTGCACGATCTAGGAAATTCATCCTTATTTATCTTTATAAGGTTTTTCTTTAAATACAGACGAATATGGCACTGAAAAATCTGTAGCAGGTAAGCTTTCTAAATGAAGCCTTGCTCCCAAATTCCTTAATGAGGCTTCCAAGCCACTTCACACACACACACAGAAAAGATCTAGATACATCCAGAGGATTCTAAATTTATGGAAATTCATTCTGTGTGTCACTGCGGAAGAATTTAACACTGTGAGCCCAGTTACATAAGCCACAATGAGCCTCTGATATATTAAGATTATTCTGTCTTCACCTGCCTTCCAACCCTCTTCCTGGACCTGGAAAACGGGGATTAAGGCTCTTGTCCATCAGACACTCCATCCCCAGTGCCTCAGCTCATGCTGATTTAACCATGAGCTGTGACCATGGGCCAGAGCAGCCCAGGGCTCTGCAGGGAGGGCAGCAGCACCAGTGGGGCAGAGAGACAGTGATGGAAGCACCTTAAACCTCAGTGTAGGGCTTCACCAGAAGCTGTCTGACGGATGATTTCACTGTTGTTGTTATTATTGATTGGCTACTTTGATATATTTCTCTACACTTCAATTCTCCTTTCATAAAACTTTCTCACAAGTAAATATGTTTTCCTGTTGAATCACTTTTGTTCTTTAGCAAAGCATATTAATAACATGCATTTACATAACGGGGAACTTTTTTTTTTTTTTCAAATTTCTTTGTAAGAATGGGAATTTAAAAAACTGAAGTGCTACCCAGAAATTTCTATTTTGAATTATTTGGTGGGTTTGCAACTGTCACTCCCAATTATTGCCTCCAGCTAATCTGTTCCATTAGATTCTTATATTTTGTTCATGATTATACACAACAGTAAAAAAAAAAAAAGATTGTTCTGCCCGCTTTTCTGTCAACTGGGGGAAAAGGGATCAGATTTTGGAAAAAAAAACCATTTTTTCAGTCTGAAATAAAACTGGACACAGACTGAACCATAGCTACAGGAAAAAAATAGTTCTCTGGTAATGATGATCTAAATTGTCCTCCTTTGACTCGTTTGGAACGTGAAAAAGAAACAACAGGCACGTTTGAGCAGAAAAACTCAGGGATTTCTTAAAACTACAGATGCACAGTTTCTGTTGATTTCAACAAAACTGTGTAAACTCTCTTGGCAGCACAGCAAGTTTCGTATCTGCAATGCTAATGGAATGGAGATGATGGGAATTGTATCATACTGCACATGGAATGAAAGGGTGTTTTCTCCATTTGCATACACCCATATGCTATTATTTATCATTACAGTTGGCAATTTTGCCTAACTACAAATTGCTAAAGATTTCTATAATAAGAACAGAAATGTGGAGTTTCAAAAATGAGCCAGTATGATTTCAAATGTTGTGAAGAGCAGTGAGAAAACTCTGTATTTTTCTACAAGTTCTTGACTGCTGCCACAGACCCTGCATTACCTTTTCCTAACCTTTGTATAACCTGAAGCATCACTTTGAGGAACAACAAATCACTTTTGAATAATTCCACCATCTGAACTGAAACAAAAGCTGTGTTTCCTTACTATGCCCCTGCTACTGCTGCCACAGAAGAAAGAGTGCAAGGGTAGAGAGTTTTGCATTGGTGCAACACCATCCTTGTGTTTCATTGGTTTTAATAACTTGTGCTTTATTAATTTTCAGAAATCCCTGGCAGGAGAGAAAAAAAAGAAAAACATCACAGTCATACAAAGCTTCCAAGTAAATATGACACAAAAATGCCAGTGCATTGTTAAAATGACCCATTTCTGTTTTCTTTCAATTAAATTACCTTCATATTCTTGTGACTAATGTGTATATTGCCCCAGGGAAGTTCCCTGGGTGACAGAAGTATAGGTGTAATTGATCAGTTGTTAAGGGTCAGCTAAAGTCAAATTAATTACAAGTAGATTCCTGAAAAGTAGTTGAGCCTTTGTTTTAGCTCATAACCTCTAGGGAAGAAAACAGGCATAGCCCAGAGGATGATAAAAATGAGTAAAGTGAACAGCTTAAGGAGGAAAAGACATATGTACAGCTGAAAAACTCAAGAACACCTTCAATTAAATCAATAAATCTCCCAGCAGCATGGGAGAGAACAAAAGTGTTTTAGTGGTCAGGACTTAATCTAGAAAATCTACCACCTAATCAATGTGCAGTTGCAGACTGAGAAGCAAATGCTGGTTTAAGCTGCTAAAGAAATCATTATGTGTGCTTTGCCATTTCCCAAACCTTCACAAAGATCACATTTTGAGCAGAAGGTGCTGGGGAATGATGGGCAAGAGCTAAAGCCCTCATTTTCATACCAAAGCTTCTAAGAAAACAAGGCATCACACAGACAGAGCTGATACCGCAGAGGGATAAACAGAGTCACGATTTGATGGGGAAAACTGAGCAAGACATATTTGAGAATTTCACTGAACTACAATGATTTGATGGTATCTGCAAAGAGAGGGATGGCATGCAGATAAAAGACATTTCAGGAGCAGACAGTACGCATTTTTCACCTGCAGGCAGCAAAAGGAGTTTGCTTACACAGATAGATGCCAGCAGATGCCAAACTAGGCTGGCACTGGCCAGTTGCATGACTGTGTTAATATCAGCTGTTTGAACAAACTGAGAAGCCTTGCCGGGAGCTGCAGAGGATAAGAACCAAAATCAATGAGTGGGGAAAATTTCCATAAAAACTAAATGGAAACCAGATATTTGGACATATAAAGCACTTCAGTAAGGTCAACAGCTATTCTTCCATTACACCTGGGCATTTTTCTAAGCTAGTCTGTGTGTTTTGCTCTGCTATGTAAATATTATAATATATCTTCTGGATGTGATTCTGGCAAAACTGAGACAACTGGTCGGGTAGAGACTGAACAATAATAATACCATTTGCTATGTGATCTTTCTTTCTCTTTCAACAGGAATTCTGGAGTTGGGAATATATCCACCTGGGTGAGCAGATGTGTGCCGTACTACAAACTCTCTGCTGTTCAGATCATTTTTCTTTCTACCACCAACTTTACATCCCCACTGGCTCCTTTCTACAATATAAATTCCCTGACTGATACTTTCAGATGTAGCCAGAAATGTCAAATCAAGCTTGCCTCTTGTGGGCTTTCCCTTCCAGCTGCAGAGCACATCCTGATCAGAACAGCCTCACCCTTGCAAGGACTACAAATTCACCTGAGTGGCTCAGAGCTGCTGTGACAAACATGGCAAGCAGGAGCCACAGCTGAGCCTGGCTGTCCACTGAACCTTCTTTCCAACATGCACAGACCAAAGCAGCAAAGCTGCAAATCTCAATGCAGATGCTCCTCAGGCTGTGGCACTATTGCCACATATTGCAGTGGGGGAAAGGAAGTGTTTCCCTTTCGCCATATCAAAATTAAATTGGTGGCATTTCTTAAAAATGTTCTGAGCTAAACACAAAATTATTGCCGTTGAAATAGCTGACTGACTTTACTGGAGACTATTTTAATTTATTCTTACCTCAGATCCACACAACAAACAAAACATTTTGGGGAAGGGAAAAAGCAACTTGTATTTTTGCTGCAAATTTGTTTTGCGTGTCTTTGTTAAAATTCTAACAGTCAAAACAGCAGTCAAAAGCACTGTATTTTTCCCTCAGACACCATGTGGCTCTGTTACAGTTATTAGGGAAGGCTTTATTTCATCTTAATGTAGGGATTATATTTATCAATTATGGTATGAATAACACAGAGGTTATCCCTGATAAGTGGACTTGTAATTGAAGGCAGTGATGGGCAATCTTTACAAATATCAAACATAACTTGAGAACATGTAAGAAATATGTTTTGTAACATTTGCATTTCAAAAAGGATTGTGAAATATACATTCTGTACTATTTCATTTTTATCTGATAGCTTTGTTCTTTGTAATTTAGAGGAACGCTGGATCAAACAAGAGTCAATTACAGCCGCGCATTGTTATCAAGCAAAAACAAGTCTTAATAAGGTTTGCACCCTGTTTAATCACTGTGTCATAGTAATAGAGAAACTATTTATTAGTATTAAAAAATGTTACCTTATTTTAATTACAACCAGATACAGCATTACTTCTCTAAGCCAATTATGCCACATAAGACTAAAAATAAATAATTCAGACAGTTTCACTTCAAAGAAATCCATTAGGGTCTTGTTTGTGAATACTTTGATCCTGTCTGTTTTATACTTAGCAAAATTCAGCTGTGGAGCAATATCCTCTGCCAGCTGCAGTAAATTCATGTGACCAACTGCATCCCCACCAGCCAGGGCTCAACCTCACCCTTCGTTTTATTTAAGCTCTGGCAGAGCTGGAGTCTGTGCAGAGGGCATCATGCAGGAGGATTGGGAATGCAAGAGCCACTTGCAGGATCCTGGAAAACAGCCACCAGCAGAAATAGGTATCTTTAAAGGAACTGAACCCTAAACAATTTATTTCTCATTATTAATAAAACTAATGCAAAAAAGGTGGACCAAAAAGTTGACCAAATCAAAAGAAAGTGAAAGGGATCTGCAGCGGTATTTGCCTCACACCATGAAAGGACATGAAAGCAATAATCATTTCTCATGTTGAATTACAGGAGGCACAAGATTGAAATTAATGCCCAAGTAAAGCCTTGACTGCTCAGGAATATGTATTTTGTCAGAACCTCATCAAGTTCTGCTGGTCTTTGCATTTTAAACAAAGGCTACCCAAATATGACCTCACTAATGCAGACACGTTCAGGGAAGTGTAATTAGTTCAGCTGCAGAGAAGGGGATTCAGGACAGGCATCTGAGCTTGCAGAGCACTGCAGTGGAAATGCAGGAAGGGCTTCACTATCTCCTGTTCCACACACATGGATTACCAGACCTTTTTTGGAGTATCTCTATTCAACAGGCCACCCCAGAATGGTTTCTCCTAACCATCTGGTCAATGGGATTATTTTCTTGTGTTATTGCTCCTGCTCCCACTTATTTTTTATATTTCTTGATTGCACTAAACCTCTGTTTGAGATTTCAAAGTTGTTTCTCAGGCAGCTCTTACAAATGTCTCATCAATTCTTCCTCTCCCACTCTGCACCATGCACAATAACATTCTCATTTGGTTTTATTTCCTTGAAATCCATAAAGAAAGTTTAGAAGAAAAAAATACTGAAATCTTTACCAGCATACACCTCTACTTATGTATAGCAAGTGAACCACTTCTAAAATTGCATCAAGACATGAAAGTACCCCATGAAAATAAAGAGCAAGCAAGAAAAGTCTCATGATAAAATAGCTGCTTCCAGGATTTGTTAGAGAAAGCTACAGTCATGTTCCTGTTGCAGATAATAAACAGAGTCCGTGCAACTGGAGAGGCAGGGTGGGGATTAATAACACCTTCTGCTACAGTAATAATGTGTCTATTACTTGTTTTTCAGAAGAGCAATTTTCTTCACACTAATAAATCTAACTGCAGAAATATGGCTTATGTCACAAAAGTGTATTGCTGCAGTGTAGTATTTATCACTGAGGTGAGAAATACCTTTTATGTTTATTAATACACTGTTTTAAAAACTTATCTTAAAAATTTAAGCAGTGCCATTACATATATTCAGCAAAGCCAAGATGCATTATTCATGATATCTGGGATAAGCCACTTGTCCTATAATGCTTTATCCACACTGTGGCTCTTGAGCACTGATTTTCAAAAGGCAGAGAAGCACAGAGGCATTAACAGCTCCAGCATAATCTCATTTCCTGCAAATGTGATCCTGAACAGGATCACTGCAGAGTCTACCCTGAAAAATCCCCACCTGTGACAGCCATGAGCCTTTCCTGTGAGAGGCAATAGCTCCTCTGTGCAGGGAAGGGGCCTTGGGTCCCAAAAAACCACAGAGACATCACATGGTGCCCTTTCAAGCTCTTGGGTAGTGGGATCCCAATCTGCTATAGGTATTTCACCTGTTTGAGGATGATGCTTGTAATTTGGAGCGTTAGGAAGTGTAGAGAAGGCAAAAGAGCGTGACTTTTAGGATGATCTGTGCCTGGGAAATTTCCAGCCTCATTTCCCACCCAGAGGTTGAACTCATCGGGTTGGTGCACTCTCGTTTCCAATCCAGCAATGAACATAAGTGAAAACCTCTGAGTAAGACCATTCGATCTCATAAGAATTAAATTATTACATCGGTCCTGTGGTGCATATCAGACTCTCCACTAGGGCTATGCACATATTCACATATGCCATGGGAACTAACGCCTTAAAAGGCTGTGGATTTTTTTGTTTTGGTTTTGTTTTTTGTTTGGGTTCGTTTTGGGGGGGTTTTATTTTGCTTTTGTTTGAGCAATTTTTTTGTTTGTTTATTTGTCTGTTTGGGGTGCTTTTTGTTGTTGGGTTGTGTTTTACTGGGGGGGTTGGTTGTTTTAAAACACCTTGTTCATAAAGGACTACTACCAGCAAAGTTTCTTTGATTTTTCTCAACAACACATTTTGAACTAACTTTTACCAGTAGAAGAGGTGTTGCCAGCACATATTTTATTTTTATCAATTTTTTAGCTCAGATGATCTAGAGAACACTTTGCCCTTAGTTACTTCACCATCGCACAGAATTCAGCCAAAGGGTAAACTCCACAGAAAAGTGCAGATGCTATCAGAAAAACAGAAGGAACAAGAGGAAAAGGAGAAAAATTTTAAAAGGAAAGCGAAAATGCTGAAAGGTATAAAAATAAAAAAAAAGAAAGATGGAAAACTATCCATATTCACAACTTAGCGAACCCATCACAGAAAAGAATTATCCAGATTCTGAAGATACAACTACAGCAGTATCTTTGTTTCCACATCCCTTGTTTTCCACAAGAACCTGCCTTAATATTCAAGCACCCTTCCCTCACTAACAAGTACAGCAACACCACCAGCCTTGGAAAGAAAAACTTCTGTCCAGGGCCCAGTGAAAAAGCTCAAGAATCCAAACATCTTTAGGGAGCCCTAAATGCCATTCAGGTTCAAAGAGAACAACTTCCAGTCAGAAATGGGCTGAGAAAGGCTCTCGAAAGGTAACTACAAAGAACTCCTTCTGTTCTTGCTGAAACAAAATCTTTTTCCCCAGGTTTTCTCACTAAAACCTTCTGTATCAGCATATGCAAAAGCAAAAAAACTTGCACTTTATCATTTTTCTCCAGCAAGAGAGGAAATGAGCAGTGCAACTTCATCACACAGTGACTGCATAAGGCCTGGATGGATGAGCAGTAAAGTAGAAATCCTGCTGTTCCTTTTTCCACCTAGAGACACAGGAGCTGTGCTGCCATCACTGAGCCCCAAAAGGTGCACTCTGGCAAGATTACAAACTGCTCATCCAGAGGAGAGAATTCCTTAGTCTGGAAGTGTCATTACAGATAAACTGCTCCTAAACTCATGGATAAGCAGGTATTCCGAGAGTAATGTGTATTTACCACCTGGCTTATGCATGCAAAATTTGGACCATATTGGGTTTGTTCCCTCTGTTTATCATCAAATGAAAAATAATTACATAAAATAATATTTGTCTGGGAGCATCTCCATAAATTAACGAGAAAAATTCTTAAAGTAATTGAGGTTGGAAGCCGTAATTGAATTGAAAACATTTCCACCAATCTGTGCTTCTTTACAAGTGATGTTACCTTCTCAACACTTTCTGGATTCAGCACTCTGCCTCTCTAGTGCATTACTGCATTTGGAAAAGCAGCTGGTGATAAACATGCAGCACTTCTTCAGTTTAATAATAAGTTTAGAACCTCATGATTTTGGCAAGCTTTTAACGTTTTATTGCTGGCAATGTGTTTGCAATAGTCGTGTAACACAGCAATAACAAAGAAAAGAGAACTGTCTGCTGCTCAAAATGTTTACAGAGTGCAGATGCACAAGCTCTTTGCATATCTGATAGAGGGAGGGCATAAATCAGCCTCTTCCACTTACACTCCACAAAGTTTATCTTAAAGGGAAGTAATGAACTGAATATACTGTGGGAAAGATCTTTTTTACCACGTATCTTTTCCTCCAGAGCAAATTCGCTTGAATCATTCACAATGCTGTCATTTTGTGATTTTTAAGCTTTTATTGTATCCTTTCAAAATGGAAATAGAATGAGGATGAAACTTGTCTAGCTCATAATACTGCAGAAAGCATAATGCAACTTTGGCATGGCTACCTAACCTTTCAGAACCATGAAAATGTTAAGACCAGTTGAGAGTTTCTATAAATTAAGTTACAAATTATACCAAGAAGAATTGTTTCTGTTATAATATTACGATTCTGTTGCTTCTAATAGTGGCTTTTCTTTCTCTTGATTAAGTCACTTTGGTGTTCCTGCTGGTGAGACACACAGAACAGAAAAATTTAAAATTAAAAAAGGTACCCCCTTGCTTAAAGTGACCCAGATGCCATCAGAAATGAGATCCTTTAGTTTCTCACAGCTACACCTTATATGATCTCAAGTTGGTGGTAGTGTGGGATTTTTTTCAGAACAGTCATCAACTTTCCTAATCAGGCACTGGTCCCATAATTAGATAAACATGGTTTATCTAATCTAAGATCAGATTCCTGCAGGAGTTTCCGATTGGAAACAAACTTAAGTGCTAAAATACGTAGTTTTAAAATTCTCTTTTCCTGTGAACATTTATTCCAGCAAAAGCACAGCCAGTGCAAGAGAATCCAGGAAGCAACACAAATACACCTGAAAAAGGCACACATAACATTCACATGAATATTTATGGCAAGTGTTTGCATTATTGACTCTGCTCCAGTTATTAAACAGAATCAATTCATGTTAATAATAGTATAGTTTTGGGCTGCGGAAGGTCAAAATATTGTTCTGCCATTATTGTCCATTTAATACTTTTCCATGGCTGCAAAGAGTAAGATGATTTGATTCTTACTTTAAATATAAATTCTGACAAAACACATAGAACAAACTTTCCCATTCTTAGGTCAAATTAAGAAAGTAAGACTATAAAAAATTAACTTGAAAAGCATCTCATATATTTATGCATCTATTTAGGGTATGTTTATTCCCTCAATTAACATGTAGGGATAAGAATAAAGCAGGAAAGAAAAAAGTGCCATTTATTGAACTGAAAGTTTTCCAATATATTTACATAAATAAGGCACACGTGTTTCCCCTCCAGAATCTGGTTTCTGTAACACCACTGAATGCAGATATTTGTTTAAAAGCAACAAAAGCTCAAAGGAATACAGACTAATTTTGCCTTTAGTTAAAACATTCCTGCTGAACACTGGGCCAGGCCACTTTAAAATTAAACACTTTTATTTACCATTTTAAATACACACTAAGAAAATTGTATTTTGAATAGAGAATTATTTTAACTTCAGTTCAAATTTCATTGCCCATCCTAATACTCCTATGGTCAAATTTTCTCCAGGACACTTCAGAGAGTAAGTAAATATGTAGTGAAAGCTCAGGGTTCAAAACTGTTTCTTCACTTATCTTATAAAATGTCTAATAAAATACTATTGCAGACTGAGAACAAAATTGCAGAGGTTCATAACCATGTCTAGCCAACCCCTTTGTCAATAATGGCCAACAAAGAATTCTTCCCAGTGTTTCCAGTCCATCCCCAGACACATAATTAATCAGCCTTTCAAAAATAAAAGCTTTTGTTAAAGCCCATGAAGAAGCAGCTTGCTTTGTTCTGTTTTCACCATGCCCCAAAATTACTCAGCTTTACTCATTATTTCTCTCTCAAATACAGGGAGAGAGAGTCTGAAGAAGCAAACAATGTTTGAGAGAGGAGTTAGAATGGCAGAGAGCTGCAAACGTCACTGCAGAACCTTGCCACTTGCTTCTGCCACTGCAAACAAACTTATAATAAAACACTTCTAACAGATTTTTCAGGTAAGTAATTGCCCTGATATCAGTGAATCTTCTAACTGAAGTGCCAATGTGCTCCAATACTTTACTGAAGGAAGATCTGAGTATATATTAAACTCCTTAAGCATGAGTTGTAACAAAACACACATTTGTGAAAAGCAATCGACATTTTACACCATTAGTAACTTCAAATTAATTTTGAGAAATCTTCCAAGCATTAAATTATATTTTATCTAATTACTGTCCTTTATTATTGGCATAAACTAATTTTCATTTTCTTGAATACAACTGCCAAGACAGTCAAGGTCAGTGATGTGCTTTGTGTTCCCTGATAGAATACTGAATAATTACAGCACAGCCTGGAGTGTCTTGCTCTTCAGCAAAAATCTAATGTTCAGAAACACACAGACAATTACAATTCCTATCACCCAGAAAGTCCCTGGCTTCCTCCCCTCTTCTTTTGTGTTCATAACTACACAGTGTGAAAGTGGAAATGTGTTTAGGAGCCTGATGGCACTGACTGCTTGGGACTCTCTTGTCCCTAAGGAGGGCAAAACCAATCCCCTGCAATATTCAAGTATTGTTTCCATACATTTCTTGTGAACAGAGAGCTTTGCAGAAGATCAAGACCTGGCTGAGAAAGAAGGACATAAAGAGGAAAAAACAAAACCGAACCTCACACTGGAAATCAACAGACACATCCTCACATCTCTGGGTGCAGTGGGTGCTCAGGACAGTCATTTGAATCCCTCCATTTCACTGCCATAAAATGTGATTAATGTTGGCAGCTTTGAGATGACTGAAGGTACAACACATGATGGAGAAGCATTGTCTGCCTCTTCCTGGTTTTGCCTCTAAAACCTACCTATTTGAAATAGTTTCAGTTAACTTCTCTAAAAGGCAGAAAATTCTCCTTAAAAGTTGCTGTGAGGTTTGTATGCGTGGATCTTGCAGGATTAGGCTGTAAATCTATCAGGGAAATTACGGAATAGGTTCTATTTGAGATGACATAATTCTGCAAACCCTGAACACTCCATTTAACTGCACTTCCCCACAACATCCATGAGGAGTCACAGGGAACACTTCTTTTATCCAAGTATTGAAAGGACACAGGACCTTACCCTGCAAAGCAATTTAAAAGTAAAGCAACAGAATTTTCATTTTCTACTCATTTATCGCTGGCCTTCAGCATTGGGAGTTTACAGAACTTTTGGGCTTTCCCTTTGATAATCATGGTCTTTTCTTGCTGCAACCCTGCTATGCTATACCTATTTAGATCCACTGACTTTCATACTAAATGACTACTCTATAATGCTGCTTTCTTAACAGAGATATATTTTACAGAGTAAGTTAAACATTAATCATACCCTAATCTTTTAATTCACTTAGAAGTTCAAATTTAGTCTCCAAAATACAGTCATTTTATAAAACACCTACAATTTCTGCATATCGGCCACTAACATAAAGTGGGAATTATTTGAAAATATGCATTTCTCCCAATGTAATTTTCAAATTACATTAGCACATTTTTGCTACTACCTAGGAAGAAACAGAAATATTATACATATACATTCAGAAAAGAAAAGATGTAATCTAATGACTATATTACTTCAGGCTTCATTCATCAGCCATTTCTGGCTATCATCATTGAGATTATTACCTTGGCATTTTTTTGGCCAAGGACAAGAGTGCTAATTCTAACTCCTTTGACAGGCAGAGTCTGAAAAATAGAAAGAAATAATATCTCCTGGTAGATTTGCTGATAAAATATCTGACATAATTAAATTTTTAACTGGGGGGAATCAAAATGTCTGGCATCCTAGGTCAGGATGATAGAATTTCACAAATAAGAGGAGAAGAAAAAATTTCAGTCCTCAGTCTGCCATAGATGATTACATTCCACGTAAATCTCACAAAGACATGAAAGTTGTGACTTTATTCGCCAAGGTGACCAGCAAAGCAGGGGATTACAGCACAGGAGGGTTTCCTGAGCTGGGGGGAAAAAAAAAAAAAAAATTCAGAGGAACACCAGGATCAACTCAGAGCCAGCAGCTCCTACAGACCACGGCCAACAGCACAGGCAGAAGGGATGGGGCCATGCTGGGAGAACTGGACTGAAAGCAGGAGGCTGTTGAGGAGAATTTTAAAGTGCTCAAGTGACCTTGCAGCTGGGGATCACCTCCACAAACACATGTGAACAGCCACCAGTGATCCTCCAGCACAGACCAGCTGTAATTGTGCCTTTGTCTCCACTCATGTTCCCCTGCCCAGGCGTCGCTTCCTGGGTAGTGAGGCAAAAGAAAGAAATGACCAACATTCCAAGGGTGTTTTATCTCCAAACTTATCCAACAAAACACTGTTGTACATCTATTTCCACTTAGGAATATTTGGGCAGAGAACAACACGGTATTTTTGGCAAACGAGGTTAGGTGTGGGGAATATGATCATGACTGTGCCTTGCATTGCCTGCAGCTCCCAGCTGCTGCTGATCCTGAGCTGCAATTACTGAAGGATTGCTGTTAGCTATTCATACCACAAGGATGCTGCTAACTCCTGCTTCAGCCATCTAACCTCTGACTTCAGCAGCTTTGGGCCACTGCTTTGGACATCAATGACACTGAGAAGGCCTGAGCTTTCTCTTTTTATGTGCATGTACATTAAAAAGTCAACAGCGTAAACAAAGTGCTTATTAAAAAATCAGGCACACCCAGCACAGTAAGGTCATTACAAAGTAGCTGTCAAATATATTGACCTAATATCTGAGCACTCCAATATTCAACTTAGAAAGCAACGTCTGAACTCGGGAACAAAAATATTAATAGGATATTTTGATTTGCATGGGTCAAAGGAGGCTATTAAGATTTTGCATGTTCATGAGTCCTCCTCCTCCTCCGTGAACGTGGAATGTTTGACTTTGAGTTTGCCCACAGGGACACGTCTGCAAGATCACAGCCCAAAATAACTTCTGGCAACTTCAAGGCTTCTCCTGCACCAAGCTTGAGCACTGGAGCAGCAGCTCAATGGGCAGAGGTGCTGTTCCCTGTGTAAACACACTCTGGTGCCAGCCTCTTTCGTAAACACAAATGCCTTCTCATCCCTGTGAGCTTCAACTTCCCACAGCTTATTGGCCATAAAACTTTCCTTGGGTAGGTAATCTGCGCCCCACCAATATAGAAAAAGAATGGGACAGCTTTTGTAAATAAGCAGATGTTGTTCTTTTTTTTATTTCTCTCCTGCCAAGAACTGATTTACTGTAAATTCCCTCCATCTGGCAGGAAGCTAATCTGAATATGAATCAATCTATTCAAAAATAACTTCAAAAATTTCAGGCATTCATAACAGGGTTTTTCCTGTACAATACCCTTTTTCAGTCATTCTACTCAGACAAGCAAGCTTTTCAAAGCAAATCAAGCTGAAATATTTTGAGAGAATTTTTCAGCTTGCACTTTTCATTAATTCTATCCCTGTAGTATGAACTTATTTTTATTTTTCTGCTGTCCATAAACAAATATTTTCAAGGAAGTAAAGCAGAGTATTCCAGAAAATTTGGGGTAGGAGGGGAGTAATAATTGTCTATATTCAATGTATACAAAAATAATGTGCAATAGAACTGTCTTAAAACCACATTTTAAATATTAGTTTTACAGTTTTGACCCCTATTTTTCAAACACTCTTTTCCATCAGTGAAAGAGACAGGTAAGTAAATACAGATACACACTGACTTTAACAAGAGCAGTTCAGGAACAGCATCCAACAACAAAATAACATTATAACTAAAGATGCGCTGCCAGCTCTGTATAAGAATAAGTTACACTTGTTCCTAGTCAGCAGAAAAATCTTGTCTACAGAATCTGAGAATGATGAATAGATGCCTGTCTAATGAGAAAATAGAGAAGTGAACTAGTAAAACACCCTCCTCTAATTATCTGTAAAAGCACTATATCTTTTTTCTAGTCAGTTAATTAGAGAAACAAAAATATGCTTCTTGCTGGGAAGAACTTAAAATCAGGGTAAAATACCTACACTTAGGAAAGCAGTTAAGTAGGCACATGTTACAGGCATGTGTTCAATATTTACTAAAGTTTTATTTAAATTTATATTCATATTCAGGTTTTAGCCTCCCATTCAGGAAAAGGCTAAAGGTACCATCCATTCTAAATTTTAATAATTTTAATAGTTTAACTTCTTCTGCTTAAATCTGAGCAGCTGCTTAAGCACAATGAAGTACTAAGGCTAAAGCAATCAGCATCAAATTCTGGGGAATAATGGAGAATAGAAAAGAAATGCATTCCTGGGGACTCAGAAGTGCATCCAATTCTAAACAGAAATAGTGATATAAAAGAGAACTTTAAAAAAAATAAAAAATAAAAAGGACTTAGAGGCAAGAAGAGCTGCGGAGCCCAAATGGGCAACAAAAAGGAAACGCTGATGAAATGAACAGCACTCCCAGATAGCTTCAGTATTGTGTGGGAGGAATCTGCTCACAGCAGGAATAAAGAGACACCTGAATGTGAGTGGATTCACTGAAGGATGGAAGCATGGGAGGCGATTGCCCTTCCATTATCCCGGGCCAGTGATACGAGCTCACATCACAAGGCTGAGCAGAAAGCAGCGCCGCTGCACCTTCTGACAAAATGTCAGCAGCGTTGGGAACAGAGGGACCAGAGACGAGGTGATCACAGCACTGAAAAGCATCACAAAATGTTTGTACAGATTTGAAGGCTGGAAACTAAATTATTCAGAGGACCCCAAAAGGACAGGGGTTAAAAGAATTAGATATATAAAATAACCTCCCTGTTATGCACAGCAGAGCTGCAGCAGTGGGGACAGGGATGTTTTTGTACCTGCTCTGTCACCCAGCAGAAGAAATCCCACAAGGAGCTGAGAGATTCTCCAGGTAATTAGGATGCTCCTGCCTTGAAAGACACTTGAATTGTGTCTGCTCTAAGGACAGAAGTGGAGCAAACTATTTTGCTCAGCTGGTTTTTGGCTCCAATTCAAAAAAGTCACTTTTACAGAGTTGGGAGAATATTTACTTAGTGCATAGAAAATGCAAAAGACAAAAGACCAGAGTGCTCAGTCTTCTAGTTAATTTTAGAAGATTTAAACCATCAAGGTTATAAAATCCATCCTGCAACAATCCCTCTGTGACTTTTGTTTTTCACGTGGGTTTTGTGACACTTCTCCACATTCATTTCTCCCAGACCATATTCTCATTTGATGAGAGTTTATCATCCTCCACCTGAAGAGAGGCATTTTCACCCGAGTTCCCTCTCTCTCTCTTGCTGTGACAATGTTCTGCTCCCCAGGAAATGTGGCAGGGCAGGGAGGTGGGAGCAGAACCAGCTCTGAATGTGGCTCTAAATTTCCAGGCTGCAACTTTCAGGCTAATGATTGGATTAAATATAGGAATAAGTGCATTTTCTTTTTGTACAGCACTGTTGGCACCCTGACCTGCTCCTGGTTTCCATGAGAAATAGTTTGTAATTTCTCTCACCACAATTTCATCAGATATTCACCTAATCCCTGATCCAACTGTATTTTGAACTATTTTTTCAAATTAAAATCCAATAGAATAAAAGTACATTTGCACAATCTAAAACAAAAACCCCACCCATAAATAGTGGCAAAACAGATTTTCCTCTCCTATTAGTAACTGCATGCAGTGAAAAGAAGTACACTACAAAATCCCTGATGAAATATATAGAGGAGATATTTCCATTTCATTATTTCATTAGTGCAATATAGGGTTTATTATAAGTGCTTTACAAATTACTGCATTTCACCTAGAGGTTTTATGTGTGCAAAATGGGTTAATTACTTATTAGCTTTCTGTGTAATTGAAGACATTATATAACTGTGGAAGAAAAATCAGGGGGAAACTAAACTAAAGTGCAAACCACATCACTCAAGAAGCTCCTTAAAATACAGCATAAATTCTGATTGTTCAAATGAAAGCACTCTATAAAGTCATGGCCTTAAAAGCCAGATTCTGTGTTCCTTTCATTATTTTATTGGCCTTACATGATACCCTGAAAAAAATGAAAAATCTACTGTGATATATAGGGGTTAGTCTAGATTAGGGAGCATGTTTCACTAAAAAAATTAAAATGAGAAAGTGAACAGAAACCAACTATTGTAGCATTGTCTAGTTACACTAAGTTTCCAGAAGGAAAATACAAATCCTGTATTAATATAAACTTTATAGCAAAAAGGTATTGTTATTTTTTATAAATCATAATACTATTTTAGTAATCATAGTACATATCTCAAAAAATTTAAGCTGAAGAACAGTTTTCCTTGTAAAACAGGACTGGCCCATTCAATTTGCTCATATACTTGCCCAATTTAAAGATTTCTCTAGTTGGTTAAGAGCAATATCAATTCTAAACATCTCAGCGCATCCATGGCCATACTGAACTACAAATGCCAGGAAGCAGATGTGGGTTATTTATTCTGGAAATTCAGAATAAATAAAATAAAATAAAACTTTATTCTGCAATTCAGCACAGAGCTGTTCTGACATGGCATAGCCCCCATACGGCACTAGGGCTTTTTCCTGTATGTTTTCTCTGCATTTTCGAGCAGACAGCTAAGCTCTTCTCTTAGTCCTTGAGCACCTTCAATTTTCCCAGTTGCACTGTAAGACCTCTGAATCCCTGCCAACAATTTATGAAGCAGCGGAATACTAAACACTGGCTGATTTTGATTAAGTTCCTCGCTAGCAAGAAGAGCACAAACACAGCAACCACACTCGAATGTGCCACGTTTGAAAAACACAGCTCACTCCAAGGCAATGCCTCTTCCCAAAACAACTGAAAGATGAGTTTGGCTGCAAGAGCCAACACCTTCAAAAAGGAACAGCAGCAATACACCAGGACAGTGGGAGAGGAACTTCGATCATAAGAACTATTCCAGAGGCTGCTGTGCATGCTGAAGTTGCCCTTCCCAAGAATCCTCATCCCCTTCAGCTGGCAGAGCTGTTTGTGTTATCAGAGGGACACTCAAACTCCTCTACAAGACGCCAGCTACAATGACAAAATAAGCATTTTCAGTTTTTAGTACACTCACACTTATATTAAAAATAGAGCTATTGAAAAGATTTTAAAATAGGGAGCTTTAATTAGTGCTTCAAGATTTTCCTTCCAGGCAGAAAATTACATCAGCTCTTGCAGCAGCTAATACATTAATTGTGCTGCTGCTTTGCTGTGCAGGAAAATGTGCACAACTTACATTTTCAGTCACATCAGATGGTAACACTGTGTTAAACAGGATAAGGTTTCTTTGGATTCACTCACGGCTCCTCCCCTCCGATTTAAATCGAGTATTTCCTGGTCAAATTCTGCCTCATCACTTCACAGAGGGCACATACAGCCCTTTCATGTTTTACATCTACTGAATAGTGCTGGAAAATCCAAACACAAACTCTGTTTCACTGCCATCCCTCAGGAGTTTGGGAGCTAATTTAAGGTGAAGTATGCAAGGAGCAGAGTGATGAACAAGTGGAATGAGAGGCAAAGCACATTAAAGGAGCAGGTTATTACACAGACCAGCTGTGCACACAACTGAATATAAGCATTTTTAAAGACAAATTTAAACAAGGAACTTGTTGAAGTACTAAAATAAAGGCCTTAAGATTTGGTACTGTATGATCAATTGCAAAATGTTTAATCCCCTACATTATTAATGCTAATTGCAGAGTTCTGTGTGCTCTGGAAGAATCACTGTCACTCAGTGTGGGTCTGCAGACAATGCAATTGATTCTCCTCACCCAGGAAATCATTTCTGTATTCCTGACAATGCACAGTAAGAGCACCACATTTTTTTCTGCCTCTCAGTCCCCATAACTAAAAGCTCTAACTCTTCACCCAGCCCACTAAAACACAGGGGAGAAATCTGGGCCTCATCAACACCTAAATAATAAATGAAGCTGATTTTGAGTAATACTATTCTGAGTATCTCAACAATCAAGAACATAAGTTTGCATCTGGGAAGAGATTCACAAGTCCAGAAGCCTTTTCTAAAATCCTCCCTTATAAATCCTTCTGTAAGCAAGAAGATGTCTAAAGTTTTGGAGAAAAAGTCTTTCCATGGCCAGGCAGGACTAAATTGCCACAGGAAGGAGATGGCATAGAATGGTTGTCTGTGACAAAAGGAAAACAAAACCCCAAAACATTTTCTTCCCTAGTAAGACACAAACAGGACTAGGGAAAACAAAGATTTTTTTACTGTAAGAATAGCTCTAATAGCTGGAACTATAGTTTATACATGGAGCAGTATCACTTGCAAGAGCTACTATGATAAATCTACCAAATTCCTGACAATTTTGCAAACAGAGCCCGTCTTAAAATCATGACAGGTTTTCTTCAGTTTCACTAGAAAGTCCTCTTTTACTAAGACTGGAATTCTAGTGAAGTGGGCATTAGATGAAACTACAGTAGGAAAGTTTAAGGTCAGGTTGTTTAAATACTTATTTTCTTTATTTTAAATCTCATCTAATCAAGTCTTCTTATGAAAGTGTAAAAAAAAAGCTGAAACTCCAAGGAATATAACACACTGTCCTTTTGTTTGGACAAATGGACAGTTTCATGGTTAGAGATTTTAAACATTGTTTTATCCCCTTTCAGAAAACTGAAAGGCCTAAAGGAAAATGTTAACAAAATTGAGAAAAAAAAAAAGCCAAAGTGAAAAGTGGATGAACACGGAAAAGTGAAGGAACCAAAATAAAAACCACTTCTTAACAATCAAGGCAAACAAAGAAAAACTTTCCCTTTCAGTAATCTTGTTTGTTATTTTCAATAATGTGCGGGAAACATATCAGACCCAAGCCCAATGTTCCTTTTATCAGTATCATAAGTAACAACATTTAGGAGGAAATGCTCTCTTGTAGTGCCCAGAAACTACAACTGATGTGATTCCTCTCCAGCTGTTTGGTAACTGTTCTATCTGGTGTTACTGAGAAAAACTCATTGTATGTCTAATAACACATTTCCACCACCAGAGCACCTCACAGTTACATTTACCATGGCTCTAGTGCCAGTGCTCCAATTAAAAATGAGTGGAATTTCTTACAATTAGACTGTGTTTTCTTTGTAAACACACCCAACATGCTTTGCAATGCATTTAAATTGACTGCATTGCAGTTGCTCTTGGAAATACAAATGCTTCCAAATACAAACTAGCACTGAAAAGGGGACAAATAAGAAAAAATAGAGAAGACAAGGTTCAAAACCTAATGAAGAAAACAAGAATTTCTCCTGCAAGTACATGAGACAGGAAGTACAAATATTTTACATACAAGCAGGATAACTTTACCTTGTACTGACCATAAAATATACAAACAGACATGCAAAAGTATAAGGGGAAAAGCATATCTTAATTCAATTCAGCTTTCATGAAGGGTGACTGAATTTAGCCAAACCCATGAAGAGTACACCATGAGCATTCGTTATCCAAAATTATCTTTTCTTTCCTCACATGCATCCATAATACACATTTAATCCTCATGGGATTAAAATACCCCTCAGGTCTAAAGAACCTAATGTCACTTCAAGTAATTTCCCTAACCTGGGTCAGTTTCAGAATTTTCTCCTTAGACAGAATTCTGGCTGTGTTTTTAAAGTGCTACCTTTTTCTCAGAGAAGTGTGGGGGGGTTCATTAAATATCAGAAAATCTGAACGATTCACACTCAGAAAACTCAAAATGTACTTTCTGTGTATCTACCTGTCATTTCTTTTATGTACTTGATATATGTATTCATTCCAATTATTATGTTAATCCACCAGCATACAGCCCAAGTGAAATCTTGTACAGAATTCAAACAAAAATATTATCATTATTTCTCAAATCCTACTAAATATTATGGTTTCACAGCTCCAGGATTGCAAGAGCATGTCTGTTTGGGGGAAGGGGGGAGTGTGGAAATCAACAGCAAATGAATGCTGAAATCTAAAATGATTCGCTATATTCATGTATTTTAATTGGAAATACATTCTCTCACATGAATAACAAGTGGTTTTATTCCTGATCAGTTCGCTCAACCCTAGCATAGGAAGACAGCTCACTCATAAGATCCTTAAGTCTTCCAGACGAAACAGTGTCCAAGAGCATGTTTTCAGTATGTCTGAAACATGAGTTAGAATAAAGAAATGCATGATTTTCAGAACTACATTGAAACAGAATATCTAATGCCAAGTTTAGAGAAAAATTGCAGGCAGAAATCTCAGAGGAGAAGGAAGAAAATGACTGGACTGTAGAAGAGCAAAACTAATAATATTGAGCAACTTTACATATGTCTAAAGTTAGCTGAAGACTTATTTTAAATTGTGTGGTTGTCTTATTTCTCATGTGAGGGAGAATTATGAATGCTTTATTGTTTTGCTACATAAACCATCTCTGTGACTTTAATATTCAATGCTAAAATGCTGCATCAGTTAAGTCATCCTTGGAGATAAAGAAGCATAAATCTGCTCCTTTCCCACCAGAGAGGGCAGAACACACAGATAAAAGAGGTAAATGGAATCTGTGATAGGAACAGAGGAGGCTGTTCCCCACCCAGGTAAAGCCTTTTAGGAGAAAGGCTCCCAGAACATCCCAGAGCTCATGGGATGAGCCAGGAAGGACCAAAATCCCAATTACACCAACAACCCTGGGACCACTGGACATGGGCACAAACTCAAACTGCCCAAGGGATACTTTGGTGGTAAAACCCATGAAATTACACCTGCTAAAAGAAATGATGAGCAGCAGCCTCTTCCTTCCAGCAGACCCCAGAGTGAGGGCACAGGGCCCAGGTGCATCCAGAGCAGCAGGTAAACCTGTTCCACACAGGGAGAGAATCTGCACTCCTCTCCCCGTGCCAGACACACTGGGTTTGCTGCCAGCCCCTGCTGGCAGGAGAGCAGCAGATATTCTGCTAGCCTGGCAGGAACAGAGAGCTCTGCCCACAGCACTGGAAATTGAGGAGCTTTGTAGGAAAGACACTGTTAACACAGCAAACACCAGAAACGTGCTCCATGCAGACAGCTGGCATTGTTAATTTATATTCTTTTATAAGCTCTAGAGAAACAGGGTACCAGGGTGACTTCACCAGTGAAATGGCTGCCATCCAGGTAATTTTCATGCCCACATTTCCACATAAACTGTTGTGCTTTGGCCACACTTTTTTTTCTTTTTTTTTTTTTTGGTCTTTTTGATGTCATCTCTTCTACAGTGCTATGCTCCGCACCAGCTCAAGTTCGCTCCCTTGCCTGATCAGGATGCTCAGGATGCAGGAATCTCCCTGCACAGATCATATTAAGGATATTCCATGGCTGTGTGGGGATGCACCATGCTGGGACAGCTCAGCTAACACTAAAATAAGCCTCATTCCAGAGTGGGAGGCAGAACTACCCTGGGGCAGCACATGGGGTGTGCTGGATGCACTACATGGCTGCCAGGACTGAAGCCAGGACCTCTGCATGAAACTGGAGTTTTCTCTCTGGCCCTGGCAGCAATCCCAGGGCTATTTTAGGAATGAATCTGGGCAGGCACACAGCACAGAAATCCCCAATTTGATGGCCTGTCTATCACCATCACCAAGCAATGCTAAATCTTGGTTCTGTCTCCTACCAGCATCACCATAGGTGAGTTACCTTGCTGAAAAACAACTCCACAAAGTCAGATAAACTCTCAGATAAAGTGGTAAATTTTGGCCAGGTCAAGTGTGGTGGGTAGAATGTGTAACTTCATGAACCTGGAAGTCCCATCACCCTGATTTCAGACCTGTTTTACCAAAATAAATTCCAGTTGCTGCAACACTCCTCCACATATCAGAGAACAACAGAACACAGCATTTTACCTTAAAGCCAGCACATGAAAGACTTGCAGATAAGAATCAAGATTTGGGGTTTTTGCATAGATTCTTGCTCATTTTAAAAGTGAATAGCTCATATCAAAAGATACTGAATGAATCAAGACTTTTCACTTCTTCACCATTCCTTTGCAAATTTTATCCAAAAGTTTATCCTTTGCAAAGTTTATCAAAAGTAGCTTGGTCCAGCCCACTTTTTGGTGCTTTGAGCTTTATGACTTTGAGGCTGCACAGTTGTTATACATTAATACTACTTTAATATTTTTCTCAGCTAGTACTGTTCCTAGCATTATTGCAGTAGGCTGCTTTCATGGCTGGATTTAGGGACAAATATCACGCAAAGGGAAACAAAATATAGTGATAGGTGAAGTGATTTTCCACATCAACTTTACCGTGGAAAGGATTATCTTTAGCAATTAATTTTTCCTTCCAATAATGCATGGATGTCCCAATGAGACAGGAAAAGTAGGTCGGCTCATTATCCCAGCTGCACTGACTCAGCAGCACTCTAACCATTTTCCTAGAACTAAACCAGGCAGTGCACAGAGAAACACATACAAATTAGGGGAGAAATATCAACATTGCATAGGTCAGCAAAACCATATGGTGTTTAGATAAAACACATGCATATTCAGAAACACTGGCATCTTCAGGCTGTGTGTAAAAACTCAGAGCACAGCAGAGCTTTGAAGTCCTTCCTTCCCTTGCTGGATCCGAAACTCAGGGTTCATGAACAGCTCTGTACTGACAGCTCTGGGAACCAAAGGATTCCAGCTGCAGGCAGTGGCAGCTCGAGCTTCCCTGTGCTGTCCTGCCAGCTCTGTCTGATTTGGAAATACCACCTGTCTGCATCAGAAGGTATTTCAGTCTCCCTCATTAACCCATCAGCTCCTCAGCTGAAGCTGACAACAGGATACTGCAGGGGAGGCCTTTGAGATGACAGACAATGGCAAATGTAATCATTCAAATTGCCTTCTGCTGGATTTCACACCAGATGGGAAACTGGCCCAATGGAAAGGCACTAAAGAACAATAAAATTTGAAACCCTTAGAAACCCTTCTCTTATTTTCTTCATGACTCACTAAATTCTTTTCTATGGAGTGCTGTATTATCTCTTAAATTCCTCAATTTAAAGCACTTTTTATTGCTGGGCTGTCACTACTCACAGTCTGAAAGGAAAGCTGCTACAGAGCCATAGAATCATACAGTTCTTAGGGCTGGAAAACACTTCCGTGATCATCCAGTCCAACCATTAGCCCAGCACCATCGTGTTCACCATTAAACCAAATCCCCCAGGGCCACATCCACACAGCTTTTGACCACTCCAGCCATGGTGATTCCACCACTGCCCCAGGCAGCCTGTTCCAGTGACTGAGCAACCTTTCAGAGAAGAAATTTTTCTTACCTTCCAAATTAAACCTCCCCTGTGCTAAGGAAACTTCTCTGTCCAAGCATTCAGGGGCCACTCCTGCAGGAACTGAGGCCACCCCACACTCACAGCCACTCCAGGTTTCCTTATGGGCCCAACCCCTGGGTTCCTGCAGCAGAGCCTCAGCCATCCAGACCCTTAAAACAACTGAATCTTGGTGCAACACCTAAATAATAAAATAACAAGCTGGTGCTTCCACGGAGGGACCCTAAACAAAGCAACCCTTGGGCTTTTATCTCCTCCCAGTCCAAGCACTGGAGCATCAGTGTCAGGTGAGCCACAGGTGTCCCTTGTTACCCCGAGGGTGGTAATTCCCAGGTCAGGTGCCCTTTGTTATCCAAACTGGTGCAAACTGAGGCAATGTCCTCTGGGCTTGTCACTTGGTACCCGGCAGAAGAATCCAGCTCCCACCTGGCTACAGCCTCCTTTTGAGGACCTGTAGAGAGTGAGAAGGTCCCCCCCGAGGCTCTTTTTCCCCAGGTCAGCCACCCCAGCTCCCTCAGCTGCTCCTGGTGCTCCACACCTTTCCCTTCTCTGGACAAGCTCCAGCCCCTCACTTTTTTCCTGTAGTGAGGGGCCCAGAACTAAACCCAAGGCATGAAGCGCAGCCTTCCAGAGGAGGACCTGGTCAATCAGAGCCAGGGTAGTTCCTGTTACTCTGAACTCTGAAATCCTGTTTACTGTTTGGTACCACTCTAAGTTGTGGAAACACAAGAAAATTCCCTGTATTCCCTTGAGTTCCTGTTTTCTATCAGATGGAAAACAAGATCCTCTTAACCTTTGCTAAAAGGTAAAAACATGGTTGTGGAAGGAATTCAAGTTTTACTGTGATGTAGTTGCAAAACTCTAGCATCAGCTGAGCTGGAGCAACGGGACAGATTTAGGAAAACACATGGCCCGGTAGTCATTGTTGAGCTATGAGTTACCTATGCTTTCCAAAGGAGCTTAGAGCATCAGTACCGAAACTCTTCAATTCCTCTGAAAACCACACCTGAATTCCCAAAGGAATCTAGTAATATGTTGTATAGATTGCCAAATAACAGAAAAATAGCTTCTGATGTGGAGGGAAGGTTTAATGTGGTGTCTCTGAATTGTGGAGGTGCTCCACTCTTTGCTCCAAAATTCCAGATGCAATTTCACTGTCTCAAATTAAAAAAGAATGAGAAGCTGTAACTTTTCATTACTACATAACCACATCATCCCTCAGAGCTATTAAAAAAGACATTGTGTACTTCCACCACTTTTAATTTCCATTTGTTATTGTTTTACTTCTCTATCTCAGTATCTTTTAAGCACAGTGACTCACACTGAGTTTCCAGTGCTGATGAGCACAGTACTGTAAAATTGTTTTGAAGACCAAGGAGCAGTTTTTCTTGTACAAATACCATTAACCACCGAATGCAAGAGATAAAAAAGCTGTTATTAAAAGAGCCAAAATGTAACACAGCATCACACTGGGCGTACAAAGCAGCTGCTCCCACTTCCTGAGTCCCAAGGAAAAAGAGCAGGAGCAAGGCAGCAGCTTCCAGGGTTTTCAGTAGGGATAAGCTGACTTGCCCTAAGTAGCATAAAACCTCATCATCATCTCTGCATCTTTGAGCAGGGCTGTCAGGGGAAAGAGCAATCCTACAGCTCCTGGCATTAGCAGAGTCAAGGAGAAATGGAACAAAGCAACTCAGGATTTTCTGTATTCAGTTTCCGCAAAGGAACAGCAGCTCACAAAGGTTTGGGCTATGAGGATTCATTGGAACTGAGAAAAAGAGCAGGGCCACAGCAGCTGGGATCTACATCAATGCACTGCGCCAGGATTTTCCTGTAGGTCGGAGTCTGTCAGACCCCGAGGTGTGGCTTAGGGGAGCAAATGGGGAGGAGTGCTTGATCAGCTGCTGACCTTGAGAAGCTGCAGCTACAGGCTGGCAGGAACCTCCTGCTGAAACAAAGACAAATGCAGAGTCCTGTGCTGAGGATGGGAACATCCATCAGTGCAGGCTGGGGGGCAAACAGCTGTTGAGCAGCTATTCAGAATCACAGAATCACAGGTTTGGGGTCAAAAGTGACCAAGCTCCCCCACCATGGGCAAGGACACCTTGTCCTAGACCAGGCTGTCCAAAGCCCCATCCAACCTGGTCTTGAACGCTGCCAGGGGTGGGGAGTGCACCATCTTTCTAGGCAACATCTTACAGAGCCTCACCACCCTTAGAGTAAAAAATTTTGTCCTGATATCTAATGTAAATCCTCCCTCCTTCAGCTTGAGGCCATTCCCCCTTGCCAAAAATCCCTCTCCAGCTCTATTGCTGCCCCTTTAGGAACTGGAAAGTGCTCTGAGGTGTCCCCAGAGCTTTCTCTTCTCCACCCACACCGACTCTCAGCCTGTCTTCACCGCAGAGGTGCTCCAGGTTTCCAAGCATCGTCGTATCTCCTCTGGACTCATTCCAGCAGGTCATCTTTCCTCTGTTGGGTGCCCCAGACCTGGACATTTATAAACCTAAGGGGCTCCAAAAAGTGGCTAAGTCATAGCTAAGGACTGAACATCATTCCATAAATAATTTTAAGTAAAGCAAGACTGAACTTCTGAAGGGTCAGATCCTGGTACACTCATTGGCTTTAGCTACAGAAAATGGTTTGGCTTCAAACTTTCTGCTCAGAAAGCTGCCTCTGTAAAAATGGCAGAGGAAAAAAACCCATCAGTTCATACATTATACATGGCCTGTCTGAGCAGTGGCTGCAGTTCAAAGTAGGTTTGGTGCTTTGGAAAATTGTAATCCCACAAAGTATTTAGGAAAAGGAAAGACTCTCCCTCTTTATGCCAGGGAAAATTACAGCCACCATCACAAGGTGCAGTGACTTTACCAGGTGCTGTTGGTGAAAATTCCACATTTCAGAAGAGAATTCTGTGCAAAGTTTCAAGTAAATTTCAGGCATGCTTTGCCTAAGCACTCAGCCCACACATGCTCACCTTATTACATGGTTTTTAAAAGCTCATGGGAATTTCAGGGATAATCTCTAGTGGATTCTTTATCATCTTCCCTCTAGAGATATCTCAGGATTAAAATATGCCCAAAGTCGGTTTTTATATGCCACTGTACAAGGCATCTGCAATTTTGAACTTTGGGAAAATCATTCTTAAAAACAGCCCCTCAGAAATAAATACCTGATTTTCTTTATCAATATCATATTTTAGTAGCTTGTGATATAGAGCTATTCAGTTGCCATCAGTGCTTCCTGTTAGGTAGGAGGGAAAAAGCAATTATGTTTCCTATTCTACTTTTACAGGAAATCTAGTCAATAAAATGAGTTTCAAAACACTAGCTTGACTCTTTTTTTTTTTTGGTAATATGATTAACCATGTATTAAGACCAACACAAAAATTCTAAGTTATTTATAGTCTGACTCTATTCCCAATATAAAGGGGATGCAAGGACTGCAGTATTAGATTGGCAAATTTGGCAGAACCCTATTCCTCCTAAGAGCCAGTGTCTGATGCTCCTTTTCTTTAGTTTGTGTTCTAATTACATCCTTCTCTGCTTCTAACATTGGTTAGGCCTACTGGGTTTTTTCCTAATTGTAACTATTTGTAGAAGCCGAAAAAAAAAAATAGTACATCAAAATAATGTGCATCAAAATCGCTTCTTCCTGAATTTAGTATTCTCCTAGAAATAAAAGCTAACATTTTGATATTGAAAGATTCCTAACATTTTTAAAAAATAAGGCTACTGCACTGGCAAATTCCAAAAAGCCACAAAGATGCCAAGTTTATGACAGAACTTTAAAAAATGGAAACATTTTCCCAAGAGCAGAACCTATCAGCTGAAGCAGCTATTTCAAATGCCAGCGGTGTACAAGAATTTATAATAAATATTAAGTCCCTGAAACAGAAGTTTATGGTGAAGGAGATGAAGGAACTTAGATTATTTTGTGACTGGTAAGAAAAATAAGAGCAAGAATAAATGTTCAGAGCCCTTAAGGTAATTGCAGTGCCTTGCGTGAGCCAGGAGCACCAAACAGGACAGCACAGCCAGACCAGGATGTGTCACCCTCGCAGTGCAACCAGCAAAGGCTGCAAAGGACCAGCAGAGTCATTGTCCCTCCCTGGCCCTGACCACCTGAGTAAATTAATCAGAGATGGAATGAGCTCCCAATCAAACAGACAAAAGTCCAGCCCTGCTCAGTGTGTCTGTGGTGATTAACCCTGTCCTTTCTTTCCTAGCAAAAGGCAAGGGTTCCCCTTTGTGAGGGGCAAAGGAACTCCACCTCTCTGAAGTTATGCAGCAAAACATAACTGTAAAATCCCAGAAGAATTCATGGCTGGTCCCTTCCATTGATATTCCAGCCCTGCTGTGCCTTTCAGATCTTTTATGTATCCTATTATCCAAGTCTTAGATGTTATTTATAAGGAATATGTGACTATGAAATATTCATTTTTAACCTGAAAACATTTAAAATATGCAAGCATATATTCAATTTAGAGTTTCAATTTCATGCTGATTTGCATAATTCATTGAAAGAGAAAACTTAGTTTATTACAAAGCTTCAGGATAAATTTCTTGCCTCAGGGCTGCTAAGTATATCCAGACCAGGTATGCGACTGTTCAGAGCATGAAGTGAATGTTTAAGGCTATGTAATTTAAACTAAAGGACTAAATTCTATCTACTGGAATCCTTCAATATTTAGACATGTATCTTACCTGGCATTCAAATGCACCTGTGTAAATTTCTTTATATCTTTTCATTTTTAAAAAAAATTTCATACATATTTCAAATCACAGTAATTCTTAGTATCATTTTTCCAACAAAAACTCTCCCTGCAAACCATTCTCACACCAGGACAAGCATCAGGCACTGTGTTTCCCGAGGTTCCTGGGCTCCCTTGGACCATGCTCATGTTTGTGGTGAATTCCACAGACCCCCAAAGTGTCTGGCAGTGTCAGCCCTGCCACTCCAGTGCCATCAGGGCAGTCAAGGACTTTATGTCTGAGCCACGATCAAAGCACAGATGCTGACACTGTCCAACTCACAATCACACATAACATTTGCCTATTTGAAGATGATAATGCCTTCTGTTATTGTAAGTGTATCAGATAAGGAACGAATCTGTGCTTCTGTGCAGGCAGTAGATCACAAATACATTCGTAAAACTGTTCCCAGCAGAACCAGTACGTTTACCTACTTATTACCTATAGTATGTTTTCTGAATTTGAACTGATGGTTCAACAATTCCTTTGTACAAAAATCCTATTTGCAAATAAATCCTCAAAGGTTATGTATCCACGTGCTCACTTTAGATTTCCCACACTTTTCATGTTTTAACAGACTTGGTCCAGTGCTTCTGGAAGAAAGTAATGACCAAAGAAAAAGATACAACATCTAAAAATCAAACAAATTATTTTCTCATCAGTTTTGTCTTTCAATATTCAATATCCACATAGAAAAAAACATTTCTGCTTTATTCCACTGAATCAGAATAAAAAACAAGCACAAGGTTTTAAGCTTCATAAAGGTATAACTGAGAAAAAAATCTGTCAAAAAAAAAAAAATCCACCCTGCCTATGTAAACATCCCAAGCAACTAAACACTTTCTAACCTGGAAGTGCATGACTTTATCTCTTTGCAATTTGAAACTATTATGCTGACAAATACAACCCTGTAGGGATCAGGCACCACGTGGAAATGAACATTTTTGAAGCCTGTATCCATCATAAAAAAATCCACGCTACCAAATCCAGTGGAACAGATGGATCCTGATCAGAGAGCAGGAGAGGCTGAATGCAGCAAGTACTGAAGATTGATACCTCCTTCCAAAGAAGCAATCTGGGCACAGAGAACAGCAGGTTGCTACAGACATTTGGCATATTTATTGGAGCATTAAGGGAGTTCCACAATTCCATTTACATATATACAGGGCTATGTAAAAAACATAGTATATTAGGCTTCCCACACACACAGAAATCTTGAATTATAATGACTAGGCTACACATAAAACTTAGTGGAACCTGCTTAATGTGGGATAATCCATTGTCAGCATTGCAATTTAACAGTACTTCCATTTTCAAAATGCCAATGATATTTACAGCTTGAAATGCCTGGCCCAGTTTTGTTCCCAATAGCAAAATCAATTACAATCTCCCATAAAGTTGGAGAGAAGCAAAATCAGGCACTGTTGTACCTGTTAAAGCAAAGGTACAGAACTTCACCATAAATGTTCCCAGTTTAATTGCCCTTCTGCAGCGCAAATAGCTGAGAGGCAAAACATCTCTGCTGCTTCTTTAGAAACTCTAATGTTTAACATGAAAACACATAATTGAAGAAAGTCTCGAGGTAAATTTGAGAAGTCAAGTAATAGTTGTTAGCAGAGAAGCAGAAAAAAACTTGTATTCATCATCAAGCACATTGAAAAGACAGATTACATCCCTGCAGCCCACACCCGAGGACACACATTTGTCCCTCTAATGCCAATGGAGTTTAAAAGAATTTACCTCACCAAATTGAGAAGCTGCTGTGTCATTTTACCTCATCAACTTTTAGCTCTGAATTAATGTTTTTGGTCACAACCTGACCTCCACTTGCCCTTTCTTCTTTATTCTGGAGATAATCTGTGTTCTAATTTGTAAGCAGAAGAGAAGTTTGCTCAAGTCTTACTTCCTTTACTTTGACTGTTTTAATCTATCTCTCTGTTGCACACACTGTGCTAAAATACCTGTCATGAGTCGTCTTGTTCTCTTTCTGTGGGAGGAGAACATTATACACAAACCTAAATACTGAGTGGCAAAAAAAGAAAACAAATATTGGAATAGCAATGTAAACTTTGGGAATCATTTGGATTTAGAGACTGTTTCCTATGCTATAACACTGCACTCTTTTACCAATCATTTCACCAGCAATGAAACACAAAAATTTATATATTCAGCTGAAGTTTTAGCAACTAAACCTGTGTCATCACCTAGGAAGCATGCAGAATTCACAGTCAATAAACCAGCTATCTCTTGAGCAAAGTAATCTGTGTTAGTCCTTCTGTGGCACCTTTGAGGCTGACTTTCTTCTTAAAAATGCAGATCACATTCCCTTGAGATACTCATCTTTTCCCGTGATGCTCTTGAGTGACAGAACAACAAGCTTAGTGCAAAGAAATGCCACTGGGGTTGACAAGCAAATTCCATCAGTATGCAGTGTTTGCACAGTGCAGTTCAGCAGCAGCAGTTCACACAGGCCATTGCTTTGGAACAGAATTATAATTAAGCCCTAAATCTTCAGCTTTCTGATTAATTCTTATCACACAGGTCTTATACATATTCCTGTGTAAGTCTGAAAATAGGCTTGTCACTAAAGAAAAGAGCTTGTAATGGTTAACCAGCTTGGAGATGCTGCCTGTGAGATGCCCAGGTACAATGTATCTAGGACAGGAATATCTAGTAATTTCCTCATGAATTATGAGGTTTTAAAACCTTGTCAGAACATCAATGTTTTCTGAAGGAATATTTCCCTCCTCTGACACGTGAAAACAATACTGTTATGAGAGTGGGAAGTAAACACTGTTAAAGCTTGGGATGTCTCCAGTTCAGAAACGCCCTCTGTGTTTCACGAAAAAGTATTTTCTAACTATCTGCAACCTCACAGCAAATATAATCCTAATCTCAAGAGCTGTATACACCTCTGAGGAATGCTTCAGAAAGGAAAACAGGGAGGCAAAAAGCCAGAGAGACCCCTTTGAGGCTGCCACATTCAAGAAGGACAGTGCCATTCTCAGACAGGTCTAAAAGACCATTGCAGCATCTTATCTAGCTCAGAACACCATTAATTTGTCCTTTTCCCCTCTGTGTAGCCAAGCCAGAGGGTCACTTGGACAAATTTTTCCCAAGTAGTCCCAGGCAAGGGCAGATGTATGGGTTTAACATGGAGAAGGCCACAATAAAGTGTCACCAGAGCCTTCTTTCTCCACACTGAGCACAAAAAACTGCATGTCCAAGGGGATTATGTTCACTCTGAGAGTGATTGGTGCTAGTTGAAAATTACCAGCTAGGGAATAAAACAGGAAAAGGTCAGGGATACAATCAGTGGTGAGGGCGTACAGCAGACCCTACAATCAGAAAACTCAGTAAGCAAGGGCTGTAGGGGTAGCTGTTGGACAAGCAATCCAGCACTACTCATCTGCAGATTCTTGAATCCTACAGGTTCCTGGGTTTTGGTGCAGGTAATGGTGAAAAGGAAAGCTCTCTCAATGCCACAAAGTGCAAGGAAAAGGCTCAGGGTGTCGAAGTGGATGGTAACTTGGATGACAGGCACAAAATAAAAATAAATTACACCACTAAAAGACTGACCAAAAAAAATAGCGCAATAAAAGTAATTTTCATTTCGGAAAAAGAGTTCTCAGTAAGTGAGAACTGGAAACAAGCTGTCCCAGGATGCTGGAAGCTATTTAAAGAAACATTTTCAAAAGCCAAGTACAAACAATTCCATCACAGAGTAAGGGATCATCTTGGCTACGTTGTAAGCTCTTCTCTGATCCTAATACAAGGAAGCATGCTGGAGATGACAATAAAATCAGATTACTAAAGAATACAAAGCAATTTTCTACTTCCCCGTATCAACTTGTAGGGAGAAATCCAATCAATAAAATGAAATAAAATCAGAAGAAAAAGCAATTCAAACAGATTGTGTCCCATGTATCTGAAGGTGTGATCGTAACTTAGTCCAGCACTCAGAGTGACCAAAGGGGTAACAAGTCCGAACACCCTGTCCATCAGCCTCTTAATCCAAACTGAGTCAAAATATTCCTTTTGATCAGCATTTTTAGAGAAGCAGCATTAAGG